>CM018683.1:23534800-24052343 GCA_009363875.1 Mikania micrantha
AGCATTTTTTTCTTTTTCTGTTATATTATCGTTATAATTGGTTACATATATTAATATTAATAGTTACATCCATGTGAAATTGTTAATTACATACATGTAACATGATATTTTAATTACATTACTTTATAGAGAAGAAAAAAAAGACGAGAAAAAACTTTTATTATAAAGCCAATTTACAATTGACTACATATATATCGTTTACATAAGAACGATTGAAGTAAAAACAATTAATAGAAAATAATTACTCTAATGCTACACAACTAAATTAAAGGGTTGTTTGGTACTAAAGTAAACGGTTGTTTGGTAGTCTTTTAATAATCATTAAGAGGTTATTTTTTAATGATTTATAGTTTCTTAATGATTAAAAGATAATCTTTAAGTCTGGATGGTTCATTAAGAGGCTAACTCTTAATGGTTCATAGTCTCTTAATGATTAAGAGGTTAGGTAACCTTAAATCTGAATGATTAAGAGGACCATGAACCATAAGAGGTAGCCTCTTAATCATTCAGATTTAAGGTTACCTAGCCTCTTAACTATTAAGAGACTATGAACTATTAAAAGGTATCATCTTAATGACATTAAAGGTTACAAACAACCCTTTAAGTTTACATCCCTAATCATTCAAATACTATAAACCATTAGAGGTTACCTTTTAAAGACCATTAAAAGGCTACCAAACAACACTTAAATATGAAAATGTGACACATTAGGTTCGACAAAAAGCCCAAAACTAACATTTATAACTCAATCAACTTGTTTTTAAGATCACGTTAACTAGAGTTCGACTACATTCTAAAAGACTATTAGATCGCGGTTGTGCGAGTACAACCCACCAATGCATTTGATCAATAGCTTACCCAAAGCTCGACTATGATCACTTGACAAAAAGAGAAACATATGAAAGATTAGTTGCACACCTTCCTGCAACGCGAACACTCGAAAGTACAACCCGTCAATGCATAAAGGGGTATAAATGTAACTAGAACATCTAAAAGGTAACTAACTCATAAGAAGTAGTTAGTACAAGTTTCTCAACCAATATGTAAAAGATCTTCAAAACCAGATTTGATAGGATTTCCAGCTACGTATGTGTATGGATCTATACACTATCAATCTCAAACATTTACCAAAGTAAATGACCAAAATGCCCTTCTACCTGAAGGAGTTGTTCTGGTGTAGCAGCAGGGTCAAGATCCCAACACCCATCTGGCAAGTTGAGGGCTTGACCTTTTAACAAACAAGCTGGAAACTGGTGTGAAAACCGAACCATTTCCTTTCTGGGAATTAACCGAACTGCATTCTTGTTGGGTTTCTTTGATACACAGTCTTGTACCCTTGTAATTTCACCAAAGGTGGTCACACTCACTCCAAGATTTTCAGAAAGTCATCAACAATCTCCACCATTTCAAATTGTTGCCTCACCTTCTTTGATGTTTTTTACACCAATTCTCTGACCAGTTTAGATAAACCGCCCATATATCGCCTCTTTTTGGGTAAAATCTTAACACACCCGCCTTCCCAGCATTCTCTCGGCCCAAAAGATGAGAAAAGATGTTGACTTGGTCAACGAAGACTGAATGGGAAACCTTGAAACGTCCGCACGATTTATTGAATCCAAATTCAGCGTCGGGTAATGAGTTTAAGTAAGTGATGTGAAGCTGAAACGGTTTCACTGAGATGACCTGTTGGATCAGGCAGTAAAGACGGGGCATCCCATCTTCTTCATCATATATAGCCCATATCTGTTTGGATTTAAACGCTCCTCAGATCGATCCGAGTCAAAATCATGAAAATCAGGATCCGGGACCGTTATTGTCATTGAACTACTTTTCTTGAGCTTTTTTTCATCCTTCAAAACAGAGGCCATTTTCATTTCTTTCAACTTATCAAGAATTAACGATCTAGCTTTATCGATCAACAGCTTTCTTACATCAACAGCAGGTGGTTGTGTGTACTGTCTGATTAAAGCATCAATTCCACTTTTTCCATTTAAATTACTTACTGCTGAATCAGGTTCTGTTCTTAAACCCGTTT
This sequence comes from Mikania micrantha, assembly GCA_009363875.1. Lineage (NCBI taxonomy): Eukaryota > Viridiplantae > Streptophyta > Magnoliopsida > Asterales > Asteraceae > Mikania > Mikania micrantha. The sequence goes on from CM018683.1 coordinate 23,536,836, forward strand.
CCCCGTTTTCTATTTTCTTTCTTAGGAGGCCTACCCATCCTAGGAGCCATGGTCTCACCCGGGCCCGTGTTCAATCTCATATGATGTCTCCCATTCAATTTTGGCCTACTTTTGTTGACCGCTTTAGAAGGTAAACCATTAGAATCCAAAGCAGATGAATTCGGACAAGTTTTCCACTGAAACGATGGGTCCCCGCATAATCATATCCTTGTGTAGGACGAATAACCGATGACCCGTTGCCTGTAAAACATACTGATGTGGTTGGAACATAGGGACCCGTGTTATACGTATGGTTAGCATAACCATTTTCAGATGCATATGACCATGGAGCATAAGTAACCGGAGCTGTTCCTGTTTCAACAGCTACAAAAACCCCCGACAGTTTTTACATGAAAGCGTTTATTCACATATTTTCTAAGATATTCATACTGAACCCGACATGAGGTGCAAACAGTCCAAAAAGTGTCGAGTCTTGAAGAAGTCTCGGAACCCGAAACACCTGAGTATTATAAACTGCAGCCAATAAGTGTTTATTTCTTTTGGCATCATATGAGCTTCTTCTCACATTATCAGATAACACAGCCCATGCTTCAGATACAAGTTTGAAAGCTTCATGGGCTCCAACGGTTTTGTTTTTGTCAGGATGAAGAAGAACAGCCATCTTTTTGTAACGTTTTTTCAGTTGATTTGTCTGCAGATGGATCCAATCCAAGAACTGAATAAAAATCAATTTCTTGATTCATGTTTGTGATTGTAGACGCGTATATTTCAAATGTAGCCACCATTTGAGAGATACCCTCGAGTTGAGGGCATAAAGTTTGAGCCCTTAACGCGTATTGCTTTGCACCAAGAAAATCTTTCACTAAAATAGCTTCTCTGCATTCTCTTTAGCTCTAAGAGCTTCTTCTAATGTTGAATCCATCTCTAACGTTCAACTCTATAACAAATTAATAACTTTTCAATAGTGCACAAAAATGCCATTCGATTTCATGTATTAAATACCCGAAACAATCAAGATTGTTAAATTTAAAAAAAAAAATCAATCCAAATTTATAATTTCCCAAATTTTTGCAGCATAAAACTACAAATGAAGAAAAAAATTGCAAATAAAACACTCAGATTTTATCCATTTCAGTACTTCAGTAACATGCTTAGTCTAACTTCAATCATTATCAATAAGAATTTGCACAAATTACAAAATCTAGCTGATAATAATCTAAGCATGAATCAAAACTTACTAATCTCTATGTTAATCCACAGTATAACTTTAAAAACAGGTTAATTATAGCTTAATTACAAAACCCCCAATTAATTTCCCCAAATTTAAACATTACCAATTAAACTTCATCTAGGTCAACAAGTATTAAATTGAATTAAAATTGAAAATCAGAAACGAACAGCAAGAATCAGAACACAAAACCCTACCCAAATTCAAACATAATCATCAACATAACAGTAAGATCTCAGCTACGATCAGCTAAAATCCCAAAATTAAAACTAAAAAACCCTAAAATTTAACAATTCCTTTCAACATTATGCAACATCTAAACAAAAAAAATGAAGAAAACTTACTTGAATCTGCATCAAACATCAACTGAACAGCACCCAGATCCCAAATCCGTAATCGGATTCGTGTAGCTTTGCTTCAGATCTACGATCAATTGAATGAGCTTAACTTTTGTAAATTTAGAAAAAGTGAAAAATAAAAAATAAAACTTAACCTTTAATAAAAAAATATACCTTTGTAATTATTTATACTAAATTAAATATTAGCGTTTGGGTAGATTTGATAATTAAACCCAAAATTAAATGCATACGCCGGATTCCGGCAGCCGGCGGGATGGATTACGTATTCCGTGAGTAGCCGATCACATTCACTATTCAAATAAAAATTAAAACTATGGTTTGTAAATACGTGAATAATACATGGTGTAATTGGATGTATAAATAACAATATAACAAAATAAAAATGTGTTTATTATACTTTTAACTAAATATCTACCATATTTATAATCAACTATCTTAAATTAATCTAATTGATCTCATGTTTAAATCTAACATATCTGTCACATCTTAATTGACGGTGAAAATATATTAGGCCGTGATTTGTAATTTTGAAAAAAACTGTTTGTGCTACTTTAAAGTTTAAGTATTTAAACATTTATTTTAAATATGTATTTTTATTCAATATTCAAAATAATACAATATTATAATGTTCATACAATACAAAAGAATACAATGTTTAATTTATGTTGCCCTCTTCACTTATCATGTTACACGTGTAAAATAATCTTTATTAAGTATCCTTGTAACACAATGACATTTTACATTAGCGTAATTTGTTCCCTATAAAATTTAATTTGTAGATCATTAAAGTTGAGCAATATTGTTCATATAGTTATGATATTGTATTTTTGCGATTTATATATCAAATTAAAATTGGTAATTGCTCTTGGCAACAATGTGTTAGTATTTTTCTAATCATATAATTGTAGTTTGAATCGTGTCTTGTACGAGTTGTAATGATTTTTTTCTTAAAATATTAAATGTTGTATAAAGAAATTAAAATTGATGATGTACTAATGTTTATAACAATTATTTCTCAAAATATTAAAATGTTGTATTTTTGTGATTTATATATCATATTAAAAGTATAATATTAACTTCTTCTACGTTCAATGAAAATTATTTTTAGTTATTTACAAAACTTGGTTTTAATAAAATTACTCCATACATACATAACACACACATGCATGCATGCATGCATAGGGTGAAATAGGAATTTCAAATATACCTAAAACTACAAAAGTATGTCTCTTTCAATCACTTTCATTCACGTTATTTCTAGTTCCAAGTTAACTCATTTTTAAAAAATACTCTTTCATTCTAAGTTAACGTCTCATTTGTGGTGCACACATATAATGATATATGTGTGTGGGCCGTTAAGAGGCAAAAGTAAAAGTGCACTAATTTTAACGTTGTTTCAATTATTTTTGTGAAAATAACGTTAAAATCATTGGAATCAACTTCAAACGATAACTTTGAGCCGGGACTCTTTCGGAGCAGCCTCTCTATCCCAATTGGGATAGAGGTAAGGTTTGTATCTATTATTTCCTCCCAGACCCTACTAAAAAGTGGAAATATACTGGGTAAGGTTGTTGGTTGTTGGTAGGGTTTTGAAGAAACTGAGTTTCGCAAATCATGAGCAAAATTTTGAGGATTTCGGTCTCCTTTGCAGTTTGCGTATGTGAATAGGTTTGATTTCTTCGGGCAAATTGTTAACCCATTTCCACTCCAAATCAAAAGCAAAATTGTTCTCATGACAAGAAGCCAACAACCACATGGGCTCCTTTGGGGCATGCAACCACCGTCTTAACCATGGCTTGTGTCACCAGAGTGTGTATGATCGGAGGCCAAAGCCACAGCTGGTTCTAACTTCTTGTGATCTGGATAGGTTTTGTTCCTTTCTTTCTTCTTTTTCTCATAGATTATGCCATAACATTTATGGGTTTTATTTTTCTGATAGATTATGTGTTGATATTGTGGTTTTTCCAGCTAAACTTTTAGCCGGATTTGTTTGGAAGTTTGATTTTCTTATCTTTATCATAGAGTGTTCATCGGTTCGGTTAATGGTTTGTTTGATTTATTCGGTTCCATTTAATCGGTTTTCAAAAATTTCCCCCTAACCGTTAACCGAACCGAATTCGGGAAATGGATTCGGTTCGGTTAACGGTTATCCGAACCGAATTCAACCGAACAAACCGATTAAAAAACCAAATAAACTGGTTAAAAACCGAATAAACCGAATTCAACCAAATAAACCGAATTCAATAATATATTATTAATAAAATAATAAATTTAATTTTGAATTTGGTCTAATCGGTTAACCGAATAAACCGAACAAACCGAATTCAAAAAATCTAAAAACCGTTAACCGAACCGAAAACCGAATTCAGAATTTGGTTTGTTTTTTTTTTGTTACGGATACGGTTCGGTTTTCAGTTTTAAACGGTTTTCGGTTTTCTGAACATTCCTACTTTATCATAGTTGTAGAAGTCGATAGGCGCTAGTCGGGCGGCGAGATACCGCGTAGAAATTAATCGGCGCTAGGCGGATTATAATTTTTATATGTAATTTTACGAATATATATTATATACAAACATCAATATCTATGATTTTATACAATACTTCAAATAATTTATAAAAAACTTTAACATACTAAGTCAAGTAGCTAAAAGTTCAAACTTAAAAACTGAGTTCAAAGTTTAGAGATGTATTTTGGTGTTTAGTGGCTAGATTCGATGTTTCAGATGTTGGATTCGATGTTTTAGAAACATATTAAGGGTTTTGGGTTGATTAATGTCTCGAATAATTATTGATTTGGGTCATTTTTACCTGAAAAAAGCCAAAAAATAAATAGGCCGCTTAGGGCAAAATCGGCAAGGTTGGAGGGCGTCTAGGCCGATTTTTACAATACATCTTTATTGATTGGATAGTTTGGCGATTAAAGAATATTGGCAACTTTACTTTGTTTTCTTTTATTTTGACTTTAAATTTGTTGTTAAATCATCTGAATGTATCTTTCAGACTCAGTTTTCATCAATAAGTTGTCGTTGAACTTGGTTTGTCAAAAAAATCTTTACTTTTTAGTTCAATCTTAAAAAAGTTATGGAAATGTGCTTTAATCAACAATTTTTGTGTTCCCCTTTGTTTCTTCGACACAAGTTGTTGCATGCTTTCTTACAAGTTTTGAAGCTGATTGTTAAACAGGTTGTGTATTAATTTGTGTGGGCAAGAAATGAAGTTTAAAGATGATAAAACTAGAAGACAATTTGAAGTTTAAAGATGATAGAACTTGGATTGTTATGGTTTTTATGCATTGATTGTTAGTTTGTTACGTGATTTTTTATTTGAGTTTATATGGTCTTACGAGTTTACAGCAAATTGCATCAACTTATAGCAAATTACATCAACTTACAACAACGTAAAAGAGTCACTTACATCAACTTACAACAACTTACATTGGGGTAACAGAGTCACTTAAATCAGTTTACATCAACTTATCGTATTATCACACTAATTCTTTTTGACGTATATTTTGTTTATTTACAGCAAATTATATAATCTATTATTTTATTTATGTAATTTTATGCTTTAATTTCATGCAAGTGCAATTTATATTATTATTTTTGTTAATGAAGGTAAAAATAAACATTAATTGAAGGTGTAAAATTACTCATATGCCCCTTAAATTTAAAAAAAAAAAAAAGCATTTTACATGAATTAGAAAATAAGAAAAAACCTATACCTTAAATTCAACTTTATTGTGGGACCAAAACTAATAAGATATGGTTATTCAGTTAACGTAATAATGTAGGGTTAACAATTGAATCATTCTCTGCACACACATGTTTCACATATAATACTGTGACACCTCGTATTTTCCAGGTTAGCATTTATAATATTTTAATAATAATTTTTATTATTATTACATACGTGGCACTAGAATTAGTGATAATTAGTATGACACGTTGCATAACAGTCCAAACACACACAGTAATCAGGTAATTCGAGGAATTATCGTAAAACGCTCACACATGTCATGAATAACGAACGTTGGTGAAATAAACAAACCACAACCTAATTTCACAACACCTAGGTTCTAAGGAACCTAAAACAAGTGGAACGATATTTACAAGTCTCGAAACGATGCCCGTAATCGAGAAATACGCGAAAAAATGGGCCAAAACATGAAAATGGCCCTATTGGGCTTGTCCTAAGGCCCAGGCGCTACGCCTGGACCCAACCGTCCACCCTTGGCAGTGCGCGCGAGACAGGAGGAGAGCCTCGGATTCCGGCTTTCTGCGCGGTACGCCTAGGATGGGAGTCGGCCACTAGCCAATACGCCTGGGAGACGGAATGGCAGAAAAATCCATTTAGCACCCCAAGACCATTATTACCCTACTATCATCATTTTCTCTAATCCCACACGCCATCACTTGACCATAAGCCACCCTAAACACCTGCTAACCTGCTAGAAACCCAAGAACCTCCATTAGAAGCCCAAGGTTGAAGCTTGGAAGGATGGAGGCCAAAGAGGAAGCCTTGTGAAGACTTACCATCGCCATTGTCATCATCTAGCTATTGGAGCAGCATCTTCAGCAAGTTCCAGGAGTTCTCTCAACCCGTTCAAACCACATCACAACTTGTTTGAAGCTTTAGAAAGTAGATCCATGTACATTTTGGCCTAAAAGCACTTATACACACACATGCACCCACTAGATCTACACATACACGACTTTTGAATTTGGGTTTGATGTTATAACCACTGACTTAGATGATTTTATGAGTGATTTGATGATTTAGTAATGCTCCATGATGATGTCCATAAGATTTAATGGGTATTTGTTGTTAATATGAAGAAATGAGGATATATGACCACATGCATGTATGATCTAAGTGGATTTAAATGATTTTGGATATGAATATATGATTATTGATGATGTTTGGGATTCCTTACAAATTTATTGTGATTATTATGATCAAAATGATGATTTGAAACTTGTTTCTATATTTAGAAACTTTAATGATATGAGATGGTGATTTTTGATGGGATAGGAACCTATATGTGTTTTAATATGATGATTCAAGGTTAATATGATTAGTTTTGATATGTTGATAAGTTAGAATTGATGAATGAAGTGACTTACACCATTATTTCTAAAAATAGTAACTTTTAATCTAGAAAAGTTCAAAGAATGAAGAACATGATATTATTGGGATGTTTAGCATGATTATTTGGTTTGAATGATGAGTTGGAACTAATATGATGATAATATGTGTTATTAATGCGATACAATAATTAAAAATAAGGATGTAATATAGGTTACTATAGATAGTAACTGTATTTTAGGAAATCAGTAAATAATGATGTGTTAGTGGTAACGAGCATGCTTAAATGATTATTTGAAACTAAGATGTTGATATTAAGTGAGTTCGGTTTATTAGTTTTGTAGAGTAAGCAAATTGTTACAACTTTCCATAAATAGTAACTTTATAACAAGAAGTGCACTTAATTGGCAATGCATGACTAGATGCTATGTGATAACATGATCATATAAGCTAATAATGCATGTTAGAACGAACGAAAAGTGATTACTTGTATGACTTGCTTAATTAGAAAACTTTCCTGAAACGGAAACTTACTATAAATAGTAAGTTATCCCACTAATGTAATTTATGTGCTCACACACATCACACGACACTAATCGCACGTTAAACGATAACTTGAACTAAACACGTCACCAACGGGTCATTAGGTCAAACACGGTCAACACGACCAACACAACAACTCAGAGTCGTTTGGACACGAAAACGGTCTGTGAGACCAACGCAAATATGAACACAAACTTATAACATCTATATGATATAGGTAACCGCTAAAGGCGCACAAAACCGTTCTCGAGAAGAACGCACAGCTAAACTCAGGTGAGTTTACAGCCCCACTTTTACTCTTTAACTGTTTGATTAAACTCTTGAGGTGAGAATTACATTGCAAGTGTTTTAGATATATGATTGGTATGTAGAAAACTATTTTTGAGTGTAACTATTATCGCATCAAGTTCTCACATATCCTTACCGTTAGTTGTGTAACAAACGAGTCGTTATTACGTAATACTACTGGGTTTGATTAGCCCCACTCGGCAACAACGTTGACTGGAGGTCATAACGAGTGCAATATCGATGTTGATGCTGGGTTCCGCGATGACCCGGGGAGGCAAAGGAAACAGTCGAGTTTCGGTAAGATGAATTGACACTCTCGGATCGTAGATCCAACAAACAACTTAACATACCCAGTATATATCTGCTTACTGCTTTTAAACTACTTAAACCTGTGAACTCACCAACTTTATGTTAACACATTTTCGCATGTATTCTCAGGTAACTGAATGCACGATGCTAGGATGCACTTGGAGATGCACAAGAGAGTCTTGCATGCATATAGACTCTTGTCCCAGGCTTATATCATTAATTGTGTGATTCTGAAACATTCTTAATTATGTAGTGTCTGGAAACAATTTACTTTCCGCTGTTAAACTTATATTTTTCCGCTGCTAAACTTTCAACTTATTCCGCTGCATTCTAATAAAATATTGAACTTTTATTGAACTGTGTGAATGTACAAATCATATAGAGTCGTTCTATATGACTGAGAGCTTTGATCCTGGCCACGTCACACCCGCGCGGTCTGATACCGCACGTTGGAATTTGGGGGTGTGACAAATACAAATCAGTTTGTGTTACGCAATACGCATTATTAAAAGTCATTTTTAACATATAATTATTTTTATTTTTATACTAACATATATTTGATACATAAATTAGAAAAAGTGGTTCCCATATATTTATAATATCTATTTTATAAGGATTGATTCATTGTTAACCTGTACTAAGAAAACAAACTTTAAATTTAATCTTATCAAAAAAAGTACTATTAAAAAATTTATAGAAACATTCACTCCGAGTATATTAAAACTTCATTCATATTCATTACGACCTAAAAGTACTAAGTTATTAATAGGAAATAATCTAGTATAGTACCAGTTACAAGAGTAAAATAAAATAATATAAATTACGATTTATATATCAAAATTGTCTTGATCCATGTATTCGTTTGGTACTCTGAGTAGCTTGTTTGACTAAAGCATGCTTCATGTTGAGTTTTCAAACAAACCTCTTGACGATGTTGGCAACAAATTCTTCAAAAATGATTCTTGTATTAGTCTCTAGTTTTCAATCCATTATGTCTTTCATTTATTTTTCATTGACATAGAGTAAACATATTGATAATTTTAGTTGAGACACGTATACAATACGCTTCCTTTAAAACAGATTTCGCGCATCTTCTCAAGATGAACGTGTCTGCCTCCCAGGGTATAACAAATAAAACAGTATGTGTACTCTCAGGATTAACCTAACACCTGAAAATGATATCTTAAACAAGAGCTTAAAAAGTCGGATAAAAGTGAAAATTCTTCAAAGTGTATGGTTGATTGCATGTACTATACTTATTACAAAAAACAAGACACGAATTGTCTTATATTTATAATACAAGATAGTGATTCCAAGAGTTTTTAGTTAATACATACATTCAATACATGTGATTTGAAAAGTCATGATTTAATTGAGTAATATGAAAAGTTTTGACTTTAATTCATTTGAAAGTTGCTCAAATAACTCAAATTTCCAACATAATATATTTTAAGCTAACGCTAGTACTATATATAATATATGTTTCAACAAAAATAAAAAATGAAATACATCTAAAAGTGTCATTGGGTTAACCTTCCAGTATAAAAACAAGATTTCTCCATCTTTATTTGTCAAACATTTTTGGTGTAAAGTATTTTCAATGCAAATGACTAAAGGAGTTAGTTTGTGCGTAGTTTTTGAGTTTGACTTTTAACTTTCATTGCATTTTTAATAGACATGATAATATTTTTATGTGTTTAAATCTTCATAACCACGTCGTGATTTCATATTCTTCTAATAATATTACGCTTGACAAAATAAACAAGTTGGGTTGGATAACAGGTCCGAAAGGGTGCGAGTTAGGATGAGTGCGGGTCAGAATGAGTTCTAAGCAAAATCAGTGTGAGTTTAAAAGGGTCGTTTTAAAAAAAAATCAATTTTGCTAAAGTTAAAATTAGTTGTAACTAAACAAATAGTTAATTTGAATAATTTTTAATAATTTTCTAATCAAATATATTATTGATCATTCTTATCTGTAAGAATCCATTATATTTACATAGTTAGAAAGTTACTCATCTTGACCCGCTTTATGTTATGGTGTTACTCATCTCAATCCATGATATGTCATACTGCTACTCATCTCAATCCATTATATGTCACATTATATGTCATAATGTTATTCATTTCAATCCAAAATGCAATAATTGTTATTCAAATAATACACATTAGTATTGTTATGAGTCAAAATTGTCAGGTTTAAATAATATGATCAGGCTACACAACTTAGGTTTTAATCGTACCGCACCATGCCACCATCGCATCACACGAGTAACATTTCTTGGATACACTGAATTTGCAATGTCGTTGACTCTAGGCCTCTATATTAAATTTTTTGTTAATTGAATTCAAATTCTTAGATTTAATTCAACTTTTCAATTTTTTGTTAATTGAATTCAAATCCTTAGATTTAATTCAACTTTTCTTTACCCTTGAATTTCTAAAATTTCGAATTTACTCTTTTTTGTTTCTTAATTGTGTTGAAATTTCCACCAACAATTGTTTGCTCAACTTTTCAAGTTTATGCTTCTGGTCCTTTAAGTTTTTAAAAAACTTTATAAAATATTATTTTCATCCTGTAATGTTTCTAAAGTTTTTTCTTAATTGTTTCACCTCTTATTTTGGGTTGACATTTTCACTAACAACTTTCAACAATCTTATAAACTTTCATTTTAACCCTCGCAAGCTTATAAAGTTTTGAACTATGTTTCAGTATAAATTCGAATTGAATCACGTTTATATGTAGAATTTTTTCGGAAACTTAGGACAGATAAAATACGTTTTCGTGATTTTTTATGAACATTTTCAGTCATCCTCAGTTTCAACTTATATTTTGTTGACAACGAGTTGATTCAAATATAATACGTTTTCATTCGATAATACAAATTCAAGACACTGTCGCAACGCGTAGTGGGAAAAGTTACTAGTTAGTAAATAACTTGTAAAAGATTATAATAAAAACCAAACTACTATCCCCCCAACTAAAACTCCCAAATAATTTGTACTTAGAAGATGAATTTAAAAATCAAAACTGTTTCATAACTCTACAAGTTATTTTTTTCTCAGAAAGCTAAATATAGAAACACCAACACTAGAACTGTATAGGCGTTAATATTTTAGTACCTGACTCGATCTGAAGGCATCTCATTTCCGAGACGCAGTTTCAGCCGGCTCAATAACCTCTGCTTCAAGAATCGGTTCAGCTTCAGCCACTACCTCAGCCTCTCGGTCAAAAGCTTGTTGCTGAGTTGTCCATTTGTTTAACAAAGCCACACTCATCATTTCATAAATTTTTCCACCAAGCTGTGATGGACTCTCGGGCTGATGCATCAACACAAACCATAATGACCATTTTAATCAACCAAAACGTTGTACGGGTTGAGGGTCCAAGACTTTATGTGGGTCATAAGTCGTCCGAAGCATTTTAATATGCTCAAAACCAACAATATAGCTTTATTTCAAAAATGAACGGAAAATTATGGCTCTTAGCATCATATTTGACTCTTTAATTATATGTAAAACTTTCATGAAAGAAGTTCTCAAAAGTCCCCAAACCGAACCAACCCATCATGATACCTAGCACGCCCATTTGCCACATCATGATACCTAGCACGCCCATTTGCCACCTGAATGAAGGCAAATTGGATTTTCATAATCCAAACTTCTATCAGTTGGCCGCTACCAGTCCCAACTATAAAATTTATGATAACGGTCCATACTTTCGACTTATTTACCTTTAGTTCACCTCCGTTTAAATAAAAAAAAACTTAACGCCAATAACATTTTTTCGAAAAAAAAAACTTACGCCCCATTTGCGGTGCACGCATATAATGTATATGTGTGGGCCCTTAAGGGCAAAAGTAAAAGTGCACTAATTTTAACGTTACTTTAGTTAGTTGTTAAAATAACATTAAAATCATTGGGATGATCAACTTCAAACGATAACTTTGAGTCGGAGACTCTTTCGGAGCAGCCTCTCTATCCCAATTGTGATAGGGATAAGGTTTGTATCTATCCTTCCCCCCAGACCCTACTGAAAAGTGGGAATATACTGGGTAAGGTTGTTGTTGATTAGAATGAGAATATGACTCGAATATTGTATAACTTAACTTGAAATGTTGCTCCAAATTTCCTGATTGATGATTTCCTTGATCAATTGAATGTTTAAACACTCGATTGAAGAACCGTTTCATTGTCTTGATCAACGTTTCGAGGTAAGTTATACATCATTCGACTCGTAATCTCATTATGATCAAAAGCCCTAAAAGATCCGTTCGAAATTAAAAAAAAAAAGCTAACAATGTTAAGTTTTTTTAACGGAGCTCCACCAGAGGTAAATAGATCGAAAGTAGGGACAATTATTGGAGATTTTCATGGTTGGGACCGGTAGCAACCAACTAATAAAGTTTGGATTATTTAAATCAGATTTGCCCCTGAATAATAGACATAAAGGATATATGACTCACAGTGAAACCACTAGAAATCAATGCAGTCTCATACAGAAGATCAATAGCTCTAAGGGCTTCTTCATCATCACCACTGTTCTTGCAAGCAGCCTGCATCATGCATACACAAATCATAAAGATAATAGGAAAAAATGTTATCAACATTCTCAAAAGTAGACCAAAACATAGAATCATACATTTAAAGTCTGAATAATTGGATGTTCAGGATTAATCTCAAACACTCTCCTACTTCTCATGAAGTCCAGGCTAGAAGCATCACCAACAGTTTGTGATTTCATCAGCCTGAGGATTAGAAAAAATAAAACTAGAATGAGAAAAAATAGATATAAAAAAGAAATTGTGAAGAAAAGTTACCTTTCCATGTTTGCAGACCAACCAAACTTTCCTGATACAAGGACACAAGGTGATGTTTTTAAACGACTTGAAATTTGAACACTCGCAACTTTGTCTCCCAATCGTTTCTTCATCCAGTCACAAATATGTCCAAATTCCTGTTTCATCTCTTTTTCCTTCTCCTCATTCTTGTCACCTAGTAATTTCAAAATAAGAGAAATAAAAGTTAGATCAAATAAAGCATTTAAATAAAGGATTCTTGCATAAAATACCACGGTATTTCAGTTTTGTCCAGTTTTTTTTTTGTTGTCCTTGTAATTTTTCAGCATCTTACTGATGACCCAAATGAACAACAGTGATTGAGTGAATATGACAACAGGGGGAAACAAATCTTTTAGCGACTCAAATAGTACTTTAAATCCGATGAAGGAAACAGGACATAAACGAAAGTGAAAGAACATGTATAAAAGTAAAAGATATTTTTATTAGCTCAAGCATGTATGCTTGTGAAATTTTTTATTGACACTTTCAGGAAAAACAAATAATAAATATTAGAAGACTAACCAATGTCCAAATCTTCCTTGCTGATGTCAACAAAGTTCTTTTCCTTGTATGTTTTGAGATTTGTAACAGCAACTTCGTCAATTGGGTCAACTAGGAATAATACCTGTAGAGAACCACACAAATATAGCATTCTTTTTTCTTTTCACAAAACCGCATAGATAAAATAAAAACAGGAACAAAAAATTTACTTCAAGATCCTTCTCATAGAGTCTCTCCAAGAATGGTGTGTTCTTTGCACTTGTGACACTGTCAGCAGCAATATAATAAATATCCTTTTGGTCGGGTTTCATGTTCTCAACATATTCATCCAAACTAATCATTTCTTCTTCACTTTGTGATGAAAAAAACCGAAGTAATGGTGCAAGACGCTTGTGATTTTCACGGTCTTCAATGCATCCAAGTTTCAAATGCTTCCCAAAGTTCTCCCAAAACTTCTCATAATCCTAAGCATATGACAAAATGAGGAGAGTTGATATTTCTTAGTTATTGAATCAAGTTAGTGGTATCAATTTCAACCCATTTACTTATCAAGGGATCATTTGGGATCATGTTTTATATCTGCAGGCTAAACAACTACAGTTGCCCCCAGTGTGGTTTTAAGGTTTAAACCAATACAGATCATATCAAAAAAATTACTGATTTTAAGCAGTAACAGTAACCCAATCGCCCATCTAGTATATGCACAAATTAAGTGTTCTGGGAGATAAAGGAAATGAAAAGGTCTTTACCTCTCGGTTCTCACTAACAGATATGCCAAGAATCATATCAAATGCCTTTCTAACCAGTCGTTTCCGCATTATCCTCACCTTTTAAGCACGAAAATCAAAATCAATATTCACTTTATTTTTAAACAATTTACGAAAGGAAAAAACTGCCAGATGTACTTACGATGCGACTTTCTTGGAGAATTTCACGTGACACATTCAAGGGAAGGTCATTAGAGTCAACAACACCTTTGACAAAGCTTAGGTACCGTGGGAACTACTCACAATAAACAAATTATGATAAAAACTGGTTCAAAATAAACTCAAAACCAGTAGAAATCTCAACAAAATGCATAGTGGTTGATATTTTACCAATTCTCCATCAAAGTCGTCAGAAATGAAGACACGTTTGACATAGAGTCTTATATTCTTAGTTTTTGGATTGACGATATCTTCTTTTGCCATTGGAGTAATCGCAGGCACATAGAGAATTGATCTAAACTCAACCTCACCCTGCAAGTTGTAAAAAATGTCAAGATACTAAACTACTCACAATGTTTCACATGGGACTCATAGTCACAACATATATGCTGTCACCATACAAAACTATAAACAGGACCTTAAATGGTAAAAATGTTGCATATTGAGAACAAAGAACTAATCTTCTAAGAACTTCAACACTTGTGTGAAGTGTATCAACTAATGAATGGAAACCAAAATATAACATCTCACGATTCTCACCTCTGTTGTAAAGTGGGAAGATGCTAAAGGTTCCAGGTACTCGTTGAAGGTCTTCTTGTAGAATTCATTATATTGCTCTGTTGTAACTTCCTTAGGGTTCCGAAGCTGCAAAATAAAATTAAAAAGATTTTGAGATGCATGTATAAACAAATACTTGCACGATATTTATATGAACTGAACATCAAAAAAAACTCACCCATATAGGCTGTGTCTCATTTGTGAGTTCCCAATCCCAGTATTTTTCAACAACCTTCTTCGTTTTCTTCTTTTTCTAATATAACAAAAAAAACAGACCATGCTATTGTTGGTTAGATATGCATATTGTGCAACATAAACATAAAACTGATAAAGAATAATTCCTAACCTCAACAGTGGCATCAACCCCATCTTTCTCAGCTTCAACCGGATCCTCATCAACCTCAACCTGTTTCAAGAGAAACACTAATGAGTGAACAAGTATTTTTTTTGTCACCCAAGCATTATTTTTTTTATTTAGAAAAAATATATATAGCATTAATAAGTTCAGAAAATACCTCTTTTGTGTATCCCTTTTCTAGCCATGTGTAAATTGGGAACGACACGAACTGTGAATAATTTTTAACAAGCCTTTCTATTCTCTCAGGATGAGCAAAACCTTTTTCATCACGCTGAGGACACAAAATAAAGATTGGTATTCACTGAGACTGATATTAAAAAGTAACAAAAAAAGGTAAAATGCTAGCATATTCAAACCTTGAGGTGCAATTTGATGGAAGTTCCTCTAGGAATGAACTTCTCAGGATCAGTCTCCTCACGAATAATGTATGAGCTAGAATTGGCCTCTCCTTCCCAAACATATTGCTTATCAGACTTGGGGCTTTTTGTTGAGACCACCACCTGCTTAAAACAAAAACGATGAGACAAACAAAGACCATTTATATATGTATGTATGTGTGTTTGTGTGCATATATAATTTCAAACATCACATACCTTATCAGCAACCAAAAATGCTGAATAAAACCCCACACCAAATTGACCAATTAAATTGCTGTCTGAACCAGAATCTTTGCTATCCTGATAAATGCAATAGTTGGGTAAAAGTATCTAATGCACATTTAGTCAAACCTGAAACTAACATAGTTTACCTTCAAAGCTTTTAGAAACTTAGCAGTTCCACTATGGGCAATTGTTCCCAAGGAATCAACAAGTTCTTGATGTGTCATACCAATACCAGAGTCCCTGAATATAGCATGCATGTTAGAAAAAATTCATGTAAATTTTCAACCAAAATGTTTAGCTGCTGCAAATCTTACGTGAGAGTAATTACTCCGTTTTCTTGATCAGTTTGAATCCGTATGTCAAGTTCAGAAGCACCCTCCAAAAGCTGTGGCTCAGTAACACTAAGGAAGCGCAGCTTGTCCAAGGCATCACTTGCATTGCTGAAATAATGAAATTTTCATTTTGTGTGAGCTTTGTTAGAAGCTTAACGCCCTATTTGCGGTGCACACATATAATGTATATATGTGTGGGTCCTCAAGGGGCCAAAGTAAAATTGCACTAATTTTAACGTTATTTTACTTATTTTGTGAAAATAACGTTAAAAATGTTGAGATGATCAATTTCAAACGATAACTTTGAGCTGGGGACTCCTTTGGAGCAACCTCTCTATCCCAACTGGGATAGGGGTAAGGTTTGTGTCTATCCTTCCCCCCCAGACCCTACTGAAAAGTGGGAATATACTGGGTAAGTTTGTTTGTTTGTTTTTGTTAGAAGCTTAGAAGATCTACAAAAAGAGGAAGCACACATTCTCTGCCTTCAAAACATCAGCTTCCTTACATTCTTATAGCTTGTTTCCACAATTCAACATTTAAATGGTTTAAAGTTTGAAAATTAATTAACTACAAAAGTAACTACATTGTAAATTTGCTGGAGATGTCTGAAACTTGCCTGATAAGTTCACGAAGAAACACCTCTTTGTTGCTATATAGACTGTTAACAATGAGATCCATTAGCCGGCTTACCTGCAGCAAAACATAAAAACCATGATATTAAATGCTAATAGTAGCAAAACGAATAAAATTGTTAAAAGGCAAACTCCATAGTCTCTGTTTGCACACCTCTGCTTGATACTCGTACTTCTCCACAGGTGCATCAGATCTCTGAAAATCAGAAGCTGTTGACTCATACCGCTTTCCAAAAGGCATCATGCTTCCCAATTTCAAAGGCTTTGAGGAAGCAGTCCCACAGCATGTTGCATTCGTTAAAACCGAATACCATCTGACATTGGCATCACTCTCTCTACCCTGTTAATGTCAAGCACATCAAAACGACAAATGATTCATATAACATAAGCCATTGGCAAATTCATTAACAGTGTAATATCATAGCTAACATGAGCCACCAGGCAGCCTTTTCATCACTCAATTAACCATATGAATCCAAAAATACTATCGGACTACAGGGGAGATAGAACCTTGGATTTATACTATGTGTCTTCTCGGCAATTCTAAGACTCCAAAATGACTATTGCTATCGAGCAACGACATCTGGTGTCAAGTAATCACGGTCTAAACACCTCCATTTCAGAAAAAACAACTGGCTAAAAGTTCAAGGGCATTCGATACTAATTAACTTGCTAATTTCAAAATTAAAGGATACAAAAAATAACACAAATTGCCTTACTACCTAGTGCATCTGGAATGATAAATCACTATGAATCGTGGATTCAAAATAAAGTAATATCAAATTCACTCTTTGATCAAAGAAAGCGAGATCGAGAGTTCGCAAATGGCTAGACCAGAAACTCTCAAACGTAATGAGAAATACGTGAGCTGGAAATAGCTACACTGCTGAATAGAAATGGCTACAATCAATAGTTGCATATACAAAATCGTAGCTGATCGAAGATGTAAAACAGATTAAGAAAAATCATACCGATTCGTCGAAATTGGGGGAACTAGTGGAAGCCGCGGCGATGGCATCACGGCGGCGATGGCCACCATAACGGAGAAGCGAGTGAACGGAACGCCTTGACAGCCTGTGCATGTTTGTGTGACCCAATCAAACAAATGCGAACGAGAGTGATGGAGGAACGGTTCACCGGAGCTGAGTAGTGATTTTTAAGGGTTTTTGGTAGGGTTGGAAGAAATTTTTGGGGTTTATGGAAGCTTCTGGAGTCTGGAGATACAACTTACAAGTGTAAATCTCACAATTGGCAGGCAAAATTTGTAAATATTTAGACACGATTAAACCGGTTCAATAAAAATTCACTCTTTGGTTTTATACTCTTTCAAAAATAATAAAAATTAAGATGATAGAATTCATCATTTTTCTTTTTTGATACATAAAAATACAACTATCATGTTTAAATCAATAAATCAAGTGTTAAACAAGTTGTTTTTATTTTTATATTTGCAATAATTACGTCGTCCGAAACCTGTTAAACCCGTTAAGATCCGTTTTATCAGCCTTACACCGTTGTTGATTAACTTATTTTCTTACATCCTTAATTTACAGGGTAAATTACATAAAAGATTTTTATGTAAAAAAAATTAATTTATTTTCTTTCAATATTGAGTTTACTATAGTGAACAAGCTCTATTAATTGACCGTTTAGAAAAAATAACGACATAAAATTTTTTATACATATCTCAACTTAAGTCTAAATTACATATCAATATATCATTATAGACTTTATAATTAAATTTTAATAATTATACAAACAATCTTCATTATTATGTTTTATAACAGTCATATTCTTTTTACTTCAATGCTTAAATATCAAGTTGGTTAAATGTATATACTAACATATATTGTTGTTTTATTTTACAACAACCTTTAAGGTGATTATAAATTGAAATAAGAGATTTAAGGATTATGATGCATTAAATATGATTTTGATGTGATCAAGGAGCTCGATGTAGTTATACATTGAGACCAATGAGGTATTGTCTCGATGGTACTTCAGGATTCTTTCAAATTGGAGGTCTTGGGTTCAAAACCATCACGCAGCGAAATAGGGGTCTGAGGAGGGTCAGAGGTTTTTCCAGTGGAGTTTCCTCCTGGGGTGATTGTGGTGACTCATAGGAGGTATAGGTAACTAGACCTTGGTGACATGACCTGGAAACAATGGGCTCACACGATTGATACCTTCGTCGTTCAAAAAAAAGTTATACGTTGAGGCCCATGCACAAATCGAAAGCTATGAAACTTTTTGTATAAACTGAAGAGATAATCTCGATTCAACAGGAGAGGATAGGAAGATCTCATGGGGTGGCTAAGGAGGAGATCATGTTTATCTATTTGAATTTGAATTTTAAAGTTGAGTAGATTTCGGAATTATTTTAGTATAAATAGATGTTTAGAGTTTTGTTTTTATTAAGAGTTTTTCATTAATTGAATCCTTGTGTTTCTAGAGAATAAAACGTTGGAAGATTGTTTCTGTGTGTTGCTCGTATATTATCGATTATTTTTCCTACAATTGGTATCAGAGCGCAGGTTTGTGGCGCTCAAATAACAATCCAAGAGGGACTTGTGGGGCGAACAACCACAAGCGAACAGGTTGAGAAGAAGTTCCAGAAGAAAGACTCGCCTGATCGAAGAATCTTGGAGCAGGATAGAAGGAAAACCATTGATAAATGGCAAGTGCAGGAGGAGCAAACCCACAACTAAACAACCAGATAATCGTCCAACAAAGAGAACCAAGTGCAACTTCGCTACAGTGCCCGAAGCTGACTAACACCAACTACAACACATGGGTGGTGCTGATGGAATCCATACTCGACGCACAAGGATTATGGGAAACAGTGGATCCGGCGTCGGAAGAAGCGGTGGATGAACGAAAGAATAAGGTTGCCTGTGCAATAATTTACCAAGCCTTTCCTGAGAACATCCTCATGCAGGTTGCTCGAAGTCGGAACGCACGAGAAATATGGGAGTCACTCCGTGTAAGGTTCCTGGGGGCGGAACGAGTTCAACAAGCACGCCTTCAGTCGCTTAAACGAGAGTTTGACATCCTGAAGATGGGGGAAAAGGATACGGTCGAAGATTTTGCAGGGAAAATCTCTGAATTTGTTACAAAGTTCAACAGCATGGGGCAATCTATGGAAGATACGGTCATAGTGAAGAAACTGCTTGAAGCAATGCCGCCTCGGTTCATAGCAATTGTAGCAACTATCGAGCAAGTTGCGGACTTAAGCACCCTAACATTCGAAGACTGCATTGGAAGACTCAAGGCGTTTGAGGAGCGAATAAAGGGTTTAGAACCAATGGTGGAGAAGGAGAGCAGATTACTCTTCACCCGTCATGATTCAAAATCGCATGACAATGACCGAAGAAGCTCGGGTCGTGGTCGTTGGGCGTTTAAGCAAGACAAACGAGGCCGAGGCCGAGGTCGTGGCAATGGGAGAGGCACCAACATGGGGAACCAAAAAGGTGAAGGCCGCAAGGAAGATAGAAACAATCGAGACAACAATCAAGGCCGAGCCAACAATAAAGCAAACGTGCGCTGCTACAACTGCAACCAGCATGGGCACTTTGCATAGGAGTGCCCAAGAAACCAGAAACCTCCCCAAGAAGCGAACTTAAATGATGTAGAGACTAAAGAACCAGCACTGATGATGATAAAAGTAGAAGGAAACAAAGGCGAAGTTCTGTTGAACGAGGAAAACGTCAACCCAACACTCTACGCAAATAACCCCCAAGACACTTCAATTTGGTACCTTGACAACGGGGCCTCCAACCATATGACCGGATGCCTATCACACTTCACGAAACTTTATAATAAAGTAAACGGATTGGTGCGGTTCGGAGACGGATCCAAGGTAAAAATCGAAGGAAGGGGATCGATTGTATTCAAGTGCAAAAACGGGGAACAACGGGTTGTCAATGATGTGTATTACATACCCAATTTATGCAGCAATATCCTGAGTCTTGGCCAGATGACAGAAAGCAGATGCAAGATTTGGATGGCAGAAGATCACTTATGGCTATACGAAGAAGGAGACAGGCTGCTAATGAAAGTCCCTAGAAGTGAAAATCGACTCTACAAAATAGCACTTGAAGTTGGAACCCCGGTATGTCTTCTTGAAACCATAAATGACCAAGCGTGGCTATGGCATGCTCGACTTGGTCATGCAAACTTCCAATCTATAAACAACATGAAAACAAAGAATTTGGTACATGGTAACATTCAAGCCACAGTAGGAGAACAATACTGTGATGCATGTATGTTAGGCAAGCAAAGTTGAACCTCGTTTCCAAAACAAACCATGTACCGAGCAGAACAACCACTTGAGCTGATTCACACTGATCTGTGTGGTCCTATCTCTCCTCCCACGTTGGGAGGAAACCGATACTTCATGTTGTTCGTATACGATCACTCAAGGTACATGTGGATTTATACGATTAAAACCAAAGATGATGCACTTGGTGTTTTTCAAAAATTTAAACAGGAAGTGGAATTGGAAACCTCACACAAGGTAAAAACACTAAGGAGTGACCGGGGTGGCGAGTTTGTCAACAAACTATTTGGAGAATACTGCGACCAAGCCGGGATCAAAAGAATGTACACTGCACCGTATTCCCCGCAACATAATGGAGTAGTCGAGCGAAGAAACAGAACGATCTTAAACACGACAAGAAGCATGCTGAAAACAATGAACCTCCCACAGAACCTATGGGGTGAGGCAGTGAGACATGCTGTCTACGTGTTGAACCGAATTACTACAAGATCGTTAAAAGACCAGACGCCATATGAAGTATTCAAAGGAAGGAAGCCAAGGGTGGATCACTTAAGAGTCTTCGGATGCTTAACTCACATGAAAGTTCCAGCAGTAAACCAAAAGAAACTTGATGATCGTAGCAAAAAGGTGGTGCACCTCGGAATTGAACCCGGAATGAAAGCCTACAGACTATATGATCCCTCGACAAATAGGGTGTGCATCAGCCGAGATACAAAGTTTGATGAAAGCCAGAGCATAGATTGGTCAGAATGCAACAAAGTAGACAATGGGATGAGACCGGAATGGACTGAGTTTATTGTTCAAGTAGATGAAGACGAAAATCCAACCCCTCAAGCACAAACTCAGCCTCATCCTCAAGAACAACTGAAAGCACTCATGAGATCACAAAACCACACGATGAACCAAGTGACGATGATAACACTAGCAATGAGCAAGGTGCGAACAGTGAGGAACACTTGCAAAACCTGAGACGATCATCCCGACAAACCGGTCCACCCAAACATCTAGAAGACTACGTAATGCTGCACAAGGAATGTCTAACAACAAGCGATGAACCAAACAACTTCCAGGAAGCCAGTAAACACAAAGAATGGAAGGACGTCATGGAGGATGAACTGATCTCGATAGAAACAAACAAAACGTGGCAGCTAAGCAACCTACCACCTGGAGCCAAAGCTATAGGCCTGAAGTGGGTCTTCAAGTTAAAACGAAATGCAGATGGGTCAATTTCAAAGTACAAAGCAAGATTAGTTGCGAAGGGATACGTTCAAGTACAAGGAATTGATTTTGATGAGGTATTCGCCCCGGTGGCACGGCTCGAAACGATACGGCTAATATTGGCACTTGCAGCGAAAAGAGGCTGGTTAGTATACCACTTGGACGTGAAGACATCATTCTTAAATGGAGATTTAAAGGAAGTGGTATTCGTGAATCAACCAGAAGGTTTCGTAATTCCAGGAAAGGAAGACATGGTGTATAGATAGAACAAAGCCTTGTATGGTTTACGCCAGGCTCCATGATCTTGAATGAAAAATTAGACACCACGTTAAAACAGCTGGGTTTCGTGCGGTGCCCAAGGGAATTGGCTGTGTACAAGTGAAGAGAAAGGCAACAGATTATCTTGTTGGGAATATACGTGGATGACTTAATTGTCACTGGATCAAGCCATGAAGAGATTAATAAGTTCAAGGCTCAGATGAAAGAAAGATTTGAGATGCAAGACTTGGGCTTGCTCACGTACTATTTGGGGCTGGAGGTAACTCAGGCAGAAGGGAAGATATCCCTAAGCCAAGGAAGCTACGCCAAGAAGATCTTAAAGTTGGGAGGAATGTTTGAATGTAACCCGAGTCGGTACCTGTAACATTTGTGCATATAGTCATGTAGTTGTAAACAGTGTTAGAACAGTGTCTGTTCAGTTTCAGTTCAATCAATGTGTTTCAGTATGTTCATAATGTGTGCTTGTGTGTTACAGGATCTTAGTAGTCAGAAAACAAGTATTTATTATTTATTTACAGTCAATTACACTAGGCAAGAGCAGTAACTGGTTATATCGAAACAGTGGTGGGCAGCGAGAGTGAGCCCTATACATATACTGCGTTCGGTGTAACAGGTTAGTGTTAGTGCGTAGTGTCGAGACGAATATTATGACATTTGATTAATTCAACCAAGATCGTAATCTGTAAGCGAGACTGAGTAAAGTTATGGGTGACGATCCATAATATTACGAATGTTGAACTTATAATTACGATTAAACGACTTTAAATATTTTAATATGATCGGAAAACGTACGCGATTGCGGGTATACACGTAAATTGTGAATGTTTAACGATCCGACAACACACGAAGAGTAAAAATAATTATATTAATTATTTTATATTTTTACAATTTTGAAACTCATCATTTAAATGAGTTTAATAACTATTTTAGTTAAAACCGCGTAAATTACGCGTTACGTTCCGGAAACGTGTACCGAGCGACCGAAACGAACCCGAATACCACCCGGACTATAAAAGCATTGAGGAAGGCCATTTTCTTCATTAAATGCAGCCAAACCCTCTCTCTCTCTACCAAATTCGTTCTCCAACCTCTCTCTAGAAAAAACCGAGCATTAAACGCGCGTAACTTCTTCGTTTCTCAACGGAATTCGTCAATCTTGGTGTCCACGCGAAGCTCTCGACAAACTCTACACGAAAGTACAAGAATATTGCAGATCCATCCAGCCAAAAACGAGGTATGATTCAAGGAAGTTTCGGAAAAATAGGGTTTTCATGGGTGTGTTGTTGAAACTTGACTCAAAGCCGGTCCTAGCCTTTTCTTTCGGTTTTCGCAGCCATAACAAACTTTTTAGATGTTAGATCAGCTTTGCTAAGGGTCTGGAATCGGCTGAACAGGATGATGATGATGGAGTTCTTACAGGTTCGTCGAAGGTTCGAGGGTCGAACCCTAAACAGCATATGGCCGAACCCTCCTGAACATGGCAAGTTCTGCGAACCCTGCATGGTTCGTGGTGTTATCAGCCGAACCCCAGGGGTCCTCACGAGCCTTCATGTCTTCGACGAACCATACTAAGGTCACGAACCCTCCCGGATCAAACGAACCCTGCATTGCCGAAGTTATTAGGGTTTCCTGGTCGAACCTATGCTCACGAACCCAGCCGAACTTTTGTGCCACCTACGAACCTTGATCAACATGCAGCGAACCATCACGAGCCTTATGTCCTAGATGAACCCTACTGGGTTTCACGAGCCTACACGAACAATGCATGGCTTCATGAACCCTAGCCGAACTCTCATGCTTGATTTGCGAACCCTGGTTGTCGAACCTATGGCCGAACCTGTCTATTATCACTAGGAGCCGAACCTTGTTATGATTATTGGCCGAACCTTAGGCCACCAACATGAAGGGTTCGCTGCCAAGAATGGCAGCCCATTAGTTTTCGACCCAACCCCATCATACTCGGCCCAATTCCATTAGTAAGTGGCCCAATAGTACCTTAGAAGCTTATATGACCTACATAAACATGGGATGGCCCGACTCATATCCTTTAGGCCCAATTCAAGTCCCCTCGGTCATTGTGATTCTAATTTGCTTACTATTGTGTTTGGCGCGATACAAGGTTTATGTACATGTGTTGGGCCAACACCACCTCTAATTGGCTCCCTAGCACACCCAAATGGTCCTTGTTAACCTAAGAGGCCCATAGAACTTTGATTAAGCCCACTATGATTTATTGGGCTTAAGGCCCATTATAGGCCACCACTCAAAGTAACTTGTAATTCGATCTTATTGAGTTTAAGTTTATAACTAAACTTAGCTTAATTTTAAGATCAATTCACAATCTCAAATACTTGGAAACAATTGAACATCTTTTCACAACAAATGGTAATCAATGGCTATCGTATTCATGAACTAATATCATTTATGCATAAGAATTATGCATCAAAGAGCATTTCATAAGTTTCTTGGACCCATGATCAATCAAATGACTCAAAGCATAACATTCAAGTTTTCACAACAATCAAATCATGAGAACACAAGTCAATCAATGAATCAAGTTATACAATTATAAATCCTATATCTTATGTATGATTACAATGTTATAGGAAACAATTAGAAGTCCTGTTTGCTACTTGCTATCTGTTTTTGTTCAGAGTCTACTGCAGACAGGTGAGAACTTTAGCCCCTCTTTTACTGTTTTATAACTGTTTTGGGGTGGAACACGTGATCAAAACCGCTATTTCAATCTTGTTTCATTGCACAGTTTAGGTGCATTCATAAACATTACAGGTTTATCTTATGAATCCAAGTGATTCTTCCACTGTTTAAGGAAATTGTCAACTGTTTTAAAGGAATTGTTTACTATTAAACCCTTATTACTAAAAAGGATTTTATAATGTTTTCTTGAAATGTTTTATAACAGTTTTACTCAAATGTTCTTTTAAAGGATTTTACAAACCCTTTCTGTTATAAACCTTGTTATTACACAAGGTCATCACATCATGGTATTCAAAACAAGTGGTTCACAACATGGTATTCAAATTCATTGGTTCAAAACATGGTATTCAAATTCATTGGTTCGAAACATGGTATTCAAATTCATTGGTTCAAAACATGGTATTCAAGTCAAGTTGTTCACATCATGGTATTCAAATCAAGAGATTCATTTCATGTTACATAAACAAAGGATTCAACTCGTGGAGTTAAATCCAGGTTTTCAATAAGACATTAACACATCCGGTTAAAGTAAGATTCAGAAAACATGGTGTCCATTGTTGTAAACAAACTTATAAACCCATCAAGTATCATATTCATTAGCGTTAGTACTGGGTGATCACAACAAGGGAAAGCGGACACATTGTTTCTTATCCAGGATGGAGTTAGCTTTTAAATTTGTTTTAAAAGCTAACTGCAGGTCTGGTGTCATGGTTTTCTTATCCAGGATGGAGTTGGCTTTTAAATTTGCTTTTAAAAGCCAACTGCAGGTCTGGTGTCATATGGTTATCAAAACTGCTGACGTATTATCTAACTCCAAACGTGGTTTGGGACTTGATATTATCGGCTGTCGTGCGAACAGTGATTGGACTGTTTACACTCATTTTCTTACTTGATGTTAGTTTGGGTTGCAACTCATCCGTGTGAATCTTATGATGCTTTAACTTACCTATGTCTTATATCATATAACTCATGTTTACAAATGTTTAAACCTATTGTTCTCACCAACTACGTCTGTAGTTGACAGTTACTTTTCACGTGTTTCAGGTAATCAGGTTTAAGACATTCTCAGGGACAACTAAGGAGACCATTCTAAGATAGAACAAGATGAAGAAACATGCTAGGATGGAATAGAAACTCACTAAATCCTAAATGTTTAATTGTCTTGTTTGGAGTCTTATTTTGTAAACTATATTTTGGGTCTGTAGTTGTCTTACTTTTGGTAGATAGATTGTCTGTAACTAATCAACTGTCTAAACATTATGAAATGTAGTAATCCATTGTGGTTGTTCTTATTCAATACTTGTGCATGATTCAACTGATCATACGTCACCGCGCCGTGGATTCCGCACGCGGCGCAGGGGTGTGACAGGTTGGTATCAGAGCCAAGGTTGTAGAGAACTAGGAAAAACCCAATGTTAAATGACCTAGACTATAACCTAAGCTACCCAATAGGACTAAGTGCTATAGGCTTGAGGATACTTAGGATCTAAGTAACTTAAGTGAGCATTAAGTCTACAATAAGCTTGAAAGATCTTAGGGACATTTTTCTAAGATTAGACATCGAGTCAAGGAATTTGAATCGGACTTCTATAATTTTAGAAACCGAATTAAATTCTCACACATATGCATTTAAGGATTTCAGAGGCAAGGATCTGTATTCTTAGTATCCTTGATCTGAAATTCTCACACAGAGATCATTATAGAAATTCAGAGGCAAAGATCTGTATTATCAGTATCTTTGATATGAATTTCTTGTCATATTCATTATGGGATTTAGAGGCAAAGATCTATTAATTTAGTATCTTTGATCTAAGATCCTTGTCACATTCATTATAGGATTCAAAGGTCAAGATCTATTAATTTAGAACTTGGATTTGAGATCCTTGTCATATTCATTATAGGATTCAAAGGTCAAGATCTATTAATTTAGAACTTGGATTTGAGATCCTTGTCATATTCATTATAGGATTCAAAGGTCAAGATCTATTAATTTAGAACTTGGATTTGAGATCCTTGTCATATTCATTATAGGATTCAAAGGTCAAGATCTATTAATTTAGAACTTGGATTTGAGATCCTTGTCATATTCATTATAGGATTCAAAGGTCAAGATCTATTAAATTAGAACTTGGATTTGAGATCCTTGTCATATCACTATAGGAATTCAAAGGTTGAGGTCTATTAATTTAGAACTTAGATTTGAAATCCTTGTCATTGTTATCATTATCATGGATTCATTATCATAGGAACTTTATGACTTAGAATCTGTGTAACAGTATTCTTTAGTTGAAGTTCTCACAGGAAATCATTATGCTCAGTACTGTAAGTATTGGGAAACTAGGTTGATTAACCTAGGACACATATACATAGACCTAAGGTCTTAGTTTCTAGTAAATTAAGGACCATGGTTTACACAATCATAAACAGAATCAAGGAACAAGAGAAATCATGAGACAATCATAATCAATCAACAGTTGGAATCTTAGCCCCAAATATAGACGACGGATTAACGCTGACGTGTTGAGGTAAGTGGTGGGTCGGTGAGAGCTTACCCTATATATAAGCTTATTTCAGTATGTTAGGGGGAATCCGGCGTTTGTATTTGGAGTGAGGATTCGGGATCAACTGGACACATGGAACATTAGTCAAAACACATGGGATACAATCATTTGGGGAAACAATCATTGGTGAATCAAATCATAATGAAATTCAAACTTGGATGAACCAGACATTATGGTGAATCAACCAAGTTGTGAACATATCATAAATGTAAACCTTAAGTGAAATTCTTAAGTGATTACATCATTAGTACTTACTGGCATAAGTTAACAGGAAAGTGTAGAGCACACGTATGATTTAGTTCTACATGTTAACAACTGTTAGTAGGTGCACGCATAACATAATCATAGTTCAATCATGGAATCAATCATAGTTCAAGTTGATCAAAGATCATGGGATTCTTAATCAATGGAAAACACATGGAAATCAGTACAAACGTGTTGCCAAATGCTAGCAAGGGCATGATCGTGGTATACCGAAACGGTGGTGGGCAGCGAGAGTGAGCCCTATATATAAGCTATTTTCGGTATATCGGGAAAGTGTCAGTGTGTAGGTTTGGTGGAGAGATCATGAGACATCGTACATATTCACATGATAAGTATACAAATAAGTTGATAACTTATACGTGTACTGGATCATATTACAATTGAATGATAATACTAGTAGTATGGATATATTACTGACCTTATCATGGAAATTCAATTGTATCCATTCTCATTACTGACCGCTTGTGGCTTCTATTCGTAGAATGCCTCCTCGACGAGACCCAAATGCTGGGGGTTCGACAAGCGGTAATGATGACGAAATTAACAAGATTGCTCGAGCTATCGCTGTTCACATGAGGGATGTGATCCCGGGTATGGTCACTGATATTACCCAGAATCTTCGGGGAAGTACCGGTGATTCTGCACACAACTCAAATGCCACAAACGCTGGAACTGTTAACTTTACTTTCAAGCAGTTCAACGATGCTAAGCCTCCTAAGTACTCTGGTACCGAAGGAGCTACCGGCCTACTGCAATGGCTGGAAAGTATCGAAGACATTCTAGACTTCACTGGATGTCCAGAGAATCTAAAGGTCAAGATGGCCTCGAGTGCATTTCACAAGGGCGCACTCACCTGGTGGAATTCTGAGAAGAACACCAGAGGACGTGAAGTCGCTCTAGCCTTACCATGGAATGGATTCAAGAACTTACTGGTGGAAAAGTTTTGTCCACGTCACGAGCTAAAGAAACTGGAGGTGGAGATGTGGAATCTGGTGCAAGACAGTGGAGAGAACGCAAAGTATACAACTCGATTTCATGAGTTGTGCATTTTGGTACCACATCTGGTTACTCCTCTATCCCGCAGGATAGAGAAATACATCGAAGGCTTGCCTCTAGTGGTTAGAGGAACTGTTATGGGGAACAACCCCACTACTTTGGAAGCTGCGATACAACTGGGTGCTACTCTTACTGAAGAGTATGTGAAATCTGGGGTGCTCACCCGAAAGGGATTCAAAAGGGCACAGATTGAGGAAGGCAAGAAGCCTGAACAGCACCATCATAAGAAGAAGAAACAGAAAACAATCAAGAACTTTGCAGCGTTGACTGCGGCTGCACCTACTCATGCTACTCCCCTCACTGCTATGCCACAACCCGCTAATGTCAGAAAGCAGTACACTGGCTCGTTTCCACTCTGCACCAAATGCCAGTACCATCATCTGCCCAATACTCCATGCAAGAAGTGTCACAAGTGTGGGCGTATGGGACACTTTGCAGCGACTTGTCGATCTGCTCATCTTATTGCTGCAACAACTGCTGCCACAACTTCTACTGCCGCAGGTGGGAGAGCCTGCTATAATTGTGGGGCAGAAGGGCACTTCAGAAACCAGTGTCCAAAACTCAATAACAATACTGCTGCTGCTCGTGCTTTTGTGATTGGAACTGCGGAAGCACGTGAGGAGCCGGCAGTCATCACGGGTACATTTCTTATCAATGATCACTATGTTCCTATCATATTTGATACTGGTGCTGATAAAAGTTTTATCTCTGCTCGTACTGCCTCTTTGCTTAATATGCAACTATCCACACTTACTGCTCCCTATACTGTAGAAGTAGCAAATGGTAAGACTATAGTTGTAGATTCCATCATTAATGCTTGTGAGCTAAGACTAAATGACCATCTTTTCCCCATCGATCTCATTCCTATGACTCTCGGAAGCTTCGAAGTTGTAGTAGGAATGGATTGGTTATCTAAGAACAATGCTGAAATCGTATGCTCGGAGAAACTTATTCGAATTCCCCTACCGTCCGGCGAAACGATGATAGTCTACGGTGAGAAACCCTGCCGCGAATTGAAGATTGTATCGTGCATCAAGGCGAGGAAGTATCTAAAGAAGAAATATTATGCGTTCTTAGCTCACGTGGTGGAAAAGAAACCTGACAAGAAAGCAGTTGGAGACGTACCGGTTATCAAAGACTATCCAGACGTATTTCCAGAAGACTTGCCTGGACTACCACCAGTCCGACAAGTGGAGTTTAGAATTGATCTCGTCCCTGGAGCAAACCCAGTGGCGAAATCACCGTATCGATTAGCACCGTCGGAGATGCAAGAACTGTCTAGTCAGCTTCAAGAACTTTTAGACAAAGGTTTTATAAGACCGAGTTTCTCTCCATGGGGAGCTCCAGTTCTCTTTGTCAAAAAGAAAGACGGTTCATTTCGCATGTGCATAGACTATCGTGAGCTGAACAAGTTGACAATCAAGAATAGATATCCTCTGCCCAGGATCGATGATCTGTTTGATCAATTACAGGGAGCAACTTGCTTCTCTAAGATTGACTTACGATCTGGGTATCATCAGTTAAGAGTAAATGATGAGGATATACCAAAGACGGCATTTAGGACTCGATATGGACACTATGAGTTTGTGGTTATGCCATTTGGGCTGACCAATGCACCCGCAGTGTTCATGGACTTGATGAATCGAGTCTGCAGGCCTTACTTGGATCAGTTTGTTATCGTCTTTATTGATGATATACTGATTTATTCCAAGTCAGAACGAGAACATGAGGATCATTTGAAGAAAGTCTTGGAACTACTAAGAAAGGAACAACTTTATGCTAAATTCTCAAAGTGTGAATTTTGGCTAAAGGAGGTTCACTTCTTAGGACATGTCATAAACAAAGATGGAATTCATGTAGATCCAGCCAAGATTGAGGCGATTAAGAACTGGACTACTCCATCTACTCCAACAGAGATTCGTTCATTTCTGGGTTTGGCAGGTTATTATAGAAGATTCATTGCAAACTTCTCTAAGATAGCCTTGCCACTCACTACATTGACTCAGAAAAGTCAAGCTTTTATATGGGGACAGAAACAAGAAGATGCATTTCAACTTCTTAAACAGAAGTTATGCAATTCCCCCATCCTTAGTCTTCCAGAAGGCAGTGATGATTTCATTGTCTACTGTGATGCTTCAAACCTTGGTCTCGGTTGTGTACTTATGCAACGGGACAAGGTCATTGCTTATGCTTCAAGACAACTTAAGGTTCACGAGAAGAATTACACTACTCACGACCTTGAGTTAGGGGCTGTGGTCTTTGCATTGAAAATTTGGAGACACTACCTGTATGGTACTAAATGTGTCATTTACACTGACCACAAGAGCCTACAACACATTCTCAGTCAGAAAGAACTCAACATGAGACAACGACGTTGGGTTGAGCTTCTAACTGACTACGACTGCGAGATTCGTTACCATCCGGGTAAAGCCAATGTGGTGGCGGATGCTCTTAGTCGCAAGGAGCCAGTCAAACCGATTCGTGTACGAGCCATGGAGATCAATACACAGCCAAACTTGAAAGACTTGATTCGTATTGCACAACAACAAGTAGTAACAGACAATCAACTCAAAACAGACTTGGATTGCGGAATTGAGAAGAAGCTTGAACCCCGATCTGATGGGGTGTTATATCTCAACGGCCGCATTTGGATTCCAAAGTCTGATGAATTGCGCACGCTCATCTGTGATGAGGCTCATAAGTCGCGATACTCCGTTCATCCTGGAGCCGACAAGATGTATCAAGACTTGAGGTCATCTTACTGGTGGCCGGGGATGAAGAAAGACATAGCACTGTACGTGGGAAAATGTCTTACATGTTCAAAGGTCAAAGCAGAACATCAAAAGCCTTCGGGACTTCTGCAGCAACCTGAAATTCCTCAATGGAAATGGGAGCAAATTTCCATGGATTTCATAACAAAGTTGCCGAGAACTCCGAGAGGTTTCGATTCGATTTGGGTGATCGTTGATCGACTCACCAAATCTGCTCATTTTCTCCCAATCCGAGAGGATTACAAGATGGAGAAGTTATCCACATTGTACATCAACGAAATCATTGCACGTCATGGTACTCCAACATCAATCATATCTGATCGTGATAGTCGCTTCACTTCTCGCTTTTGGCAATCATTGCAAAAGGCTTTGGGAACGCGTGTTAATCTTAGCACGGCGTATCATCCCCAAACCGACGGCCAAAGTGAGAGGACTATCCAAACACTTGAGGACATGCTCCGTTCATGTGTCATTGACTTCGGTGGAAGTTGGGACACTCATCTCCCACTCATTGAGTTTTCATATAACAAATGGTAATCAATGGCTATCGTATTCATGAACTAATATCATTTATGCATAAGAATTATGCATCAAAGAGCATTTCATAAGTTTCTTGGACCCATGATCAATCAAATGACTCAAAGCATAACATTCAAGTTTTCACAACAATCAAATCATGAGAACACAAGTCAATCAATGAATCAAGTTATACAATTATAAATCCTATATCTTATGTATGATTACAA
Source organism: Mikania micrantha (assembly GCA_009363875.1). Taxonomy (NCBI): domain Eukaryota; kingdom Viridiplantae; phylum Streptophyta; class Magnoliopsida; order Asterales; family Asteraceae; genus Mikania; species Mikania micrantha. The sequence goes on from CM018683.1 coordinate 23,569,287, forward strand.
TGTTATAGGAAACAATTAGAAGTCCTGTTTGCTACTTGCTATCTGTTTTTGTTCAGAGTCTACTGCAGACAGGTGAGAACTTTAGCCCCTCTTTTACTGTTTTATAACTGTTTTGGGGTGGAACACGTGATCAAACCGCTATTTCAATCTTGTTTCATTGCACAGTTTAGGTGCATTCATAAACATTACAGGTTTATCTTATGAATCCAAGTGATTCTTCCACTGTTTAAGGAAATTGTCAACTGTTTTAAAGGAATTGTTTACTATTAAACCCTTATTACTAAAAAGGATTTTATAATGTTTTCTTGAAATGTTTTATAACAGTTTTACTCAAATGTTCTTTTAAAGGATTTTACAAACCCTTTCTGTTATAAACCTTGTTATTACACAAGGTCATCACATCATGGTATTCAAAACAAGTGGTTCACAACATGGTATTCAAATTCATTGGTTCAAAACATGGTATTCAAATTCATTGGTTCGAAACATGGTATTCAAATTCATTGGTTCAAAACATGGTATTCAAGTCAAGTTGTTCACATCATGGTATTCAAATCAAGAGATTCATTTCATGTTACATAAACAAAGGATTCAACTCGTGGAGTTAAATCCAGGTTTTCAATAAGACATTAACACATCCGGTTAAAGTAAGATTCAGAAAACATGGTGTCCATTGTTGTAAACAAACTTATAAACCCATCAAGTATCATATTCATTAGCGTTAGTACTGGGTGATCACAACAAGGGAAAGCGGACACATTGTTTCTTATCCAGGATGGAGTTAGCTTTTAAATTTGTTTTAAAAGCTAACTGCAGGTCTGGTGTCATGGTTTTCTTATCCAGGATGGAGTTGGCTTTTAAATTTGCTTTTAAAAGCCAACTGCAGGTCTGGTGTCATATGGTTATCAAAACTGCTGACGTATTATCTAACTCCAAACGTGGTTTGGGACTTGATATTATCGGCTGTCGTGCGAACAGTGATTGGACTGTTTACACTCATTTTCTTACTTGATGTTAGTTTGGGTTGCAACTCATCCGTGTGAATCTTATGATGCTTTAACTTACCTATGTCTTATATCATATAACTCATGTTTACAAATGTTTAAACCTATTGTTCTCACCAACTACGTCTGTAGTTGACAGTTACTTTTCACGTGTTTCAGGTAATCAGGTTTAAGACATTCTCAGGGACAACTAAGGAGACCATTCTAAGATAGAACAAGATGAAGAAACATGCTAGGATGGAATAGAAACTCACTAAATCCTAAATGTTTAATTGTCTTGTTTGGAGTCTTATTTTGTAAACTATATTTTGGGTCTGTAGTTGTCTTACTTTTGGTAGATAGATTGTCTGTAACTAATCAACTGTCTAAACATTATGAAATGTAGTAATCCATTGTGGTTGTTCTTATTCAATACTTGTGCATGATTCAACTGATCATACGTCACCGCGCCGTGGATTCCGCACGCGGCGCAGGGGTGTGACAGTACCCTATGGAGCCAAGAATACAGTTAACAAAAGATGATGATGGAGAACCAGTGAATCCAACTGATTATAGAAAACTTATTGGAAGCTTGAGGTACTTAACACACACTCGACCCGACTTGAGCTTTGCTGTTGGTATGGCAAGTCGATTCATGAGCAACCTAAAGCGATCCCACTTGCAGGTACTTAAACATATTATGAGATATGTGAAAGAACTGTAATCCCTATGGTTTTTAATTTTCTAATTTATTATAATTATACTCGTACATAATAAAAACAAAGCGTTTATAACATCCTTTGGATAGTTGTATTCGTAGTTTTGACATAAGATAACTTTCGGATGACTATTTAGCCAATATTTCTCTATCCTCGAACTAACATTTTGGACCACCCATATATTCTAGATATACTTGTATACTAATGAGAAACTACGTTCAAACCGCACATAAAACCGAGCCCAAAGGAGGCAAGAATCACAAACAAAAGTTTGAGAACGTAACCATTGACTCACGCCAATATCCAAAGTTTAAACCCAATTCTCGATACCATGAATGCTGGATTACTCTCTTCCATATGATAGTACTCTGAAAATGATGAACGCGGGCGAAAACCGTGCGCAAAACGGAGTTATAACGAAGCGGGAATCGCGAAAACAAGTTTGATGTTTGTTGACGATATCAAGACGCGAATTTTATAAAAAAAGTCATCCCACATCGCCCAAGAAACCAATATATCTTCCCTTTAAACACCTATAAATATCCTTGCTTGGTCCCTTATAGCTTGCAACTCCTAGTTGAGTATAAACAAGTAGAATAACCAAATTTTGGTGGTTCTACAAGTTCAACACCCATTGGGATGTTGAACATAGTAGTTTTATTTTATGCTCTTGGCGAGAAGGTGCTGCGCTTTGAGATCGGCTCGACTGTAAAGTTTCTTTGAGGTAATTTTCATTTTTCTTTTTCTTCTTTTCATTGTTCATTTATTTATTTATTTATTTATTATTTTTTTCCTAGTCTAAGTAGTTGAGCTTAGGTTATTAGTTGTGGGCATTAGGCTCGTTTAGGCGGCCTTATTTAAGCGGCCTTTAGAGTTGGTGTAGGCTTGTAGAGGCTCGTTATGCCAACGAGTCCGGCCTATGACGTCCGTTTATTTAGTTATGTCTAGCATAATGTTTACTATTCCTCGTTTCATTCGTTTGACTAGGTTGAACCACGTTTGCATTCGGATCGCATACTTGTTCCTTTGAGTTGTTCACACACGTTCAATCTTCTGGGCATCCAGTTTGATAAAACTGTTGATCTTGATTCTTCTTCATTATACTAGTTTTCTCGAGCATCATTAAAGTGAGTAATTCTATACTCCCTCTTTTACATTTTGTACTTTTGGGACGTTACATATGCCAGTATTCAAAATCCAAGTTATTCTAAATTCAAATTCTATAGATGCAATGCCTTTAGTCTATTTGGTTTGATTCTTTGCTATGTGATACTACTTTCTTTGTGATTCTGTGTTATTCTATGTTACTCTATGTTATTCGATACCGAGTAGCCTAAGGTGTGTTAGATACCACCTTCACTTTGACTTAGGTCAAATGTGCTAAAAGGGCGAAAAGTACAATCATGGGCAGACTTGTGAAAATACTTAGCTTTGTGCTTTGTATTGGAACGAGTTTGGAGACGATATAAACTATTGCAGACTTGTAGATATACTAAGCTTTTTAGCTAAGTATTGATACGAGTTTGGAGACGAGATATTCTAAAAACTTAATTGCAAACTAGTAGGATATGCATGCTAGAATTTAAACTTTGTAGTCTAATTGAATTGCATCAGTTTTTTTTATGTAAACTATATAAACTATATGGGTTACTCACCAACTATGTAAATAGTTGACAAAATCTTTATTTTGCATATGTGACAGGTTAAGAGGATGCTTTGGCGAAGACATAGGATAGGTTTATGCTAGTAGACCTAGTTTTAAATTTAAACAATGTAGACTTATACAACTTATGTATTTTGGTTTTGTAAACAATGTAATGAATGTTTGATTCAATATGAGTTAATGTTTGTTAAATCTTTAATATTGTTGCATTAACTATTGAAACATATTAATAGCACCATGAGCTAATGAACAGTCGAGCTCGTGCCCCGACGTATTCCGCCGTCGGTCGGGGTGTGACAGGAACGTTGAGCTATGGGTTGTGCTATGATAACAACGAAGATGGAAAGCTGACAGGATTCACAGACAACTCTCATGCAACGGATCAGACTGATGGACGAAGTACAACTGGGATGGCATTTTACTATGGGAACGCTCTAATATCGTGGAACTCTCAAAAGCAACAAACCGTTGCTCTATCATCGTGCGAATCAGAATTTATGGCGGCAGCTTCAACGGCTTGTCACGCCTTATGGTTGAGAGGACTGATAAGTGACTTGACTGATCAAAAGGAGCAGAAAGTAACACTAAAGGTTGACAATCAATCGGCAATTGCTTTGATGAAAAATCCCGTGTTCCACAGGAGAAGCAAACATATCAACACAAGGTACCATTTCATCCGGGAATGCATTGAACGAGAAGAAATTCAAGTTGAGCATATAAGTGGAAACCTGCAGAAAGCTGAGATACTCACTAAAGCATTGCCAAGATTAAAATTCGAAGAAATGAGAGAAATACTCGGGGTAAAAGACTTGGGGGGAACCTATCAAGATTATGGAGGAGAATGAAGAGATAATCTCGATTCAACAGGAGAGGATAGGAAGATCTCATGGGGTGGCTAAGGAGGAGATCATGTTTATCTATTTAAATTTGAATTTTAAAGTTGAGTAGATTTTGGAATTATTTTAGTATAAATAGATGTTTAGAGTTTTGTTTTTATTAAGAGTTTTTCATTAATTGAATCCGTGTTTTTCTGAGAATAAAACGTTGGAAGATTGTTTCTGTGTGTTGCTCGTATATTATCGATTGTTTTTCCTACATAAACATGTCAATGTAAACCTGATTTTGTTATGACATGAATATGAAATGGTTTCTTCTAAATTCTTAAAAGTTATTTCTAAAACCATGAAATGATGATTTTTGTTACGTAAACTATGAAACAATATTTTTGTTATGTTAACTATGAAATTTCTTTATGAAACCAATGATTTCAATTATCAAACTACAATTGTGACCATTTGTAAACAAGTTTGGTCACGCCTCTTGGGTAGCCGCCAACTCGGGGTGTAACAATGTAAATGGCAGAGGAAGATTGAAAATTTTCAAGAACAAAAGAAAAATATTAAAAACACGATTAAATGTTAGGAAAAACAAAAGGTTAAATTGAATCTCTAAAACTATATGTTAATACTAAAGGTCACAAAAATGACAATAAACAACTTTTATATATGTGTGTGCTAGTGTGTTACTAAAAAGGGTGGATAATGATAAGGTTTGAGCTTTAATAGTTAATACACACAAAAATATTTTAGTTTATGGGTAAAGGATCTAATTGACAGAGTAAGCACCAAAAAGATCAATTAAACAATAGTACCGAGTTAAAAACGATAACAAGAAGATCAATGGTGTGGAACTATGCAAGCTTCACGAGTAAAATTATTTAATGGAGTTATAAGCATCAAAATTATGGCCATTTAAAATGCTCTAAAGAGGACGTGTATGAAAATGTATATATTACAGATGACACACAAATAAATAAAAAAAAAAATTAAAAAACAAAACACTTAATAAAATAGTAAGAGCCTAAAGTACAACGACACTTCCAAAAGTAAGTAATCAAGTAGTTGTCACAACTCACATAGAAGTAAGAATCAAAGGACTTCTTGTTAAAAATCTAATAAATAACTTTGACCATTTGGCACATGTGGTTCTTACATTTAAAATGCCTAATTTAATGAAAATTAATATCTTGAGTGACCAAAGTGTAACTAATGGTTTTTAAATGATCTTAACTTCTTAAGTCAGTTTGCCCTAAATATACACGTTTCTTCTTCTCCTTTGCATATTCTATTATCATTTGAGACAAAATTAAAAGGAAGATTAACACTTTAATCAAAGAATTGTTACGGCATCTTCTTTTACAAATAAGATTAAATCGTCTCCTACAAGTACACACTCACTTAAAGTCAGAGTGGTAGATTGATTTAGGGCTTGTTAATTGATATTATATGTAGAAGATTTATTCCACACTTCTAGTTTAATGGTTACTCTCTTGACGAACCTATTAGAGGTCTTGTGTTTGAATCCGTGTCAAGACATATTTGTTAAGAAAATGCCAATTTACCCAGTCGTGGGTTTCTCATATGGTAGGCTCAGGCGTATGCCAAAGAGCGTCAAATATGAACACATGGTTGAGATCTCGTCTTGGGTATATTTGTTCCAAGTCATTTGACTTTGTATAAAGCATTAGTAACACAAATTTTAGCATAATTGTATTTAATGATCTTATTTGTACTTGAAAGACAGCTATCTCATGAATGTATTTATAAATGCACGAGGCAACTAGAGCAAAGACGACCCACTTTAAGTAAAATTTAGGCGGGTGTTTAGGGACTTCAAAATTTTGGGGCCTCAATATTTGATCTTATTTGTATATATTTGTTTATAATTTTTAAAGAATAATAACATAGATCAATTATTTAGACAAATTCTATTATGGATACATTTGGTTAATGAATATGTTTAAAATAATTCAACATCGAACAAACCAAAAAACGAGGCATCCAAAACTCTTAACTGATGGTTGACCCTAAGTTTGAAATGAGGCCCGAATTTCGTATTCAGCTTAGCCCTGATAATGGTTGATCCGGCCCTAAACCGGAGCCATATACATACAAATTAAACATATAAGTCGAGAATCAACAGGAATATAAAGGTTAGGATAAAGGGGACAGCTAAACATGTATCAAAGTATGCTCTTTTATTAAAGACAATAAACATACAAATACAAATGTTCAATGAAATCAACATAATTTTGTGTCTTTTGGATGAAGATTAAGCCTAAACTGGTCTAAACTCAATTCCTTGAACAATAAGCCCTTTCAACAGGATGTTGATCGCACTGACCAAATCGACACGCATCAAAATCATTTCCGGGCTAGTACGAGTTTGAAATTCCCATACTTGAACTTCCATCCAACCATCGGCCCTCGGTCGAGGAAGGCCTTTCAACTTGGATCTACTCAATGAGCGGTTGCTGGAGAGTTGATCAACCTTTCGTCCGATAAATGGTGTCTCTGGAGGCCTGACTAAGAAAATAAACCGATAATCGGTTTCTTCCCAACCTTCTTTACGCAAATGTTCATGGTTATAGTTAATGTCATCCCAATCTTCTTTATCAAAATCTTTATCTCTGACTTTCAAAGGAGCATCAAATTCAGAGTGATCTTCTGGTAGTTTGTAGACAAGGTAGCATGCATATGTTTCTTGAGGTGACAATATTCTGGTTTTGATTTTGCATTCAATATGCACACATTTTTTAATTGGATTATAAGCCTCCAATTTAAATCTGCAAGAGAACATGTTAAATGTTGGCCAATACAAAAAGATGTAATGTATTGGGTAAGTAGATCGGTTTTTTAGTCGGTTTTTGGTTCGGTTTCGGCTGATTTAGCCGTTGTATTTTTTGTTTTGATTTGGTTTAGTTTCCACCTAGTCATATGTTTATGAGTTGGTTATATGAGTAAGGTTATGTAAACAATAAGAAAGTTGATTGCATAGTAGACATAATATATTTTTTTTGTTAATATTCACTTATCTAATTTAGAAGATTAAAAATAAGATATACCCGAATGACAATAATGATACAAAAGGATTGTAAATAAAATAAAATAAAATTAGGTATAAAAGTTTGATATACATAAAAATAGTTAAAAATACATGAAAATACGAATGGTTTGGTTTGATTTTGGTTAATTCGGTTAACCAAAGGTAAAAACCGAAATCGTAATCGATTATTTGTTAATTTCGGTTCGATTTTATGGGTTAACGATTGAGTAAACCAATTATTGATAGTGAGAGTAACTTTTAGTTATTTACATGTTTAGAAACGTGTAATACAGGTAAAAAAAATTAGTAATAAAAATTTGAAAAGCCATTTTAAAATTGTTTACTAATAAATAATCTATAAAAAGAATCATGGGCTCAGAGAATTTTTACAAGTGACAAATCAATAAACTTTTTTATTATATATAATTTTATTATCTTTCATGTCACTATTTCACTTATATTAGTAACGTATCTTCATATTTTTGTATTTTGCTTATCATGTTTGCTTTTATTTGTTTGTTCGTTCATGAGTTAGAGATCAATCTCGAACCAACCTCTCTTTCAACAAGAATAAAGCTAAGGTTAGCCTACATCTCTTTCTTCCTAAACCTTACAAACATGCTACGAGTAAGATTTACTGGGTATATATGATTGTTGTTATTTGTTGTAGATATATTTTCTTTCTTTTTTCTAGAAGTTAGATTGGGTTAGCACACAACACCACCCATGTTTAACAAGCTCGTTGACACGAAAACAAGCTAAGAGCTAACCTTGATCCAGTTAGAGGTCGCCAGCTCCATTGTGTATCTATCAAAGCAGCTCCTGCAGGTAGCATATAACATTTCTTCCCATTTTTGGCCAGGAAAAACCACTGTAAATCAACAAAATGTACGTGTTTATATAACAAACGATTGCAAGTGCTTCCATCCCTTTAAACCTGATGGAAACATCCTCATAAATGTACCACAGCTACATATAATAAATAAATGAACAAATTACCCATCAAATTTAAGCTTTATGTAATGGTATTTCATCACTAATTTTTTTGAACCGCTAAATCAAGCACCAGTCAGAAAACTGACAACTTGATCCCACCATCCAGAAGGAAACCTACACTGGGAAAACCATGCTCATCTAGAAGCAGTTGCTCTCAGAGAGACTCGAATCCAAAACCTCTCATAAGAGAAGTCAAGAGGTACCACAACTAAGCTAGAAGCCTATTGTTGACTGAGAATATATATTAGTTTACCTCTCCACCATTCTTGATTGAGAATCCTTTGCAAAGAAGGGAGTGTAGTTCCTTCTTTGTTGTCCATTGAACACCATCTTCTGACCACTTGATTATTTCTTCACAATCATTTGGCAAATGTTGTTCCCAATCTGAGTCTAAATCTGATATGGGCTGCATATTCACTCTCTCATCCTCTAACACTTCATGTTCCGCCTATAAAAGTACACAAATTAGACTTTCATCGAGGGCAAGTGTTCTTGTAGCAACTAGTAAGATTGATGCTTTAATTTGTGATCTTGATGTCACGAGTTCAAACCGTAAGAAAGAGCATCATCATCATCGTACTCAGTATATTTCACCGTTAGCAAAACTAAGGTAGGGTATGAGGTGGGTATGAGCTGGGTAAGATGTAGACAACTTTACATCCACCCATAGAAATAGAGAGGCTGCTTTCAATGAGACCATGGCTCATGATGTTAATAAACTGACCAACCCAACACTTTTAACGTTATTTACCCAAAAATTAAATAAAATAAACATTAAAATCAGTGCAATTTTACTTTTGGCTATTGAGGGTCGATTCATATACACATTATATGTATGCACCGCAAACATGTCCAACCTGTAAGAAAGAGCCTCTTGCATAAATGTGTAGGGTAAGGCTATATACACCGGATCGCAAAGCGGTCCGAACACTTCATGACCCTTGCGCAGTGGCGGATCCAGGAATTTATTTCAGTGGGTTCACTATGTTAAGACTTCTCAATTAGATAAAACGCGGTAAAAAAAATCCGGGTCGGATAATTTAAATACGATAGTAGTTACAAATTTAAAAAAGAAAAACATACCTATAATTGTTGTAGGAGTGTAGGGTTTTTAGGTTTTATTTTGGGGGAAGTTCTACAAATGAAACGTGAATCTAGAGGGGGGGGGGGCGCGGGGTTTATTTTGGGCAGAAAGCATAACCCCACAAAAATTAAAAAAAGCCTAGAAAAAAGGAAAAAAAACAGAAGCGGGATTCGAACTTGTGACATACGAGATAAAACCAGGATTTCCTTACCACTAGACAACTTGTACATTATATGCTTGGGATTCACCTTCAAAATACTAATGGGTTCACTCTATTTTTTAACCCTTTAAAATTTTTTTTTCCTATTAATGATTCGATTCGCGGAGGGTTCCGGTGAACCCGTTCTCAAAGCATAGATCCGGCCCTGCCCTTGCGCAAAGCTGGAGCTAAATCAAGCACCGGGTAAGCCCTTTTTATTAGATTTTATTTGATCATGATTGAAAAAATCGCATATTATTTACATGTGTTACATTGTTTATATATTATGCTTGTGCATATGTGCAAAAAAAACAAGAAAAAAAAAGTAAAGTAAAATGTGTGTATATAAAATAAATCATAATAATAGATAAATAAAAATAACATATTATATCTGAGTCGAGTGTCTCTTTATGTTATTTTTTTATTCAATTTGATAGGGGTATGGTTTATAGACCTGATAATCTTGACACAAAACAAGATAAATGAGTTGGTTTTAGTAAATAATTATTGTATTTTGGGTTGAAAATAGATAACAAAATAACATAAAACTTGTTAAAATAGGTAACACCTTAACAAAATGTGAGTCAAGATGGTTGGTAACCAAAAAACTATGCTATAAAATGAATTCAAACTTGTAAGAATTATAAATAATATGTTTGATGAGAAAATCAATAAAAACTATTAAATAGACTATTCGTTTAGTTACAACTTATTTAACTTTAACGAAATTGAAACTTTTTATAAACGACTCATTTGGACCCAAATTGATTTTGCTCAAAACTCATCCTAACTCAAGCCCACTTTGACCCATTATCCAACCCACCTATTTTGTCAGACTTAAATGTTTGTTTTCGTCTTAACCCCCAACCTCCACTTATTAGCGAGATTTAATTATAATGTATGCTTGTTTCTTACTCAGAGCCTCTACATGTTTCATGTTGGATAACATCACAAATAGCAAAAGATTCTTGAAACCTTTGAAACTAACTAATAAACAATAAAGGAAATGGTTATTAAATTTAAATACTCATAACTTTAACCTCTTGGCCAGTAATACTCTTAATTGAGAAAATGTTATTGGCACTCCCAACTTTCAACACATTTTCTATTGACACTCCATTATACTAAATTTTTGATAACGTGGCACCTGTTATGGAGTGCAAATGGAAAATGTGTTGAAAGTTGGGAGTGGCAATAAACATTTCTTCAGTTGGAAGTAATGCCAGCGAAGATGTTAAAGTTGAGAGTATTTAAATCCAATAACCCTAAAGAAAATGATGTAAACCAATAAACTAGTATTTGGAAGTAATGCCGGCGAAGATGTTAAAGTTGGCCACCAGTAATACTCTTAATTAAGGAAATGTTATTGGCACTCCCAACTTTCAACACATTTTATATTGACACTCCATTATACTAAATTTTTGATAACATGGCACTTGTTATGAAGTGCAAATGGAAAATGTGTTGAAAGTTGGGAATGCCAATAAACATTTCCTCAGTTGGAAGTATTGCCTGAGAAGAGGTTAAAATTTAGAGTATTTAAATCCAATAACCCTAAAGAAAATGATGTAAACAAATAAACCAGTATTTTGGTCATCAATTAATCTTACTTTCTCAAGTGGCCTAAACTCAATTCCTTCTATTATAGTAGATGGATAATAATATCTTGAGCTTTCAAACTGAATCTTAAGATCAATAGCTTTGTGGTCGATCACTAGTAAACTGATACAATTCAAGCATCACCCATCCATCTTCTCTCTCATCTGCTAATTTGTATTTGAGACCTATGTATCTCAATTTGCTAAATGTCTTTTCTTTGCGGGAAAATTTGAAAACAAGGTTCACAGTGTATGTGACTTGCGGCGACAAGAATCGAGCTTTGACATGTGTTCGATATGTCCCTAAGTATGATTCATAGTAGGGTTCAGCAAATCTGCAGGAAGAAGATAAACAACAAAAGAATACGCTTATGACAGTCTCCGACAATTCGTATCATTCGTTAACTTGATCTTAAAAAGTTAACCTTAAAATTAATATGAGCCTTTTTTTCATTGTTTTTCTATTTATTTTAAAATATGCAAGGTTAGCATGGTAATTACATTCTTGTTTATCTCTATGTATATCGTCTTACAGTTTACAAATTAAATCACCTTTACATGTTTTATTATTTTTTAAAAAATATTACATCATAAAATAGAGAATTTTATCATATTTAATTTAATTTGTGTATAATTTTTATAGTTTCTTTAAACGTAGCACACATGTGTAAAAATATATTCACATGTGTAAAATTATTGATTATAGATTTAATTTTTTAAGATTCTTAGAACTGGTTTTAAGTATACATGTGTAAGATTATATCAAATTTTATAAAACTATGTATATTGAGCACATATATATGTAAACAATTTGTTTTTCTATCATTTCATTAAAAAAATCAAATTAAATAAATTATTTCAGATTCAATTAATCTAGATTTAATAATTGAAAATTAAAATAAAATAGAGAGTCTATATTTCATCTATCCACACATTCGTTTTCAATTATTTTGATAAGTGACCACAAAGAATTTTAGGAAGAATGAATTTTAGGGTTAATTATTTATGTATGGTTATCAAAGAATATAATCTCTAGTCTTCAAATATAAAGCAAAAGATAAGAAGAAGAAAATCACCTTGAATTGTACTTTGATGTATGTAGATAGTTATAATTTCTACTTGTTTCTAGAATTAAACATTCTGAAGCAGATATCATTTCACAATGTTCTCCATTCTTGTTTAATGAAAACCACTGTGAGTTAAATAAGTTTGAATAAGTTCTTCACCTATTTGTGGCTTGACAATGGTAATAGTAGGGTTTTTGTTTAGATAAGTAAGATTTGTTACAAATTTGCTACATTATTGTAGGTGTCCTAACAATATGTACTTGGAACAATCATTTTTTGAGGTTTATGTGTTTAATAGTTAGGATCAAAAGAGCTCCTTTTGTCATTTAACCATTAGAAAGAAAAGAATAAGAGAATGATCATGGATTCATCAACCAAAATATGTTCCAATTTCAAAAAGGTCTCATATGGTTCCCAATTATGTAATGGTTCTTATTTCAACATCTCTTTCTTTAAAATAAAGCTTTAAAGTTATGAAATTAGAGAAAAGAACTTGCTTACAACAACTTTTGTCAATCTATCAATAAGATGTGTGTGTGAAATTGTAATACAAAATCCTAAAAACAAAAACTTATAGTAAATTATGGTTTTGGCCTATATGATTTAAGTGTTTTAACTATTTCGGTCCAAAATAAAATTTTCTATCAATTCAGCCCAAAATAGAATTTCTATCAATTCAGCCCCTGTGGTTTATAAAAACTAACGTTTTTGGCCCTCAACTATAGTTAGATTTTGTGCCAAAACCGTTATAACAGTTAAGTTTGAGAAGCCAAAACAGATAGTTGTCTAAACCATAGGGGCTGAATTGATAGAAAATTGTATTTTGGGTCAAAATAGTTAAAACACTTAAACCACAAAGGCCAACACCGTAATTTGCTCAAAAACTTAAGAAATGATTTGAGACATATTTACCCTTTTCCCCTCATGTAGAAGGACCCCTTTGGAGAGAATCACTTTTAGTTCATCTAGGGATTTGTAGGTGAGGGGAGGTATCACAGCCATAAGTAACTCTGCATACTCCTTTGGTAGATTCAAATCATGATCCACTTGGCACTGAAGTGCAATCTCAAGTTCTTTCACAACGTCTAGCATTGTTGGTCGTTTTTCACACGATCGTTTCAAACATTGGAACGCAATGTCTGAATACGTTTCCAAAGAATTTGAATCTATTTGTTGTCTCATTAGATTTCGAAAGATGATCTTGTATAAACTCTTATGTTTATAGCATTCTTTCCACATATGCACCAAAAAGGAAGTCATGCCATTGAGATTCTCAAAGCATAGTTTTCCAAACAAAACTTCGAGCAAGACAACACCAAAAGAGTATACATCTGACTCTTTCGTTAGGAATCCTCTTTCCATATATAGTGGATCAATGTACCCCTTAGTACCTACAACATGGGTGACTTGAAACGTGTATTGCTGATTAGCGGGTCCTAGTCTCGATAGTCCCATGTCGGAAACTTTAGCATTCCAATTCTCATCTAGCAAGATGTTGGAACTTTTAACATCTCGATGGAGAACTCTTTGTTGACTCCCATTGTGATCATGAAGGTAGCATAATCCCCTTGCAGCATCGATACAAATACGAATACGTTGAGTCCAAGTAAGAGAAGTGGAGTTTAAATGACGATCAAGGCTTCCATTAGATGCATGTTCATACACAAGGATCTTCTCGCCTTCCTCATCACAAAAGCCTAGGAGAGAAATGAGATTTTTATGCTTTAAACGAGAAAGCATCGTTATCTCTTTCCAAAACTCAGGTTCTCCTTGCCCATACATACGATCTAAGCGCTTAATAGCAACTAGGCTTCGCCCCTCAGAGTGAGACAGTTCTCCTTTGTACACCTTTCCAAAACCACCTGATCCGATAACGTTGTTTGCATCAAAGTTGTTTGTGGCTGATTTTATGTCTTCTAGTTGGATTACAAGATGTTGAAACTCTTGAATGAAAGCCTCCATTATGTGTTCCCCAACAACTTAAAGATTGAAAATTGAAAAAAGATGCTAATGCACCTCATTGGTGTTGAAAAATATAATAAAAAGGTGGTGTTAATATAGATAACGAAGCTGGGGCATATTGATAGTCAGCTGTTTGTATGTGTTAGCCTGTTAGGTGAGATGTCCGGATCACAAAATTGTTTTAAAAGTTTTTTTTTAGTTGTTAAATGCTTAGTTAATTGTGGGTGGTTATCATGTTACTATCATTTGACCTTATCACGTTTCAAATATATTCAAGATTAAGAACAATTCAAATTATGCTTAATTGAAAGAATAGTTATTCCAAATTTTCATCAAAAGAATATAATAATTATGTATTTAGGGGAACTTATATAACCGGGGGCTTATTGGAAGCAACAACGAGGTAGATGTAATGTTGTTTACATATTACTCTCATCAGATCTTACCTTAGCGTTGCTAAAGATGAAATATACCAAATACGATGTATTTAAGGGAACTTAAGGATATAGGAACATTGCTTAACTAGGTTATATATTTTCAAACCAATGAGGATCATATAAGATCTTGGAAACATGGTTGACTTATGTGATGCACACCTATAGTCTTCAATATTACCATAGAGGATCAAATAAGATTTTGGAAACATGGTTATGCGCTTCAAGAAGCTTGTAAATCTTTTGTATTTATTAGTTAACTAGCCTAAAACCCGTGTGCCACACAGATTTAAATAATAGAAAATGATATAACTAATAAAAGCATGTATATTTCTTAAGAATTACATATTATATTGTAAACTCACAAATGATGTCTCTTAAGTATTGAAATTCCTTTTACATTCATTCTTGTGCAAAGAAACAAAATTGTAACATATCAAAATCAAATTTGCTATAAGTTAAATCAACAAGAAAAAGACAGGATGAAATTCATTATAATCAGTTAGTTTATAATGATACATTAACGACAAGTCATAAACGTGAAAAAAAATAAAACTCAAACTAAATTGACCCAAATGCATTTCACTTCAATT
The DNA here is from genome assembly GCA_009363875.1 of Mikania micrantha. Taxonomy (NCBI): domain Eukaryota; kingdom Viridiplantae; phylum Streptophyta; class Magnoliopsida; order Asterales; family Asteraceae; genus Mikania; species Mikania micrantha. The sequence goes on from CM018683.1 coordinate 23,584,470, forward strand.
GCATAAAATGCAGTACTTGAAATTGCAAAATGTATATCACTTAAAATTACAGAATGCATATCACTTTAAATTGTACATAATTTATAGAATACATGACTTTAAAAGAATTTTATTCTAATTCATATATCATATGGTATCAATGATGACTTGAATTTGAAAGTTTATTGCTCTGTTTAGTGTTTGCCAAGATTAAGGTCCAAGAATAATGTTATAGCACAACCAAAGATTAAATGCATAAATGTTAAAAGATTTGATCCTTGAAACCGTATATTCCAAATAACAAAGCACAATAAAAAATTAAACACTCAATTTCTTATAAACACCCACCTAAATTTGATATCTAAAACCATATTCTAAGATATGCTAGCCAAATAGAACCTCAAAGAATTTTGACTTCTGAGAGATATCTTACAAAAAAATTCATCCTATGAATTTTATTTTCCAAATTCAACCTCAATTAAAAAAATCCCATCAAAGCAAAAAATATGATCTTCAAACACCATTTTGCAAAGAATACAAGTATTACAAAACAAAACCAGCAAGTAATATGAATGTAATTGTAGGCTGTAGCTAAAATCAAGTTGAAACAGTTAAAAATTAAAATATCAATAATAGAAGTAAAAAAGAATGGTAGACACGGTAGGAATACACACAATTCTATAATAACAAAAAAAAAAAAAAAAAAAAGAACAAATTTCAGTTACCTACACACCTTGACCTGATTTCCTGTATAACCAAAAGATCAACCAGAAGATAAAGATAATCGAATAGGACCTGGAAGTTTGTATACTCAACCAATTCATAACATACTCTAAAAAAAATATACATCATATAAATTACTTTGTAGCTGGTATCAAAATCGTAAAGCATGCGTAGATTTGTAAATGAGGATTAGTATAAAGTATAAACCATATGCTTCAACTTGCCCGGATACTCTTTTCAGCACCTAACAATTTTCGTTCACATAACGTTTTGATTCCGATTAAACCACATACTTTTACGCTGTGTTCCCGAGTTTATTAAAGGAGGGAACAAAAAGGAAAAGAAAGGAAAAGAAATGAGAGGAAATGAAAGGAAAAGAATGGATTTCTTTCCTTCCATTTCCTTCCAAATCGGAAGGAAAGAAAAGCAAGGAAAGTTAGCCTAGGTTTCCTTCCTAAATGAAACTCGAGAATACAAAATGTGTTATTTTCTTTTCCCTTCCCTCGTTAAATGAAACTCGGGAACACAAAAATGTTTCCCCTTTTCCATTTCCTTTCTTTTCTTTCGTTAAATGAACTCTGGAAAACAGCGTTAATCTCAATGCCTACTTAATCTAACAATTTTAACCCCAAACCTAAAATTCCAAACTTAATACGTGCAACTGAGAAACAAGAAGATCATGTTCATCTACTTTCCGCAAAATGCTTCTTACATCGTTCCCAATCCCATTCTTCATCTCCATCCATCACTACCTCACCTTCCTTTTCTCAGCACCACCTCCAGATTCTCCTTCAATTTGTCATTTTCTTTTGATATCCAGCCAAATAGTCATCAAACCACTTTATCACCCTCATAACGTTCTTTAAAACACAGAGTCCCATCGGCATGGGCGTTCGTCTTCCATTTCGTCCCCGTTGTCGGAAATCTTCTAACATCGACAGATAGTTAAAGAATCCAATTGAGTTTAGAGTTGTGTATGTGAGTTGGATCGGAGATGTGAATGAACGGAGGGAAGTTCGACGGAGACATCGACGCCATTGCTGAGAATTGCAATCAGAGAGGTTCAAGTGGGGTTTGTTGGCAGAAGATCAATAATAGATGTTGAAGGATTCTAAATCAATATTTTTGAAAGTGATGAACGAAAACTGAAATTCAGAAAATCAAGAAAAGCACAAGATACAGAAGCAGAGAAATTAGGGTTTTGAAGGTGTAGGATCCTGAATCAAGTGAAACATAAGCATATGTGAGAAGTTTAGATCCGAAAAAGGGTTAGGATTCAGTACCTTAGGCGCTGTTTGTTTTTTAGAAAAACGTCTGCGAAGGTCTGTGAGACCTCTTTTGTCTGCACCCCGCAGACCAAGGAAAGATGTAGGGTGTTTGTTTTCTCGCAGACATTTCATTAAAAAACGTATACGATACCTCTTCTTGGAAAAAAGGTGGACCATCATCTTCAAACCTCTTCTCAGTTTCTCACCCCCATCTCATGCTCACGATCGCCCCTCATCTCCTGCTCACCACCGGCGGCCCACCACCAGCCGCATGGACAACAACTCCCCCACCGCTGGTCTCCTCCACAGCCGGCTCCCCCACCGTCGTTGCCTCCCGCCGCCATCGCCCCCACCGGTTCATCTAGGGTTCACCCCTTCTCAGTCGCGCCTCCCACCGCCGTCGCCCCCACCGGTTCGATCTAGGGTTCGCCCTCCTCGACGGTTCATCCTCTCGATCTAGGGTTCTAGGGTTCGCCCTCCTCGATCGGAGCTGGCCTTCTGCGGTCGGATCTGCCTCATCGACGGTCGACGGTCGGTGGAGGGGGACGATCGGAGGTGATGGTGACAGTGGTGGATGATCGGAGGTGATGGCTGGTGATCGGAGCAGACGGCGGGGTTGAGGGACGGTGGGTTGGGTTTTCATATGAAGAGGTTTTCTTGTTTGAAGATGTTTTTGGAAAACAAACACCCTCAAAACCTCTTCTTGCAGAGGTTTGGTCCACCTCTTCTGCAAAAGTGGTTTGCAGATGTTTTACCTCTTCAAGAACAAACAGCACCTTAGTAAAATGGATCAGATCCGAAAAAGAGGAACAAATGAGCGGGAAAAAGAAAAATGGGGTGTTTTAGAGCCTGACACATGGCACCCCTTGTTAGTCATCTATTAATACTAATAAATCGAAATAACTTTAGACACTTGTCATAATTTTATGCCATCAAAATTTTAATTTTCCCGATTCTCTCTCCTCTTTAATTATTTATATTTATTATTTAGTTAGAAAAATAAAAATAATCTATCTTAATAAAAGAATATCAAAAATGAAACATGTCATTCTCATATTTACTCTCACAATTTTTTTCCCTCCATTTTATTTTATATATTAAATGCTCTCTCTCTCTCTTATTTAACACTAATGATTTTAAATAATTTAATTATATAATTAATTAAAAAAAATATAAATCTTTTTAATTTAATAAATTATTAAAACATAATAAATTATACGAAGATTTCAACCATCTTATTTTAAATATAATTTTATAATGTTTAAATATTCATTATTCATTATTTATAGTTTTGAAATAAATAATATTTCTTATTTCACCAATAAACTCTAATAAAAAAATAGCAAAGATTAACTGGTGTCAATTTTTTAACTCTTTTATTTTTTTTCTTGCCTTTCTTCTATTAAATGATAACTTTCTCCTATTTAATACTAACAATTTTAAATAATCAAATTATATAACTAAATATAAAATATATAATTTTTTATTCTAATAATTTATTAAAACTTAAAAATTCTTAAGAATTCAACCATATATAATTTTTAAATCCTTTTTTAAATATAATTTTATAGTTTTTAAATATTTATTATTCATTATTTATATTTTTTTAATTTAACTTTTTTTATTTTTATGCTAACATGATTATATTTAAATAGCCTAATTTATCTACGTATTTCCAATTTCATACGAATATAATTAGTCGGATGTTTGCATTTTATATATTAAATTTCTTCACTTGATCATAGCAAAATTAACTATTTTTTTTTATCAAATAACATCGTTATAACTTAACTAACAAAAAATTATGACAAAATCATTTTCAATTATTAAATCTTAATTGCTAAGTTGTAATTTTTTTAATCAACCCGTGTAATACGCGGGTGACTAACCTAGTTTATTACATACTAGGTTAGTAACCTGTGTAACACACGGGTTGATATAAAGTATTATTCAAATCAAAAAAATTAATAATAAAATAATATAATTACAATCGACATAAAACATTATAAATTCAATCATTTTACCTATTTTTTTTCCATAATTGCTATCATATATCTATAGTTTTATATTACATAGTAAAAGAAAATGATAATCATTGAGTATAAATTGAAGAAAATAAACCATTATTTTTTTATTACTTACTTATTAACGTATATATCATTGTACTTTTTATATATATTTTAAAAGATTGTGGAATTAGCGGATAAATTTAAGTAAAAGTGAATGTTGAAGATTTGAAATTAAAACTGTAAAATTTATTCATTTATTAAATAGTTTCTCTAATATTTTAAATAATGAATATTGAAAGGATATTGGTCTAATCATATTTTAATACAAATTATGATCCATTTTAGTTTTTCTGATCATTTCCATTAATAAATGAATAATCCGTTAAAGTTTTAAGATGTTAATTTAAATATTAATTTATTACATAATAATTGACGTTATTTGAATAGTTTTTCACTTTATGAAATTATTAAATAAAATATAAGTTGATTATTTTAAAATTTTAATAAAGTTGAAATATAAAAAACTTATTATGTTTGTTGGGTTTTTAAATTGCTAAAATGTGTTATACGCAGTTTTTATCGTATAAGATGTTAAAAAATAATTACATGTAAATATAATATTATATGTACATTTGATATCATATGTAATTTTATGAAACGTAAAATATCAGTTTCAATTATGTAACAATTAAATTTAAATATAACAATTGCAAATATGAAGACAATTTATTAAAAATATAGGTCAACAATTTTTTAATTATTATAAAAAACATAAAACATAACAGTTGGATTTTTTAGAAAAGTTAGTTTTATATTTTAAGTAATATAAATTTGAAGAAAATTTGTTTAATAAAACTTTCAATCAGTTATTTGTTTTATTTATTTACTTTAATAAATCAATAATATGTTATTGTTTAATTTTAAAATTTTATATAATAGTAAATTATGATATAATTAAGGCTAATAGAATTATATTTTGTGTTAACGGAAATTATTGAATAAAAATAAGTTGCTTGTTATAGTTATCCAGATTTAAATTTTAATAATTTTTTAATTTATTGTGCATTTTGGTTTTTTAAACTTCTAAAATATGTAATACATAATCAATATAATACAAAATGTTAAAAAATAATTATATGTAAAAATAACATGATATGCAGACTTAATATTATTATATGTAATTTTATTAATTGCAAATATGAGGTCATTTTACTAAAATCAAAATATGTTAATTTTATTAATTATTATAAGAAAAACATAAATCTGATAAATATATCATCAATGTTTTTTTTATATTTTAAATAATGAAAAATTGAAGAAAATTTTTTAATAATAAATTAATAAAACTTTGAATAATTTTGTTGTTGTACTTATTTTTTTAATAAATCAATAATAGGTTATTGTTTAATTTTTAAATCTAAAATAATATTAATTAGGAGAATTAATGATAATAAATTTGTGTTTAATGATAATGAAAATTTTCAACTCTTATTGTGGTGATGACATGTGTACAATAGTCTTATGTGACAATAGTTTTATAGTGATATGTGGCATTTAATGAGGTGTACATGATAGTAAAATGACATGTGGCATTAAAGTTACTCTTTTATTGTAGTAGAAGATGAAGATCAACTAAAAATAGTGGTACATGTCTTCACAACTAAATAGTTGCAAAATGTCAAAAAAAAAAAAAACGTAAAAAACATATAGCACAATCGCTCGGCGATGAGAGACGAACACCAAAAAAAGCTACAAAATTAAAAATAAAAGAAAACACATGAAAGCGAACGACCCGAATATACACAGACTAGAACAATAAATAAACTTTAATAAGAGAAATCTAAAAATAAAGTTTATAAATCATTTTAAAAAGACAACAAAAAAGATGCTTTTAACAAAAAGAATTTTAAAATAAAAACTAAAAACAAGCACCGATAAATTGAAGATTTATGAAAGAGGGACCAAAATTAAAAACACTAAAAAAACATAATAAAAAGGAGACATAAAACCAAAACATTAAGAAATAAAAAATAAAAACGCAAAAATGAAACATAGACCAAAACGGGAAAAAGTATTTAAAAAAGACTAAGTAATATAAACCAAACCTTAATACTTTTGATCCTAAGGCATGTATTGTTGCATAGTTTAATACTTTTGTTTAATTTAGGAACCAGTTATCTATATAAACAAAACCCAAATATGAATAGTGAATATCGCGAGATTTTGATTTCTCGCGATAAATTCATTTGCGTCGTGTTTTTTCGCGCGATCAATTCATTTCTCGCCATATAAATTCATTTTCTCACGATAAATTCATTTGCGTCGTGTTTTTTCGCGCGATCAATTCATTTCTCACGATTTTTCATTGAGTAATTAAGATTTGTCGTCAGAAATTCATTTCCCTCATGATTTTTGTGAGAGAAATTCGTTTTTCATTAGAAATAAATTCATCTTCTTGCGATAAATTCATTTGCGCGCGATCAATTCATTTCTCGCGATATAAATTCATTTTCTCGCGATAAATTCATTCACGTCGTGTTTTTCGCGTGATCAATTCATTTCTCACCAGTTTTCAGTGAGTAATTAAGATTGGTCGTCAGAAATTCATTTCCCTCGTGATTTTTGTGCGAGAAATTCGATTTTCATTAGAAATTCCTTTAGATAAGACATTTCAATTTCTCATAACATAATAATTGACATGTGTTTTCAAGTGTTCTATTTTAATTTTATTTTTCTTTTGTTTTACTTTTTGACACATACTAAGTTTGTTTTATAGCCATGACTCTTTGTACGTTAATTTTTTTTCTTTTGAGTTCGTTCCCGAGTCAAAACAAGAGTGTTAAATTTGCGCGGCAATGCGTGAAATGCGCCATCTAGTTGATAAAAAACTCGGAAGAAAACTTAAAAGGAGAAACAACCGTAGACAAAAAAAATAACAGTAATATAAACCAAACCTTAAAAATTCCTAAAACAATATCATATATCGCTCTAACATGGACAAAATAGGGGTTTATGCTTGTTTAGGGGTTTTTTCTTACCTATGGTTAGGGTGTCGAAAATACCCCAACCCGACTAACCGGGCCCGCACCTGAACCCGAATAAGCTTAATAGGGTCAGATATGTTAGTCGGGTTATTCGGGTCAACCCGATTAACCCGAACTGTTAAAAAGGTCGGGTTTCGGGTATATTTTTAAAAGTTAGTCGGGTTTCGGGTCAACCCGAATAAGAACTATTTTTATTTTTTATATATATTAATTATTAAATGTAAGATATATTTAGCTTTTTACCAAAATATGACAATGACTATTAATCAAATTACATATGAAAAATAAATTATTTACGTACTTTTTATTGAATCAAATATTTGTAAAATTTAAAATCAGGACAAGATAACAGCAAATAAATATCAACCCGACCCACCGACCCGAATAACCCGTGACCCGAATAACCCGAACGTTATTCGGGTCGGGTTGCGGGTTAATATTTTTTTAGAGAAAACCCGACCCGATTAACCCGAAACCCGATCAGGTTGGCCCGATCAACACCCTTACCTATGATGAGTTTCCTCCTATTGGGTGTAAATATGATTGGGTGAGTTTATGACCCGTTAGTGATCCAAATTGCCGAAAAAAAGAAAAAAGAAAACACAAAAGTATTCATGACATTCACGTGAGGTTTTAAAAGACATAATTAAATATCCATTGTATTAATCAAGAAAATTACTAGTTGCGATATCATGAATCGCCAACATGCATTTATGTAACGATGTGTAACTTTCTTTCATTTGCGCACCTAACTAATGTGGAAACCATTAAAAAGTTACACATATATTCGTAGTTTCGTACAACCGTCGTAACTTTAGGTGGGTGTTTGGTTCGAGTTTTCCCTAAGAATTAATGACTGGTAAGCTAGGAGCTCATTATGTCTGAACTAATAGCCAACTTGGACATCTTTTAGCCATTAGAGACCGTATATAGAAGAATACTCGACAGTTTCAATAAAAAAAATTGTCTTTCGTCGTATAAAAGGGGGAACCACCGAACCAGGGACTGCTGCGGCAAATCCAACATCTGTCTTAAAGCAACATCGTTGTTATTTTCTTGCTCCAACTCATAAATAAAACCTACGACTGTTGATAATTCATCTTTCAACATGCTTCAAGCCGCAGCTTCTTCTCTTCCACCAAAATCAAACCTGTACCCTTTCCAAATCTACAGAAGCCACATCGAACCCGCTCAGCTACACGCATTATCAATCAAAACAGCAAGTTTCAACGACCCATTGATATCTTCTCGCCTTATATCTCTCTATGCTCACTCTAAATTCACCAGCATTGATCATCTCCGATCGGTATTCAACCAATTTCAAGAACCCACGTTGTTTTCCTGGAACACCCTCATCAAATCATATGTAGATAACCATCGTTCGCAAGAATCCCTTATTCTGTTTCTTGAATTTTTCACACGATCGGATTTGATGCCTGATGTGTTTACTTTGCCTTGCTTGATCAAAGGGTGTGGGAGATTAATGGCAGTGAAAGAAGGGGAGCAGATTCATGGGTTGGTTTTAAAGCTTGGATTTGGGTTGGATTTGTTTGTTCAAAGCAGTTTGGTCAGCATGTATTCAAAATTTAAAGATGTTGGTTCTGCACGCAAAGTGTTTGATGAAATGCCTGATAAAGATTTGGTTACGTGGAACTCATTGATGGATTGTTATGTGAAAGCTGGTGATATTGAACTTGCAAACCAGTTGTTTGACGAAATGACTGAGAGGGATGCTGTTTCCTGGACTGTGATGGTTGATGGATTGTCCAAATGTGGTAGAATTGATGATGCCCGAAGGGTGTTTGATGCAATGCCAAGGAGAAACTTAGTATCATGGAATGCGATGATTAATGGGTATATGAACGTGGGTGATTCTGCATCTGCACGTAGCTTGTTTGATGCAATGGAAGATAAAGATATTGTCACTTGGAATTCAATGATAGCAGGGTATGAACGCAATGGAAGATGTTCCGAAGCTCTCAAGTTGTTTAATGAGCTGCTAAATTTGGGATATGTACCGACCCATAGTACTTTGGTTAGTACACTTTCAGCTATTTCCTGGTTAGCTGTTCTTAGCAAAGGAAGATGGGTTCATTCTTACATGGTTAAAAATGGGCATAAAGTAGATAGCGTGCTTGGTACTTCACTAATTGAAATGTATTGCAAGTGTGGGAGCTTTGAGAGCGCTTTGAAGGTTTTTGAAGTTATACCCGTGAAAAAGTTAGGCCATTGGACCGCAATAGTAGTAGGATTGGGGATGCATGGACAAGCTAAACTTGCTCTTGATCTGTTTCTTGAGATGCTTCAAATGAAAATTGTTCCTAATGCTATAACCTTCATTGGTGTGTTGAATGCTTGTAATCATGCAGGTTTAGTTGAAGATGGCAGAAGATATTTTAATATGATGGTAAACGATTACGAAATAAAACCTACAATCGAGCATTATGGTTGTCTTGTTGACATTCTTTGCAGAGCAGGTCATCTTGCAGAAGCAAAGGATGTGATAGAAAAGATGCCTATGAAACCAAACAAGATTATTTGGATGAGTTTGCTTAGTGCTTCAAGAAATTATAAAACGGTAGAAATTGGTGAATATGCTGCTCAAAATGTAACAGAAATTGATCCTTATTTTATAGAAAGTTATGTGCTTTTGTCTAACATGTATGCTGCCACTGGGGATTGGGACAAAGTTTCGTACGTTAGAGACGCTATGAGGAAAACACATGTTAAAAAAGACCCTGGATGTAGTTTTATAGAGTATAAAGATGAGGTTCATGAGTTCATTGTGGGTGATAAATCACATCCTCAGACTAATGAGATATACCTTAAGTTGAGTGAGATTAGGGAACGACTTAAATCTGTAGGACATGTACCTGATAAATCTCAAGTTTTGCTGCATATTGAAGGGGATGATGAGAAAGAAACTGAACTAGAAACTCATAGTGAGAGGTTAGCAATTGCTTTTGGTTTGATTAATCTGAAACCTGGGATCCCAATTCGGGTAGTGAAGAACCTTCGTGTCTGCAATGATTGTCACTCAGTTACAAAAATTCTGTCCAAGATTTATGATAGGGAAATTATTGTTAGGGACAATAGCCGCTTTCACCATTTCAAAAATGGATCATGTTCTTGCATGGATTATTGGTGATGGGTGGTGTCGTGGTGATTTTCTACACAATGGGAGTATGTTTTCAGTTCATTACAAGTTTGATCATCCATTTGAAGTCTTAGTTGCAGTTTCAGATCTTACCTCTACATGAATACGCGATCGACTGGCAATGACATGGTAATGTTTGGAACTTAAATCCTTAAATTTCTGAATTTTCTATCGTTTAATGCCTCAACCCAAAGTATGGAAATGATTTATTATTTAATCATTTTTGACAAGCTAAAATTACATGAAAAAATAAAATTTAGGAAAAATAAGCGTTTTGCAATCAACCTAATCCATACTACCTACCCGCTTTGGCACATATCAAAAAATACGTATTTTGATCTATTACCGACCCGACCTGGTCAATTTGTCACCGATAATAATAGCCCAATAATCTCCATAGCAACTTAAATTCATCGTGAAAAGTTTTAGTAGCCTCTTACAAAAGACTAAGGGGTTGTAAGACATCATACTATTTAATGATACTTTTAATATTTTGTTTGTTTATGTTCTTAGTTTCTATAGTTCAGAATCTTTTTCTGTGATATTTATTCCCACATTTTCCAAAATAGTTCGTTCTTGGACTTTGCTGTTTGTTTTAAATTTCATAGAATGAATGGTAACTTGTGATGGCAGACATGATAGTTCTTGAGGTTAGAACACAAGAATAAAAAAAATGAATCTTGAAATTTGAAAGCTTTTGCTTGCAATGTTGCACATCATCAAATTTACACTAATTCAACTCATTTTCCAGGTACAAAGTTGGTAGCATAAGCCCATGCATTGTTAGCTACTGGGTCGCTAAGATGGTCAAACAAGTTCTCAATCGGGCCCTTTCCAGTCACAATGGCTTGAACGAAAAACCCAAACATTGAAAACATAGCCAATCGACCGTTCTTAAGCTCCTTAACCTTCAACTCAGCAAACGCTTCCGGGTCATCAGCTAACCCGAGTGGGTCAAATGACCCACCTGGGTAAACCTTGTCAAGCCCTTCACCAAGTGGGCCGCCACCAACCCGATATCCTTCAATAAGACCCATTAAAACTACCTGAGATGCCCAGATAGCCAAAATGCTCTGGGCATGGATCAAGTTTGGGTTCCCAAGGTAGTCAAGCCCGCCTTCCGAGAAGATTTGGGACCCCGCCTTGAACCAGACCGCTTCACCGAATTTGACACCGTTTTTTGAGAGAATCTCAGGAAACACGCATCCAAGTGCACCAAGCATGGCCCACCGAGAGTGGATCACCTCGAGCTCACGGTTCTTGGCAAATGTCTCAGGATCAGCTGATAGACCAGCAGTGTCCCAACCGTAGTCACCAGGAAATTCACCGGTTAGGTATGATGGGGTTTGTTCAGAGAACGGGCCCAAGTACTTTGGGCGGTCTGCTCCATACCTGTTAAACCGGTTATAATTCAATTAGTTTTCATTTGTATATATCTAGAAAATGAGTGAAACATGTATATGCAAGTTTTTTTTTTTTTGAACTTTTTTACCAAATGCTTTGTGGCGCGCTTTTGACAGTGCGGCGCATTGTGAAGCGACCACCATTGAAACTGGCAGTCTTCCCGATGAGCTCATTTTGAGACTTCAGCGCCACCTGGCCGGAAAATGCTGACTGTTGGATTGCAGAGGTTGCCATTTCGGTAAGAAGATTGAAGGGATTGTTAATGAGATGTTGGTTTGTAGAGGGTGTGTATAGATGGTGGAGGATCAAACTCTTATATACTGAACATAACAAGTTTGATGGATCAGGATGTGTACACGTCAGCATTTTCTGATTGGTCTATTAAATTTGGTTTCTGATTTAAAGTATGAGATAGATTTCCTCTTCTGCCACTTGGCTCCAAGATTTCTTGTCCTTAATAAGGATAAAATTACAACTATTTGTAGTTATATGTAACCAACTTTAACATTTTATTGTTTTTGTGACTTTGAAAATGGTTCTGGTTTTGATTTTAAAATTGGTTCATGGGTTTGATTGTGTATAATCTTGCCTTGTTCATGTGATCTTGAAATCGATAGCTTGTTTAATAATATCTTCCTCCAAACTAACGGTACACCAAAGCTATATATAATATCATATACATATGGGTTTAAAAGTGTATAGATGAGGTGTAAGAACCACAATACCTTGTTAAAAATGAGTTCTTAACAAAACAAGAAGATGAGCTTTTCCTAACATGAGACATAAATATATATAATGGAAGGTTCTTCTAAAAAGTTTATTTTGTCTAGGAAGAATTTTTAAAAACTCAAAAACCGACCCAAACAAACTCCGATTGAATTTATTTTTGCATCATTAGAACCGGCTTGTCGAAACCTAAAACCTAAATCATAAATCATAAACAATAAGCCCTGATAATAAAACCTAAACTTTAGAAGCAAACGCTAAACCTAAAGATAAACCATAAAAGCTAAAAACCAAGCCAAAAAAACCTAATTTTAGACGTAATTGTTAAAGCTAAAACCTAAAAGTTAATATTGTAGGGTTTGAGTAGACGGTTTCAATGAAGTCAGAATGAGTTCAATCGGAGTTCGTTTGGGCCAGTTTTGAAAATCCTTTTTAGCCTTCTTAGGTAAAATAAACTTTTTATTTGATCATTCCTTAATATATATAATTAATTATTGTTAATATATAGGTGTGTATATTATTTATTACATCTGTGTTCTACTATATGAAAGGATCATAATAAACCAAAACACGCCCAAAACATAGATAAAAAAACGAGATATTAGTGCTTTAAGTTGGATGTTTTAGTCAAAATGTTAGTTGAAACATATTTTTTTAATTAAAAATGCTAACTAGTTGAAGCATTATGGTTAATACTTCAAATCCATAAAGATGGGTTGTTTCAACTCATGGTTAATGAAGAAAGGATGTTTGAACTCAGGGGTGTTAGAACTCATGATTTATGAAGAATGAGTGTTTCAACTAATTTTCACCTATAAATACAAGTGTGAGCTTGGTAGAAAATTCACTAAAAATCTCAAATGTTCTCTCATAGGATTTTCAAACAATTTTGATCATCTTCATTATCTTATTTTTTTAAAATAGATTGTTCTATCCGTGAAACCTCAAGCGCGTGAACACCTTCGGCAGTTGTCATACCCCGGGCTCTCGGTGACCCGGGCGCTGCGACCCAATTGGTTTCGTAGATAATACAGTCTCGGTCAGAGTTTATTATTATTTTTCAAATGTTTCAACGGAAGCGTTATTTTATGAATTTTATAATTTTACAAATGATTCACATGCATAGATGTGAAAACCATATTTCATCGTTTCTAAATGATTCATAAGCGTGTGTATGAAACCACATTTTCATCGTTTGTTAATAACTTTTCAAAATAGCTTTTCAGGATTTCATAAGGTTTTATACGCATAAGTATGAACATCATCATTTCATATTATTGTAAACCGGATTTTTCAAACACATAATTTCAAATCATTTTATAATATCCGGTTTATACATGACTTGGAGGCATAGCTCCAATAGCTCCATAGTCTCATCACAAGATCCTATTCAAGGCATCATAGGCCAAGAATCTCTAATCTTGCTTCTCTTTTACATTTTATTGTTACCTGAAAAGTTTTTGAAAATAAAATGTCAACATAATGTTGGTGAATACAAATAACAGACTCGATATGTAAACATAGCATGTTCGGTCCTTTAACCATAATTAATAGTGACAATACTACACATTTAGCATGTTATTTCACTGATTGATACAACTACTGCATACACTGGTTTATAACTGTCACTGGTTAGGAACTACAGCGCAGTGCGTCTTACGTTTTGTTCCCTCCAGCCCACAGCTGGTCACTGGTTAGGTTGCCTGTGGAGTACGTCTTACGTTTAACCTTCCAGCCCACCTGTACCAGCCACGTATGAGAATTTCACCCATATGTGAATACGATTTGCAAATCATACGTATACTAATAGCCTAAATGCTGGTCACGTAGTATCCCTTTATGCGTCAAAGTTTAAACAAACCATGCTCAAAACTGAATTTATATTTAAAAAGAAGTTAAATGTATTCACCTGGATTTTTGATTGGTTGTGTGACAGCTTAGAACTTCTCAATATGAATTTGGGCAGCGTTTCTGCTTAATCTATCCTTATAACTATTTGCAAGGATGATTCCTGATGTGTTTATTTTTCTTCTCCTAAAATACATCATAATCAACATAATATTTGTGTATATATGGAATCGAGTCTTAATCCTAACCCTGTAAGCTAATAATGTCCAAAAATTTAAATCTATGATTAAACTAAAAGGTTTATATAAATATAAATATATATATATATATATATAGGGAGATATTCCATTAAGAACTACTTTTATGTTAGGAACTTGAGAACTGCATAATATACTTGTACATTATGCTTTAAGTTTTGTACATAGAGTGGTTATTAAAAAGGGTAAAATAGTAACTTCTCATACTTTAAGGTTAAATTACCTTTATACCCCTAATAACATATGGTTCAAAATTAGTTCCTTTGGTTCTTTCATATTTAGTGGTTCTTAATGGAAAAGTCCCTATATATATATATATATATATATATATATATATATATATATATATATATATATATATATAACATACGCATATATATGTGTGTATACGTTGAAATTTGTTTTGAAGATAAGTTGATTCTTATCTTTTGTTTTCATTTTATTGCATTTATTTATTTATTAAATTTTTTTTAACGTAAATATGCACAAATCTTGAATTTTTTTATTTCGTTATTATTATTTTTTTATTATTAAGTTAATTAAAATTTTTAATGCATACATAGGGTCAGATCTTAACCCCAACCCTATAAGTTAAACAATATCACGAGAAATCTTAAATTTATGAATCAAACTCACAAGTTGAAATACATACCGGATCGTAACTGGTTTTAAACGAAAGAACGTTGATCATAACGTTGGTTGTGAAATCTACTAACCGGCTGTTCATAAGAGTATTAAGATAATATTGGTTGAGGCGGTTCTATTTGTATTGCAAATCTTCGATATTGAATATTGATTGTTTTGAAACAACAAGTGCACACACAATCACACATGTATGTATTAACTTTTCACCATTTGTACACACACAATCACACGTGCACTTTCCTGACTTTTCTTCTTTTTTTTTTGATTATTATTATTATTATTATTATTATTATTATACCTACACACTTTCTCTTTATATATATATGTATATATATAATTTAGATTTTTGATCTTCTCTTGTAAAAATATCATGTTTTGTAAAATTCTAAATATACAGGTATGACCTGCTCATTTTTCTCTACATTTCGACTTAAGTTTCGTTAAAAACGGATCAAGATTTAATTATAATATATTTAATTAATAATTTTTTTTCCGGTTTCCCATAATAATAACTGATCGTTCAAACAACGATTATTTCTAATAATTGTTTCATCTTGCTTATTCATTTAAACGAACGTTAAAAATTTTGAACGTTTATTTCTATTCTTATACTCTTAATTAATCATGTTTGTAAAATAAACTATTTTATATTGTTAGTCGATACATTACGTTTTAATTAATCGTTTTTATTATTATATTTTTGACTAATAATATTTTAATTATAAATGAGAGTATTTTATTTATATTTATAAAATGAAATGTTACAGCAGTACACACTGCTTTGGTTGTTATATCCTGTAAGACACACAATCGTCTTAAATAGAGATACATAATCTGTTTTAAGAGAAGCATTTGAATACGTACCTCAACCGCAACTATCAACTTGTTTGCTCATTGTTGTAATAAAACTAGTTGAAGAATCTACATCATGAAAACTCTGGTTAAGAAAACAAGAGGAATTCTTAAATACTTTGTTGAACACCTAAGTTAGAATTTATTTGTTACATAAATTGATATATTTAATTATTTATTTATATTCATTTCATTTGTTGTTTATGGTATTGTACTACTTTATTTTCCCAAGAATAACAAGAGTATTGTTACTATTTTTTATAATTATAATTTAATAAAAAGTGATCCATCTTCTACACGCAATAGCATCGTCGGAGTCTGTGATTCTTGCCTCTGGGAACACCTATTCCGCCCAATCCTTACTCAGAAACAAGTCGCACGATAGGGTTTGAATGTTCTTGAAAAAGAAAAGGGTTAAAATGACAAATTTGCCTCTCATGTGAGTGTCATGGGAGGAAGCTTAATATACTCTTTAACCGATGTTAGTCAATTGGATAAAACATGCAAAAAAAATCCTGATGCCGCTTTTGACTTTAGTTCCTAGGTTGTTTCGAAAGTCTAAAGAGTGCTCTGTGTGCTACTATGCATCTTTACTCATAGTATAGTGCAAGTTAGGTTTGGGTGCAATTTTTTCCCCAACCCTAGTGAAGGATCTTTGTAATTTACTAAATCATTAACTTAATTAATTAATTAATTAATTAAAAATCCATCCTCAATGTTATCACACTTTTTAGGTTTTTTTATAACAAATTTTTATTCTTAACATCATATAATCAACTTATAGTTACAATGTTTGAAGGTCACACATCATATGCTTGTAAAATAATCACCTCTCTAAGACAAATTTATGTGTGCATTTGAGGCTTTTGGTTCGTTTTTACTTCATCTCAAGCTTATATTTCAGGCTTTCAACACCAACATCATAAAAAAAAAAGTAAAAAAAAATAAAAATAAAAAATAAAAAGTAGTCGATAACAAGATATTTTGTGACGAAAATGAAGATAGCCATTCACTTGCTACTCTAAAACAATGCCATTTTTTGATTGGTTCTTCTATTAGACTTTTAATCTCAATATGTTCTATGTCGATTTTTTGGCCTAAACCATGTCAATATCAATTATCATATACTTGACGTATATTATCGGGTTATACGTACGGATGGATTCAGAAAATTTTCTATTAGGTTATTTTTTTTTTTTTAATATTATTGGGTTAGTTTTTCTTGACTTAATTAAAATAAGATGTCAAAGTTAATAAAAAAAAATTATATTTTATAGTTCCATATGGACTTTTATCTTTTGAAAATGATTCGTTACATATTAGATTGAAGCTTTGTGTAACAATACCTTTGCAATGTAACAAATGCAAGAATCGTTCATATATTCATTATGCATCCAATTATGTAAATTTTGTTTCACATGTTTTATTGAAGAAAAATAATTTTTAACACTTATTGTTGCAAATGGAAAAACTAATTACTGGCTTTGTATTAATCAAAAAAAAGTTTTGTTTATAAACTAACTTTAATTTGTTAAAAGTTTATAAAATATTTTTCAGGTATATTGATAGTAAATTTTTCTATAGGGGCTGATGTTTAAAATCTAAGGGTCAGTAAAAAAAATATAAATATACATGAAACTAAAAATACCATGGGTGATGGAGGTATGAAGGAAGTGATAGGAGACACATATCCTGGGTTCGATTCTTGATCCCACCCGGTTTTACCGGCCTTCCACCGTCGTGCCTTTGGGCGGGTGCTTGGGTCGGGTTTTCCCCGGGAATTGGTGGTTGGTGGGCAAGGGCTCCGTCCGTCTGGACTATTGGCCAGTTTAGGCATCCTTTAGCCATTGAGTGCCGCGTACGAAGTATCCAGCAATTGATTAGTTGGCCGTTAAAAAAAAAAACTACGAGGGGTCCGACTCCTCACCTTATATAGTCGGTTTGTTCCTGGCTTTACTTTCGCTTAATCTTTTATAACGACATTAAAACATACATGATTGTTGATAGTTGTAATATTATTGCATAATCATTTATCAAATTTACAGACTCATTTTCCAGGTACGAAGTTGGTAGCATAAGCCCATGCATTATTTGCTACCGGGTCACTAAGATGGTCAAACAAGTTCTCAATCGGGCCCTTTCCGGTCACAATGGCTTGAACGAAAAACCCAAACATGGAAAACATAGCCAATCGACCGTTCTTAAGCTCCTTAACCTTCAACTCAGCAAATGCTTCCGGGTCATCAGCCAACCCGAGTGGGTCAAATGACCCACCTGGGTAAACCTTGTCAAGCCCTTCACCAAGTGGGCCACCACCAACCCGGTATCCTTCAATAAGACCCATAAGAACAACCTGTGAAGCCCAGATGGCTAAAATGCTCTGAGCATGGATCAAGTTTGGGTTTCCGAGATAGTCAAGCCCGCCTTCCGAGAAGATCTGGGAGCCCGCCTTGAACCAGACTGCTTCACCGAATTTGACACCGTTTTTTGAGAGAATCTCGGGGAACACGCATCCAAGTGCACCAAGCATAGCCCACCGTGAGTGGATAACTTCAAGCTCGCGGTTCTTGGCAAATGTCTCGGGGTCAGCTGATAAACCGGCTGTGTCCCAACCGTAGTCACCAGGAAATTCACCGGTTAGGTACGATGGGGTTTGCTCGGAGAACGGGCCCAAGTATTTCGGGCGGTCAGGTCCGTACCTGTCAAACCAATCATAATTTTGGTCACTTTTCATTCGTGTGAAAATGGGAACTGAAAACAAGACTGTGTTATTTATGAGGTTTTACCAGATGCTTTGTGATGAGCTTTTAACCGTCCGGCGCATGGTGAACCGGCCGCCGGTGAAGCCGCCGGTCTTCTTGACGATGTCGTTTTGAGGCTTCAGTGCCACCTGGCCGGCGAATGCTGACTGTTGGATTGCAGAGGTTGCCATCGGTGGTTGTGAAGAGATGACTGTTTGTTGTTTGTTGGGGTGTGTTAATGGAGGAGTGCTGGAGGGTATTTAATAAATATATAAAGAATATTTAATTAATTTATCTTTATTGATGGGTGAGATGGATTTGGTTAGAAAAATCTGATTGGTTAATTGGATTGAGCTTGTGATTCTCAGTGGGTGACATGGAGGTCCTTGTTCTGACACGTGGATCTCAGATATTTTTCTACTTTGATTCTGAGCCTAAAAAATTAAAATAAATAAATAAATTCGTAACATATACATTGTGCAACAAAGGTTGTAAGGGGAATAGGAGTCGTCCCAAACCTCCCCACTTTTCTCCGTTGCCACATCAGCGCCACATCAGGTTTCCTCACTTTTCCCCACTTTTGCACGGTGTCGTCCCACTTTTCCCCATTTTCAAATCTTATTTTTAATTAATTATTTTAACAATAAATAATGATAATAATAAAATAAAAAAAAAAGATTCATTAAATTTAAAATAAAAAAAGAATACAACAAAAAAAAACAGAGAATACAACCTAAAAAATTAAATTAAAAAACCTATAAAGGCATTTGTGGACGATACCCGTAGCAGAAGTTTGGTTGATTCGGAGAAGTTTGGTTGATTCGAAGATTACATTTGTGGACGATACTTGGGTGTGTTGAACGGGTTTATTTGAGCCGTTTGAACATTTTTTGGTCGTAGTTTTCTAAATTTCTTGCTTGACGACCAACCACGGGATGAACCTCCTTCCATTTTACTTGAAAATTTTATAAATTTAGTGTATACATTGTAGAAAATGAGAGAAAAGTGTGAGATTTGTGGTTGTTTAGAGTTATTTAAATAGGAAAAAATTGGATTTTTTTTTTAAAAAAACCCCACCCTTCGGCTTCAATCGGTGAGTGGTTCCCGATTCATCCCACCCCACTTCCGGGGGGGTGGTGTTCCCACTTTTCCCCATTCCGGTAAAACCCTCCCCGCCTCTCTCCCGTGCTCCACTCCGAGTCCCCTAAGTAGTTTTTTTTCTTTCGAAAAATAATTACTACATATATAAGGGATTGATTATTCACACACCTCACTTTTTTAATTCAACACCCCAACTTTTTCTGTACGTGTCGTATAGGTCTCTACGACACGTACAGCACCACCTGCAACCTTGCTTTCTGCGTGTCGTACGCCTCGTACAGATCCCTACGTGGCGTACGATATTTGACAACTGCAACCTAAAATTCTAAGATTTGACTGATTAAATTCTGTGTTATACACCACGTAGGGATCTGTACGTGGCATATATGTTTTCTGAATAAATGGTTTGTTTGTAGCCCATCTCAACATTGAAATCTTATACATATAGTAGAGATCTATACGACACGTATAAGATTAAACAAAATTTTTTTTTTCAAACTTTTAATTGAAATAAAATTGTTAATGTTATAAATTTTAACATTTTTTACGTGTAATAATTTAAACATTAATAAGATTTATTTTTAACGTTTTTCGTTTTTATAATTAATTTTATTAATTTAATATTATTTTTGTTTAAACAAATATAAGTATTAAACAAAAACATTCTACATACAAATAAAAAAAACAACCAATCAAAACAAATCACATAATATAATACATAAACAGTGTCTGTACAATACAAATGAAAAGAAACAAAACTACGGATCGTGGGGAGGTGATGGAGGAAGGGGAGGAGTGTCACACCCCCAAATTCCCATTAGTGGCGTATGTCCACGTGGATGTGACGTGTCCAGAATCACAGCTCAAGGTCATATAGAACACCTCTATATGCGTTTACAAATCCAAAGTTTGACACGTACACTCATAAAATAGTTTGCAGCGGAATAAAAGTTATCATATCATATTGCAGCGGAATATCAAATGTTTGACAAAATGCAGCGGAAATGTAAATAGTTTAACACAACATTGTTTAATAGAATAAAAGTAAATTGTTTTCAAAATGACAAGACAGAACGCATGTAAGTTCCTAATGCTCGTTCCTTAAATCGTGCATTCCTGTCCTCCTGCTAGCCGCGCTAGTTACCTGAGAATACAAGTTAGAAAAAGTGTCAACACGATGGTTGGTGAGTTCACAGGTTTTGATATACATATAGTAAGAAAGTGTGTCATGCTGTTTATCAAATGTTAGTACCGAGCCCTAGGCCCAAAGTGTCAGTGCGTCACTACCAAACTAGACTTGTTTGTCCTTGCCTCCGCTATGCCTCGTATGCATAGCAAGTTAGGTCAGAGTTTGCACGGGTTATGACATCCAGTCAACATAGTGCCCCGTGGGGTTAGTCATTCCCTAATGGATCCATCCAAATCTACCACGTTGTTCGTACATTAACGGTAAGACTTTGTGAGGGCTTGTTACGAGTTCAACACTTAATGTTTGTCCAATAAACCAGCATACACCAAATATGTTTGTACAGTAATAAATGTTTGACTCGATGTAACTAGTATTCTCCCCCTATTTAAAAGCGTTTGAAAAAGAGTAAAGAGGGGCCGTAAACTCACCTTAGTGATGAAAATGCAAATCAAGCGTAAGCTCCTGATGTAGTAGCACGTGTCGGTCACCGGCAACCTATATCGTACACCGTACGTGAGTTCGTGTATGTGACCGTGCTAGTGTTTGTGTTAGTGCTCGTGTTTGTATCCAACAACCCTTGGTTGTTCATGTTTGTCCGTGTCGGTCCACAATGATCGTGTTTGCTTGTGTTGGTCCACATTGATCGTGTTTGACTGTGTTGGTCCACATTGACCGTGTTTGACTGTGTTGGCCCACATTGACCGTGTTTGACCAGAGTTGACCGTGTCAAGTCAACGACCCGTTGGTGAACCGTGTGACGGTTGTGAATCGTGTAGCAAACGTGTAAGTGTTTGTCGTGTGCAAAACATGCAAGTCGCGTCTATGGACAACTTACTATTTATAGTAAGTTTCCATTTTTGAAAGTTCACAAAGCATATCGGTTTTAAAGTTCTAGCATGCTCGTTAGTCCTACGTGGTCATGTTAACACATAACACATCATCATACGAATTCACATAAGTCGTTTATAACATGTTAGCACATAAAAGTTTCCTAAAATGGAAAGTTTCCATTTATAGCATACGTGACATCGGAAACCATCTAACTTAGCATCTAATCCACATATTATAACATAATAAGCCATTTAGCATACCCAAATCATACAACACGTTGACAAATCGGTTTTTGTAAAAATAAAGGTACTATAAATAGTAACCTTGTTGTTTTTGCATCAAAATGACCATTTAAACATTTCTAAACCATTTTTATGTCATAAACCATCCTAATAAATCATCTAACATCATATAAACATGTTAACATAGTCCAAACCACCATCTATTAACATTTCATCAATAAAAAGTTACTAATTATAGTAACTATGTAAAAATGACCTTAAACCTTATCAAAATCACATTCTAAACATCAATATCATTCTAATAGCATTTAACTAGCAATCCATGGACATGCATGTTGTCAAATATCACCCATATCACCATTACTTAACCAAAAAGTTTCTATTAATAGAAGGTTTATCAAAAATCAACATTTAAGCCATTTTAACCAAATCTAATCATGTAATCATCATCAATAACAACTAAGATCATGCAACAATATCCAATATCATCTAAAATGTCTTAGATCATACATGCATGCATCAATATCATCTTATAACATTATTTTAAGTACAATGGCCTATACCCATCATGTTAAATCATCATAAAACATCCTCTAATCACTTTAGATCATCATAATACACTGAGATATCAACAAACCCAGATTAAAACAAAGGAAAATTCGTGCATGCAAGACCATGGGGCTTGCATGTGTGTTTGTGAGTGTGTAGATGCGAAATGTGGTGATTTTAAGCCACAAGGGTTGAAGTACTACCTTCAAAAGCTCCTGAGATCTTGAGATGGTGATAATAACAGCTTCTACACCTCCTGGTTTGTGGGTCTTGATGGGGACAAGAAGGTGGCAATGAAGAGTGATGGTCTAGAAGGTCTTCCTCAAGGTTCTTGAGCTTCAAAAGAGCCTTCAATGGCTTCCAATGGCTGCTACAGGGCTCTAGAGGTTGAAGATGGTCGAATGGTTGCGTGCTCTGCCGATATGAGTGAAATAGATAGGCTAGCCATCATTGTCTTGGTTTTATAAAGATATTGTCGTCTGGGCGGCTTCGCGTACCGCGGCGAGGCTTTCAAATCATCTCCGCGTACCGCGGAGGATTACGGAAGTCAAACCCCCGCGATGTTGGTCGCGTATCGCGACACTGAAGCCCAATAAGCCCTTTTTAATGGATTTGATCCGTTCGTCGTCGTTTTCACATTTTACGAACTATCGTTTGGTATCGTTGGAACTTCCAAGTTCCATGTGTGAGTGTTTCGTGAAGTTTCGAGTGTTGTGCTACACAATGTGCTTGACGTTCACCAACGTTCGTGTGTTTTGACACGTGTGTGTTGTTTGTCGATAATCCCACGAATTATCTTGTTGTGTGTCGGTGTTCGTACTGTCGTGCCACGTGTCACACTAAATTAATCTAATTCTAGTGCCACGTGTACATAAAGCATTTAAATAAACATTTAAATAAATATAAAGCTGACCTGGAAAATACGGGGTGTCACATCCTCCCCTTGTTAGAAAGAATTTCGTCCCGAAATTCAACTCGTGTTGTCAGTGTTTGTCTGTTCCGCGAACAGGTGTGGGTACTTTTGTTTCATCCGGTCTTCACGTTCCCACGTGAATTCCGGTCCTCGTCGCGAATTCCATCGCACCTTTACAATCGGGATCTTGCTGAGTTCGAGCTTCTTGGTTTCCCGGTCCATAATCTCCACTGGTTCCTCAACGAAGTTTAATTGTTCGTCGATTTGTATCTCCTCGAGAGAAATAACAAGTGTTTCGTTAGACAAACACTTCTTGAGATTCGATATATGAAATACATTGTGCACGCTGCTCAGTTTGTCTGGTAGGTTTAGTTCGTAGGCCACAGGGCCTATTCGTTTGATGATCTCGAAAGGTCCAATGTAACGTGGGTTTAACTTTCCTCGTTTGCCAAACCGTATGACTCCCTTCCAAGGCGAGACCTTGAGTAACACTCTGTCCCCTACTTGGAACTCCAACAGTTTGCGTCGTTTATTAGCATAGCTTTTTTGTCTGTCCCGAGCTGCTGCCATCCGTTTGCGTATTTGCACGATCTTTTCAGTCGTTTCGTGCACCAGTTCTGGACCGGTCAGTTGGCTGTCTCCAACTTCTGCCCAGCAAATAGGTGATCGACACTTACGTCCGTAAAGTGCCTCGAATGGTGCAGCTTGGATGCTGGTGTGGTAGCTATTGTTGTATGAGAACTCAACTAACGGTAGGTGAGTCTCCCAGCTATTACCAAAGTCAATAACACATGCCCGAAGCATGTCCTCTAGTGTCTGTATGGTTCGCTCACTCTGTTCGTCCGTCTGCGGGTGGTAAGCGGTACTCATGTCCAATCTCGTGCCCAAAGCCTTATGCAAAGACTTCCAGAAATGCGACGTAAAGCGACTGTCGCGATCAGAGATTATCGAGATTGGTACTCCATGTCGAGTGACCACTTCCTTTATGTAGATACGAGTGAGCTTGTCCAACTTGTCAGTCTCCTTGGTGGGTAGGAAATGTGCGGACTTTGTCAGTCGGTCTACGATAACCCAGATGGTATCGCAACCACTTGCCGTCTTTGGCAGTTTAGTGATGAAGTCCATGGAAATCTGTTCCCATTTCCACATTGGTAATTCCGGTTGTTGAAGTAACCCTGATGGCTTCTGGTACTCAACTTTGACCTTTGAGCATGTTAGACACTTACTCACGTAAGTTGCTATCTCAGCTTTCATGTTTGGCCACCAGTAGGTTGTCTTCAGATCGTGATACATCTTGTCAGAACCCGGATGTACGGAATACCGGCTCTTGTGAGCTTCGTCCATCACTACTTCTCTCAATCCCCCGTAGTGTGGAATCCAAATTCGATCCATTAAGTAATAGGCTCCGTCATCCTTTACTTTCATCTGTTTATCCATACCACGCATGGCTTCAAGAGTGAGATTTTCAGCTTTCAGGGCTTCCTGTTGTGCGATTCGAATATGATTTGGTAGTTCAGAATGAATCGTGAGTTGTAGGGCACGTACGCGTTTTGTTGTTTCCTTTCGGCTCAACGCGTCGGCCACTATATTTGCTTTACCGGGATGGTACTTGATAGCGCAATCATAATCGCCTATGAGTTCAACCCATCTTCGTTGTCTCATGTTTAGTTCTTTCTGGTCGAATATGTGTTGTAGGCTCTTATGATCGGTAAAGATAGTGCATTTTGTGCCATACAAGTAGTGTCGCCAGATCTTCAAGGCAAATACTACGGCTCCCAACTCAAGGTCATGAGTCGTGTAGTTTTTTTTTCTCATGCACCTTCAGTTGTCGTGAAGCGTATGCTATCACCTTCTCGCGTTGCATCAACACGCAACCGAGTCCTTGTTTCGAGGCGTCGCAATATGCCACGAAATCGTCACATCCCTCCGGTAGGGATAGGATAGGTGCAGTACATAGCTTCTGCTTCAACAAATTGAAAGCAGTTTCCTGTTTGACTCCCCAGTCAAACTTCTTGTCTTTATGGGTCAGGGATGTCAGTGACTGAGCAATATTTGAAAACCCTTCAATGAATCTCCGGTAGTACCCGGCCAAACCTAGGAATTGTCGCACCTCAGTCGGAGTTTTGGGTGCTTCCCAGTTCTTGACGGCTTCAATCTTGGCTGGGTCTACGTGTATCCCTTGCTCATTAAACACGTGTCCAAGAAATTGGACTTCGCGAATCCAAAAGTCGCATTTTGAAAACTTCGCGTACAGTTGTTCTTCCTTCAATAATTCCAAGACTAGCCTTAGATGTTCAGCATGTTCTTCTCGATTCTTTGAATAAATCAGAATGTCGTCAATGAACACTATTACGAATTTATCGAGATAAGGTTTGCACACTCTATTCATGAGGTCCATGAATACTGCTGGTGCGTTGGTCAGTCCAAAGGGCATAACCAAGAATTTGTAGTGTCCGCATCGGGTTCTGAAAGCAGTCTTAGGAATATCGTTTTCCTGCATCCTCAATTGATGGTAACCTGATCTTAAATCGATCTTTGAATAGTAGCTTGACCCTTGCAACTGGTCAAACAGATCGTCTATTCGTGGCAACGGGTATCGATTCTTGATCGTCACCTTGTTCAGCTCTCTGTAGTCGATACACATTCGGAATGATCCGTCTTTCTTCTTTACGAACAAGACCGGCGCTCCCCAAGGTGAGAAGCTCGGTCTAATAAATCCTTTGTCTAACAGTTTCTGCAACTGGTTAGACAGGTCTTGCATCTCAGTCGGTGCTAGTCGGTATGGAGCTTTAGCAATTGGTGCTGCTCCTGGTATGAGGTCTATCTGGAATTCGACTTGTCGTTTCGGAGGCAGTCCAGGTAGATCCTCGGGAAACACTTCGGGAAAATCGCGGACTACTGCAATGTCCTCAATCTTCCTTTCTTTCTTCGGTTGTTCCATGATGAGGGCTAGTATTGCAGTGTATCCCTTTTGGAGGTACTTGTTTGCCTTCATGCAGGACGTAATGTTCAATGGTATTCTCCGTTGTTCTCCATGGATTGAGAGCTGTTCTCTGTCTTGCAACGTCACTCACACGATCTTCTCGTTACATACAATCTCAGCTTGATTCGCAGATAGCCTGTCCGCTCCAATGTCCTCATCGAAACTCCCGAGAGTCACCGGCATTAAATCGATTACGGGCTCGTGATCCGCCAATACCATGACGCATCCTCGGAAAACGTGTTGCATTTCGATCAGCTTGCCGTCGGCTAACTTTATGGCATACTTATAATCTAGTGGTGTTGAGGTAACATTAAGCAATTTACCAAATTCACTAGATACAAAAACTCCTATCGGCTAGGGTATCAAATAATACACTTGCATATTTAAAGGAACGTACCGGTTATGATGTTGGGATCATCTTTAGCTTTTCCGGATTCAACTACGAATGCCTTACTCCTTGCAGCGTTGCCTCCTTCTTTCTTGTTTCGTGGGCAGTCTCGGCGTATGTGGCCAGGCTTGCCACAGGTGTAGCATCGCCTTTGTGGTGTCACTTTACTTGTGTTTGGCCTCGGGTTGGCATGACACTCCCTCGTAATATGTCCATTTTTCCCACATCTAGTACACTTGATCCTATTGCATGGGCCAAAGTGATGGTATGAGCATTTGTTGCACTTGGGGTAGTTACCTTGGTATACTTTCTTGCCTTGAACATCAGATTGAGTGGTAGTAAAGACTTTTGTTGGTGCGGGGAACTGTTGGGTTGATTGTTGTGGTGAGAAGGTCCTGTTGTTGATTGGCTCCCACTTCCGCTTGGCCCCTTGGGGCTTCAGGTGTTCACCCCTCTTGGGTAGCTTACCCAGTGCTACCGCTTGGTCAGTCAGACAATGAGCCAAACAAATAGTGGGTTGAATGAGTGTGGGGTCTTCCGTGGTAACCAAGCCTTGGATCTGTTCAGGTAACCCCTTGATGTATTGTTCAATCTTTTTGTATTCTGGGGTCACCATTTCTGGATACAGTCTACACATCTCGTGGAATCGAGCGGTGTATTGTTCAATCTCGGATCCCTCCATTTTGTGAATCCAGAATCCCTCCAGTTGTTTGATTTCGTTTTGAGGGCAATATTCTTTCTTCAACATCTTGACGAAGTTTTCCCATGGGATTGAGTTAGCAGTCTCCAGACTTAGTGTCTGGATGTGCGAATTCCACCAAGTGAGTGCTTGTCCTTCAAAAGTCCCGGTAGCAAATTTTACTTTATTCTTTTCAGAACACCCGCTCAAGCAGAAGGTTGACTCAACCTTCTTAATCCATTGGAGTAGTCCTACCGCTCCTTCCGATCCCTTGAATACATGAGGATTGTAGTTAGTGAAGGTTCTGAATGAACATCCTTCCGAGTTGTTGTTGTGAGTCACGTTGCTTGTTTCACTGTTCAGGCGTGCCGTCTCGTGATCCGCAATGGCTTTTCTAACCCGTTGTTCTACCATAGCTTCGATAGCCGCAGAACTGATTGCCTGGTTGTCTGTACACACATACGTTCCTTGACCAGCCATTCGTAATATCTATATACAATAGATATTGTATTACCTATCGTTAGAGACAGTAGGGTGTTAGCATGTGCAGAGGGAAAAATTACCAGTTTCTTCAAAAGTACAGTAATAGATTTCATAAGATCACTATTACCAAAGTGATGTGTATGAGCTTAGCTCGCTCATGTAGGTTCTAACAATACTAAATACAATAGGGAAATAAACTGCTCGGTGTAAGTAGCGGAGCTCAGGTCTGTACTAGCAGTGGTGTGCTACCCAATTTCCCTGATGATTGTAGCTTACCATCTGAATTTACCAGAACTCGTATGTACCTATAAATTCACGATTATGTTGGCCACCATAATCGTCAATTTATCTTACACAGTCATTCTAGTTCCTTCATTCCGAAGCTAGTGATCACAGTAGCGCTCAAGGTTCATATTCGGAGTGCTGTCACTAGGGTTCCAGTCCGCAAGTGTACGTCAGGTGACTGGGTTTACGCTCCAGAATAGGGATTGTGAAAAGCGTTCGATTCGAGTTAGATCGTGCTAGTGTAGTCTTCCTCAGAACATTGAAGAGTTCCCTTCCGTCCTGTGCTCGTCCTTTCACTAATCCCATCGCACAGTTCTCAAGCGTAGTCGGATATGAACACCCGCTAAGGGTTTCACTGGTGTGCTCGTAAGTATCCGATAAAATCGCATAGCATATTGTTAAACTATGCACTTAATATGTCGTGTGAAACTAGTGTAGTGTCTAAAGTTGAGCAATGGCTATAGTCTAAGTTTACTACATGCAAACCTAGTTCTCTATAACCAAGGCTCTGATACCAGTCTGTCACACCCCCAAATTCCCACTAGTGGCGTATGTCCACGTGGATGTGACGTGTCCAGAATCACAGCTCAAGGTCATATAGAACACCTCTATATGCGTTTACAAATCCAAAGTTTGACACGTACACTCATAAAATAGTTTGCAGCGGAATAAAAGTTATCATATCATATTGCAGCGGAATATCAAATGTTTGACAAAATGCAGCGGAAATGTAAATAGTTTAACACAACATTGTTTAATAGAATAAAAGTAAATTGTTTTCAAAATGACAAGACAGAACGCATGTAAGTTCCTAATGCTCGTTCCTTAAATCGTGCATTCCTCTGGGAGGTCACGTGTTCAAATCCCTCCCAAGGAGAAATAGGGGTCCTTGAAAGGTCAGGGGTTTTCCGGTGTGGTTTCATCCTGGGGTGGTGGTGGGGTCTCAACGAAGGTCATGGTAACTAGACCTTGATGACGTGACCTGGAAATCAGTGGTTCACACATTGAGATTAAATTCCGCTAAAAAAAAGCCAATGTCAATCATTACATAGAAACAGTATAGCAATCATTACATTGAAACAGTACTAACTAATTTATTAATAACAATCATTACATATAATTTATTAATAGTAATACTTAGTTAAATAGTTACTGTTTTCAATTCCATTGCTTTATGTGAATTTGTCTCACTGGTTTGAACTCACGCCTGTTAAGCGGTTGATGATGGGTTCGATTACCAGGGTAAACAACTTTTGTTTTTTTGTGGTTTTTGGCTTTTAAATGTATAATGTTTGATTCTTTCGCAACTTCTTACATAACAAGAACCAAATGGAGAATCTTGAATTAATTTAAAGTTTAAGTTTAGACCCTAAAGTTTAACTCTTATTTTTAAATCATCTTCTTGCATTATAGTTATAATTATATTAATTTGATCGCAATTACCTCATGAATATTTATATAAATTTCGAGGCCGAGCGGCCGTATAATTTTTGAGCGTTATTTACAAGCCTCTAACGAGTCAGTATTTACAAGCCTATAACGAGTCAGTATATTACCGATTCATATGATTTTATCACGTCCTTATGTTATCGGATAATAGTCATGAATATATTAATTTGATCGCAATTACCTCACGAATGTTTATATATATTTAGAACACAAACGGACGCATAAATTTTTGTGTATTCTTCACAAGTCTATAATACATTGGTACATTATCCAGTATTTTTATCTTTTATATCATTTTGATCGTAAAGATTTGAAGTCGCTATTTATGATATTTTTTTGTTATTTTAAGCAAGTTTTTAGCCACATTTTGTGATATTCTTTTGACATGATTTTTAGCTACAATTTATGTTTTACGATAAAATGAAGACTTTTAATCTGATTTGAGTTTTTATATTTGAGATTTTTATCTAACTCAATGTGGGGTCACCGCCGCAACACGGCGGGTAGAACCCTAGTTCATGTATATTAAGGTTATTTTTTATGAGATATAATATAATAAAAATACTTTTTTGTTTAAAAAAAAATATTTATTTTTTATTGGATTTGTCTACTTTTTTTTACTGGATTTCTGTTTTTTTGTAAACATTTAGTAAAAAAGATATATATCTAGTATAAAAAAGTTGTTTTTAAGTTTATAGTAACAACTTTTTTTTAATAATCACTAGTTAGTTGTAATTGAGGTCTAGGGTTCAAAGCCCGACCTCACCCAATTTTCCCTATGTCACGCGATTTATCTCCCTCATGTTAGCTGTGAGACCGGTCGATGAGAAGCGCATAATGATGGCGTTCACCATTTTTTTAGTTATTAACTTGTTTATTACATGAGTTGAATAAAACTATAATAAATAATCAGACACCAATTAAATTTAGACAATATAAAAAGATCTATCTATTATAATAAATAAAAGTTTCTAAGGACACATGTCATGTTCTTAGAACACCTCACATTTGGTTTCCCTCCTCTCTCTCATATTAAATACATTTTATTATAAATATACTTTTTTTTACATTATTAAATTAAAAAAATTAATACATTTAAAATATATTTTTTAAAAACATACTTTTTAACAAAAATCAAATTATTATAAAATATACAATTTTTAATTTTTTTTAATTGAAATGTTTAAAGAAACAAACTTTGAAAAATGTAATGTTTAAAAGTAATATAATTATTACTTAAAATATAAATTATACCAAATTTTAATGATATTTCATACTAGAATTTAGATGTTCATTTATTATTATTTATTATATTTTTTCTATTCAACCCGTGTAATACACAGGATATTAAGCTAGTTTTTAATATAAAATATGATTAAAATTTGTACGATTTAATATTTTAAGTAATTAAATAATAACAAGAATTTAAGACCCGCGCGATGCTGCGGTTTTATAGATAGGTTTATACGTAATATATAGTTGTACAGATGTTAAAATATGTTAGAGGGTACATAACTGGTTATTTACATTGTTGTGTCAACCATCACAAAATGTGGCATCTACTTCATTCTTGTTACAAAATATATTCTTTCTTGGTAGATGCACCTGCATTAAGTTTTGTTGTATCATTAGTTTGTTTTGAGTATAATATGCATAGATGTAGGTATTATTTACCTTGGTATTTTGTTTCTTCCGTCTGTAGCCATTGACTAAAAGTATCGTCTTTGGTTTCCATTAACCAAAAGGTGAGCAAAAGTAGCGTGTCATGTTGTTTTTAGTAGCATCTTTTGTTGCCATTAACCAAAAGATGACAAAAAGTAGCCTTAAGTCTGTACCTGTAATAGAAATTCCATAGTTCGATGTCATTTTTTTTGTTATTTGATAGCTTGAAAGGCGTGGGGCATATATTATTTGGTTTACCAAAAGGTGAGTTCCTGATGTGCTAGTCTTTCACTTCTTTGTTTTCTTGATCGGCTCATCTGTTAAGAAGTACAAACATATTTTAAAGAAGTAAGAGTTGTTGTGCTCAAATGAGTTTGGTGCCTATGTTTTGGGTAAAATTCATAATCTTCTAAAATAATTGTCATGAAGAAGAGCATCATAAAACTTACTATTGATTGTATATTATTAGTTTTTGTACTGACCGGTCGATCTAGTTGTTGGTCTTTTGGTTGTGAGCAATTTGGGATCTGGTGTTGGCGGGGTGAGGTCCACTTTTACTGTTGAGGTTTCCATGGAGGTAAGAGCATCTGATGATGAGTTGTGATGTGCTTCAGAGGCTTTGATTATTGTGATTGATTTGCGGCTTTTATAGTCAGAGTAAATGTCATGGGTACTCCTATCAGTGAGAGCATTTCAGGTGGTGGTATTTTTGGGTTATCGTGTCCTTTCAGAATGACCATGTCTTGACAGCTTATTCCCAACATCTCTGTCATGACTTGGTCGAAAAACACCACGTTTGTTGTTGTCGTTTCATCAGCTACTGTTGCTTTTACACAATACCTTATGTATACATAACAGAAGTTTAGTTTTTACATAACATGGGGTAGGTAATATGCCAAAAAAATTGACACAAATTTGTGTCATTATATGGCTTTATTGCAGCAACTGTCATCAATAAGCATGATTTTAAACTAAACGATGAGTTAGTGTAGTGTCTTACATGAATTTTGCCTCGATATCATCATGATTCTTGCAGACATAGCATGGTGAGTCTCCTAGTTCAAGGTACAAAGTGTTTCTACATTTTGAGCATTGAACGTAGAACCATTTACGATAAGCCTGTATGTCCTTGATACGTTCAGCACATGTGAATTTTAACTGCATCACTCAAGAGAAGAGAAAGTTTGTATATTTCATTGATGAGTTGACTGAAATAGCTATAACGAATCAAGTATGTTTAAGGATAAAGATGGATATGAAGTAAATAAAATTTCAATTGTTTTATACACATGTTTTAGGTTTTCTTTTGTTTTGTAATTTCTTTGAGCATATATAATGAATGTTGTGTATTATTCTGTTAAATAGTAAGTTTCAACAGAAAGATTACCTTTCCAGCTGTGGAGAGCTGGTCTAAGAGATCGTGAATTGTTATTGTCTTCTCTGTTGGTTGTGTGACATCAGTGGTGGTGATTTGCCTTAGCCTGGTTTGTACATTAATGGATGTTAAATAGTATGTCTAGGTGGTTAAGTAGTGTTAGATATATAATTAGAGAGGTACCTGCAGATATGTTGTTGAATGTTATCAAAGTCTGGATTGACGAACACTTCTGTTGAGTATGTAGATTCCAGTTGCTTCAAGGCTGTTGATGAGTAGTAAAACCAAAATAATATTTTATACACTTTAAGAATTCTAGATGTAAAAAATTAGGGCAGCTAAAATTAATTAATCATCTTGTATACATACTGTCAAACTGAGTAACTTTGGTTGAAGTGATTGCAATTACATCTCCTTGAACGACATCATTTCCTATCAAGTGTGTTTTGTTGGGCCATAATGTTATCTGAACCGATTTGTTGCTGTAAATGATATAAACAAATAATTAGGTGGCACGATAAGTATTGGTTTTGGTTGTAGAGGGTAATCATTATGACCAGATATCTTTTAGGTTGACTTTCCTTAGTGTTTTTCCTGTGTTGGTGATCTTTTCAAAGTTCTTTTCAACAACGCCTATATAATCTGTTAATATTGGCTTTAGTATATTATTTTTTAATATGTTGTAAAGTAAAAAAAATTGGAGTATGGCACAAAAAATACCTGTTAACTGTTTTGGTGGCTTCATTCTATCATCAAGGTCATCATATGAGGCAAATTGAAAGAAGTAATGTGGTATGCTGTCATCTGAAAGTGGTTCAAATTGTGCTTTTTTTCCTATCTTTAGAGATGCTTCATGTTTAAGCATAGGCATGTAGCTAGTGTTTTCGACAACATACTTTGTGACTGTGTAGCATGATTTGACTTGAATGATAGCCTCAAAGTACTTCTTTATATCTATATATGCTCTAGCCTAAATAACATCACCCAACAATGCATAAAATGGTTTTATCAGTTTTAAGAATTGTTTTGAGAAGAAAGGTGACATAGTATAATTGTACTTACATGGTTATCTACGAACAGATGGCATACTTCTTCTTTGTTCCCTAACAATATCCATCTCTTTAAGACCCTTATTTGCAAAGTCACGGGCCTTTGATGTTTTTTTATATCGCAAAGACGGGTTGGCTGCATCATTATAGCACGCCTGATGACTGCTTAAATGTAGAATGAAAGTTTATGGTTATTATAGTGGGTATTCTTTGAGCATGTGTGTGACGGGGGTCAGTGAAAATGTAAGTATTGTATAATGATAAAATTTTGCATGTACAAATATGATAATGATATATAAGAAAAAGAAAACATGTAGTTATCATTGTCTTTCATTTATACTCGCAATGAAGTCAGAGTAGACAATGTTTTTGGTTTTATTTGGAGTTTCATTTTCAGTTGAGTTGATGAGAATTTTTAGTGCATTTGGTGTGGTTGCTCTTGATAGTGCCACGTAAAGTTGTCCGTGACTAAATACAGGTTTCGGGAGATAGACTCCTATCTTGTCAAGTGATTGTCCTTGGCTCTTGTTGATGGTCATGGAATAACATAGTCTTATTGGAAATTATCTCCTTTTGAATGCAAAGGGAAGTTCTTTGTCTTTGTGAATCAAGTTGATCTTTGGTATGTAGACACGTTGGCCAATGAACTTTCCTGTCATTATGCGTGCTTCAACAATCCTTGGTAATAGTTGTGTTACTAGCAACCTTGTACCATTGCATAATCCATCTTTCGGGTTAAGATTTCTAAGTAAAGTTACAGGTGCATTCAAGTTCTAAAGTGTGTGGTGGTAAGCCGTTGAAGTTGAGAAGATTTAGATATTCAAGTGGATAGAGAACTTCAGCATCATCTTGGTTACCAGCAAGAGGGATGACACTGTCATTGCTAACATATGTGACAACTTCTCCGGGGACAATCTTAATTATCATAGAATTTATATGGTCTACTTCTTCATTTGTAAGACATGAAATTGTGTTTCCGCAAAGTGTGGTAGGTGTTGGATGTTGCAACGTGTCATTGTCATATATGAAACAAATAAGTGTCATAAATGGATCTTCCTTGGAGGTTGTTACATATGTTTCTGGTATGTCTATGTATCTTGTGTCCGGATCATTGTTGTCTGGTGTTCCTATTGTGCCATCACCTACCGCTACCAACCATGATGAAAAACGACTAATGTTGATTTTCTCTTGAATAGTGAGGTTTGGTTTTTGCAGACGCATATTCTCAGTCAATTAGAACATTGTGAAGTATTGCCACAAATAAGACCGTGGTAAGGATGCTGCTAAGATTGTTTCCTTTGAAGATTTTGAAATTATTGGAAGTGTTTGTCTGAAGTCGCCACCTAGTAGGATTGACTTCCCTCCAAAAGGACTATCATTGTTCCCAAGTAGGTCTTTTAAGGATCTGTCAAGAGATTCGAAACATTTACGATCATTCATCGTGCCTCGTCCCAAATAATGAGTGAAGTTTCTGATACAAGTTGACCTAGATGAGTGTTTTTCTTTATGTAACAAAGTGATTCATCTGTCAAGTCTAATGGTATCTTAAATCTTGAGTGAGCCGTATGACCAGACGGAAGAAGTAATGATGCTATACCAGAAGATGCCACGGCTAAGACAATCTTTCCTTTAGAACGTAACGCTGAAATGATAATGTCCCATAAGAAAGTTTTACCAGTCCCTCCATGACCATAAACAAAAATTAGAATTTGTTTGTCAAATGATGTGGCTTGTGTGACGTCTTCATATATTGCTCGTTGTGAAAAATTAAGCCTTGCACGTGAGCTTTCATGCTCGATTGAAAGCGATCTTATGTCGTAGTTCCTTTCTTCCATAAGTAATATGTTCTTTAACTTTTCCAACATATCGTTCTTTGGCATTGGTATTCCAAAGTCTTTCAAAGAAGAAGGTGATGTTCATGAGCGAAGCAATAGTTCCAGCTCGTAAAGCACAATCTGTCTCAGGTCATCGTCATTCACTATCCCATTATTTCTCACGCCATCATCCGACATTTTTCGCCAATGGTTATTCCATAAGTCAAATGGGTTTGATATTTCACAATACAACAACATTTGAGTAAAAAGGGTACGTAACTCTTTTGCAGTAGCCCAGTTTGATGCCTCATCAATTGTGTTTGACCATTCAATATCATTTTGAAGCAGTGCCAGTTTTTCACACGCAGCTCTGTATGTATCATACACTTGACCATCAATATTTCGTATACATGCACATGATTGACAACCTTTCTGATAGCCAAGCAACATACTTAGATAAAATGCTTCGCTAGTACCGGGGGTGTAAGTATATGAGCCTACCAATTGCAAGGGTTTTGTTTGACTTTCGGCGAATCCAACATTTTCCTTGGAGGTCCCACCGATATTCTGATAAATAATCAATGTAATGTAAATGCCTTCCGCTTTCATCAACACAGTTGTTATGCAACCATTCTGTCAAGGTTGTCTTTCTAGCATAATTATCAGACACTATGTTGTGTAGCTCGTCATTATCTCTAAAGGTCATGTTCTGCATGTTCTCTAAATGGACAGACAAAACTTGTACAGCCTGGATTTCTTTCATGAATAACAAAGTTCATAATTCTCCAAGATGCTTCATGCGGACTTATGAATCTCGCGTCAAGATAGTTATGAATTTCATTAATGTCTGATGAATTGTTAGCTTGCAGGTTGTCATTGACATTGAGATTTTTGCCAATTGTGTAGCGAATACGGTCTGCTCCTTTTGAAATATACTTGAAGAGATACTTTATGAGCATGCTCCATCTACAATATTCAACATTGATATGGGCCATGAAATGCAACAACAATGTTCGGTTATGTGGGACCACATATCCATTGTCTATCTTCATTCCATTATTAATGATGTAAAATCTTGATGATCGTCTTCTATAATGAATGTGTCCTTGTTTGTCAAAGTTAGTTGCATCTTCGTAAGGTTTTGGAAAACCTTTGGAACATGAACCTGAGGACATGCACACTGAATTTGGATTTAGTAAACCGCATGGAGCATGGATCATAAGTTTCGAGACAATCTTATATAGTTGAGGCTCTTGATTCGGGTCTGGTATTTCAGCGCATATGTAATTGTCCACTTCAGAGGGATCCTTTATTCAGTAAGGCATAGCAACCCACAAAAGGATATGACAATGTGGAAGGCCTCTTTTTTGGAATTCGATAGCGTACAAATCTGCATGAAGATGATAAAGTAACTCTCGTTATCAACCTTATCTGTATGTACTTTATAGGTACCTCAACAGCCAAAAGGATAGATTTTGGAGAAGTACCAGCGACGACCTCACCGAACGGCTTGTTAATTTTGAGAAAGGCCATGAATGCTTTTAACTTTATTTGAAACACACGTGCAATAATGTATGTGTATCATGTGCATTAAGCGATGGAAAACATTGGAAGTACCTTTGAAATTCCGGCCATTTATCATTACATGTGAAAGTAATAAAGTATTGCGGGTTGTTATGGACTCGACATATAGCTAATGCATCTTGATAGTGCTTGTACATGTATCTTGGTCCGCCAACGAAAGAGGAAGGTAATATTATCGTTTTTCGATACTATTGCCTTCAGTATCACCCCGTTGGACGGCATCATGTACACCTTGCAAAAACTCGCTTCGCAAGATGCTTTGATTCGTTCTTGTGTAATCTAGACGACTTTCTTCAATACAAACGTAAGCATCAACAATAAATTGTTGTAGAAGACGACCAGCTCTCAAAAGTGGAGTGTATAAGTTCAATAGATCATGTAGCAAGTAACTATAGTACATGTTCATTGTCATTTTTCTGTCGCGAGTGTTAGTTTTGGTACGTAGCTTTAATTTAGGTGACCAACCGCTTTCACCGTAAATGAAGAGCAACGGATATTGCAAACACATGTACATTGGGTGTAGCTTGTTTATACGTTGGGGTCTACCGTCTCTATGTTGAATGATGATGTCAAAGTTAGTACACATTGGTTCATTATCAGTTACAATCGCACCTATGCAGCGGGGAGACGGGGTATCATAGCGCTGAGCATGGTGGGACGCAAATAGACGTATGCTAAACGTTGGAACGTTAGTTGTAGAACATAAATCTCTAGCTGTTCGGAATAGCTTCACCAACTCATTGTGATTTTCTAGGGTATTGATAAGGAACTTGACAATTTCAGGGTCAAGACTTGATTTAGTGTCAGAGGTAAAGGCACGAAGTCTATTTGTCAGCTCGTTTTCAGTGTCATATATATACATCTGCAAGAAACGGGGGTTTTGGTTAGGTGGTGGACATAACGTACCTAGCCAGTGGTGGATTTGACCCTCGATCTTGAATACGTAGGGACCAGAACCATCATTTACATGTTTGTCTATCTTGGCACCAAAAGAGGTCATTGAAAACATAGAATTGTAAGCTCTGATATTGTCAAGAAACTCTGTTCGCTTAAACAACCGAATGACATCAACATCATACTGACGTTGATAAGGAAGGGTAACAGCCCCACCCTTACAACAATGATTGTATCTAGGATTACGGTTAACTGAGGAAGCAAGCAAAAGTTCATCATACCAAAAGAAAGAGTCACAAAACTCACACACCCTATCACAATCACCAACATCAAGATAAAATGTCATGTTTTGTCTGGAGTTGCATAATAGAGTAGAACGATGAGAAAGTTGTGTCGGTGATTGATATGGGGTGTTATCGTTGGATGTCAATGCATGTTCTAAAGGAGTTCTGCACTCACCACGATATCTCTTTCTTTTTGACATGATGAAAGTGGATATATAAGAATATATTTATGACAATTACTAAAACAGTTACTGTAGACTGTATGACCTAAGTAAACTATTTATCATGAACAACATGAACGAAAAAAGAAAAAATGAACATAACAAATCAACCTAGTGAAACATGTAACAGGAAGCAACATACCTTTACTGACAGGATTCTGATGAAAATATACGCCAAACACTGTGTAAACATGCATAAAGACATTAGTTTCATTTAATAAATATTAAAATCATTATAAAAATGTGTTGTTGAACAATTTTCAATTACCGAAATGGGTCTTACGGAGGCCAAATCAGTTGCAACGTTAACCTGCAAAAAAAATCTCAAAATGTTCAGTTTAAGAAGTTAACATGAATATTTGGATGACTATATCAAAAGAACAACAATAAACTAAATGACACTCAAAGTGGTTAAGAAACTTGATTTATTAGATGTTAACTAAAGGTCAAATGTTGGTATCCTAAATAAGATCAAACCACCTGCAATAAACCAACTTACAGAAATCATCAAACACCATATATAAATCAAGGGGAAAGATCAAATAAAAAGTATATTTTGCCTAAGAAGGCTAAGAAGGATTTTTAAAATCTCCAAAACCGACCCAAACAAACTCCGATTGAACTCATTTCGATGCCATTGGAACCGTCTCATCGAACTCTACAATATTAGATTTTAAATTTTCGTTTTAACAACTAGATTTAGATTTTGGGTTTTAGGGCTTGGTTTTTAGCTTTTAAGTTGTATCTTTATGTTAAAGATTTGTTTTTAAAGTTTTGGTTTTAGTATTAGGGTTTATTGTTTACGATTTAAGGTTTGGGTTTTAGGGTTCGACAAGCCGGTTCCAATGATGTAAAAATTAATTCAATCGGGGTTTGTTTGAGTCGGTTTTCAAGTTTTTAAAATCCTTCTTAGCCTTCTTAGGCAAAATAGACTTTTTAGGGGAACCTTCCCCTATAAATCAATATTACTAAAGATTTGATTTTGAAGTGATTTACTGACACTTAACTTTATTTTTAATTAAAATTAAATAATAAAAACTAAAAGCTACGTAGCAATTGCAAGTTACATTTGCAAGTTGTAATTGTTTAGTTTACAACTTTGTGTACTGAGGAAAATTGAGTGCATCATTTATAACCCTTAGCACCCCACCATATCACAACCATTCAAACCTAATCATGAGGTTGTATAGTACCAGTAATAAAACAAAACTCTAATTTGCAGTAACTTTGACAATAAAAATCAAAGTAAACAAAAAACAACAAATTTAGTAAACCATTTAAACAAAAATAATACATGTGCAAAGTTAAAACCTTAACACAGCCACTGTTGGGGTTTATTCTTGCCATCAGGAAACCAATCTAGGCACACCACTATAATCATCTTCCTAAACCATGTGTAACATTATTTTAATGAAATTTATATATATAAAACTTTCAAATAGTCTTTACATCTAGCTTAGTTGCAGCACCCCACCATATCACAACCATTCAAACCTAATCATGAGCTTGTATAGTACCATTTAAACAAAAATCATACATGTGCAAAGTTAAAACCTTAACACAGTCACTGTTGTGGTTTATTCTTGCCATCAGGAAACCAATCTAGGCAAACCACTATCATTATCTTCCTAAACCATATGTAACATTATTTTAATGAAATATATATATATATATATATATATATATATATATATAAAACTTTCAAATAGTCTTTACGTCAACATCCCACCAATTAGCTCTAGTTATATCATTTTCAAAAACGAAAAAAAAACCATTTAAGGTTTAAAAAATGGAAAAAAAACCATTTAAGGGAAATCAGACACGGAAATTGGTTTATTTTACCCAGGATCATATAAATTATTCAATAATAAACATGTGATCATCAATTAGACACATTATCATTGAGGGATTAAACACATACCAGGAAATGTGGAATCAAATGTAGAGGATTGTTGCAAAAAACAACAAATTAACTCCATTAAATCAGTGATATTGGCTATGAAATACCAATGAAGAACCCAAATCAAAATGATAATCGATTGAAGGAAAGGATGATTGCAAGGAAAAGAGTACCAATTTCACAACAATTTTATTGTAAGGGCGGAACAACCCAATCCATAGAAAAGTAAATAAACAGAGAGGAAATCCAAAACCCTAATTAGGAGTAGCATTAAAATAGTAAAAATCAGTTAAAAAAAACGTAGGGTTGTAAATCTTGATACGTCAACTAAGCATAAAAAAACCTAATTTCATCATGGCCAAATCAAAGTGGCCTAAGTAAGCATACATATATGGAGTGAAGGTAATAACCATACCAAAAGACAACACACCTGCTCTGATTGAAGCTATCGGTTGAAAGAGGTGCTCTGAATGAAGCTATCTGGATTGCCTTGTGCTGCAAATGGAGAAACGTACCAGAAGGAAAGAAAGGAAGGAAGATATGCATGTATAGTGATAGGCAACAAAGTATTGTACTATATGTCTATATGCATGTATAATAATACAAAAAGGAACAGTAAATTTGTGAGATAAGTATCATTTGGTTTTTAATATATATATATAAATATTATTTCTTATATACATATGTGTGTGTGTGTGTATATATGTAGGTTTAGCTTCTAATAAAAAAATATTATATTTATGAGAAGTGTGTGAATAATTATGGGATTTACATGTGACATTTGTTTAATTAAATAAAAAAGGTATTTGGTCATTGTATTTAATGTTTTAGGTCATTGTGTAATATGTATTTATTATTGTGTTTTATTTTTCATCTCATAGTGTGTCATTTTCCATTCTTTTGCATTAAATAAATTATTGTTCTTTAATTTTTATTTTTTTTGTCTTAAAAGTACATAATTATGTTATTTCACCATTGTATCTTTAAAACTAATAATTTTTAAAAACACAAATTATCTTATTTTTTTTGAAAAATATATTTTGATCATTGTGTTTTATGTTCAGGTTATTGTATAATACACTGTCACACCCCGACCGATGGCGGAATACGTCGGGTCGCGAATTTGCCTGTTAATTAGCTCATGCTGCTATTACACGTTTCAATAATTAAAACATTCATTATTAACAATAAACCAATATTTAGTGATTACAATACATAATTACAAATATTCAAAGAAATGCAATGTATTACAATTGGAAATCTAATCATTATTTAAAATTTACTAAATTCACTAAGCTTATCCTATGTCTTCACCAAAGCTTCAACCTTATTCTGTTACATATGTAAAATAAATTTGGGTCAATTATATGAATAATTAGTAGTGACCCATACAGTTATATATATAAGACTATGCTTGAAAATTTAAATGCAAACAAAGCCCAAATCATAAGAGCTAAAGCAAGTATATATACAAGTTCACATGTATCATTCGTCTCTTTCACCTTTACTAACTTAATGACACAAGCCATTAATAAAAGGCTACTAGTTACAACAATTGAATATCAGCTCTTTCACCTTTGCATTTGACAATAACCAAAGTCATTGTGCAAAGGCTACTAGTTACATTGATTTTTGGCTCTTACACCTTTACAATATATATAATAACCTAAGTTATATTGCAATGGCTACTAGTTACTAAATATATATGACATAACAAGAATAAGCATAACATACAAACTAGTAGGCATACTGCTATAAGCCAAACAAGTTAGACTAATAGTTTGCATATAATTGATTTTGACTCTAGAATAAAATTGGTTGAATAATGACATATATAACATTCCAAAAGTACGGAATGTAAAAGAGAGAGTATGAGTGAAACTCACTTGCTTGTTTACTAAGATAATCCAAGGATGATTAATAAGGATGTATGAGTCAAATATTAATCGTCACCCTAAAGTCCATTAGCATAACTTAATAAGTTATATACTCCTAAAGTTTGATTGTAATGTTATAAATATAAGGCTACTATGGAAGTTCTAAAACGATGTCTAAGTTTAAATAGGTCATTTGAATAATACTTAACCATCCTACTTCCATCTTTCTTGTTTAACAATTTTTATAGTTCAATATTAAAGTTTAACAATTTTTACAGTTCAATATTAAAGTTTACCAATTTTGTTGAAACGAACTTATTTCCAATGATATATGAATTTTGATTCACTAAAGTATTTGTTATGATAACAAATATTTGTTTTAGAATAATTCTTTACAATTTATTCTATGTAAGCTTTAATTTTTAAAATAGATTTCACTTTAAGAAATGATTTATTTTAATAAGGATTATAATTATTTGTTTTAAAATAACTTTTAAAAATGATTATGTGTTTTGTTTATAAAAATTTTGTTTTAGAATAAAATTCATGAATGATATAAAAAAATTTCAATAGTTAAACATATAGATTATGATAAAAATATTCAAATACTATTCACAATATTAAATATTTAAAAAATAAAAATAATATAAATCTTTAATAGTTGAGGATTTTATAAAATAAAATAAAATTTGCTTTTAAAATCATTTAATATGTTGTTTTTATGAATAACACATCTTTTCTTTTTATTTATTTTTATAAGAAAATAAATAATTTTTTTTCTGAAAAGAAAAATATTTAACAGATTATTAGAAAAATGTTTTTATGAATTTTGAATTTTTTTTCTAAATTTTAT
Organism: Mikania micrantha; assembly: GCA_009363875.1. Lineage (NCBI taxonomy): Eukaryota > Viridiplantae > Streptophyta > Magnoliopsida > Asterales > Asteraceae > Mikania > Mikania micrantha. The sequence goes on from CM018683.1 coordinate 23,627,728, forward strand.
TACATCAAAATAGATGAACAAAAAGACGAAAAAGCAACAAAACCAGTTCTGGGTGTGGGTCGCTGAGGGATTCCCGCTCCGTTTATTGTAAAACGGATCTTCCAATTGCTCACCAAACAACCGATGAAACCTAGAAATTGTTTGATTGAATTTAGGGCTTTTGATCCTCGATTAAAAACGAGTAATTCGGTATAAACATTACCTTGATATTGTTTCGATTTGATAGCATTTAAAGGAAGAACAAGCGTGGCTTCAAGTCGACTTTTGATTATCTGATTTAAACGAATTCAGTGCTTGTTTTTATGTTTGTTCGAAACAGAAAGGGAGCGTGAAGGTTTTGGTAAATTTAATTTTGATTTAGATCATGATTCTATGGGATTATAGTTCACATTTTATCGAGTTGTTGCTCGGTTGTTGTCAGCGTAGATCTGGAACTCATTTTTGGAATGATTTACATTAATTGATTCGTGATTGCACATAGATTGATCTACTTTCTTGAATTGAATTTTAAAATGAACTGGTATTGAAGGGTTTCGAACAGTGAGTCGGGGAAGAAGGGAGATTTCTAAAAATCTGGCCCAACAGGTTCCTTCTTTATTTCATTTTTTTTAACGGCAATTTGGATCACTGACGGGTCATAAATCCACCCGATCATATCCCATCCAATAGGAGGAAAACCATCAAAGGTGAGAGAAAATCCCCTAGCCCAGCATGAAACCCCTATTTTGTCCATACCAGGACTTGAACCCGTGACCTTTTTAATATTGAAACTACAGGATACCTCCTCTCAACCACTTTATTTCATTTTTCTGAATTAGTTCCCGGCCTCCTCACACAAACAGTTTCTATTTTTCACAAATCAAATCCCTTAAGTTTACATGTTTTATTATTTTATGTATTTGATGTTTCTAAAAGTTTGTAAAAGGTTTTTTAAAGTATTTTTAACTAAATGTTATTATAACACTTTTATTTTATACATTTTCAAAAAAAAAATTATTAGGAACTATTCTCATAATTAAGTCCTAGAATATAATAATATTAATTATTCTTATTATTTTCATTATTAATATTATACACATATATATAATTATATATATATGCATGTTTACCCATAATATATCATATAATATGTATTCATTTATGAATAAAGTTATCAAACGAATTCTCATCAAATTTATTAAATTAGCATTTGATACTATAGGAATTCAAATTTGTAACCGAAAAACCCCAGGATTACACACATTCATCATTGTGTCTTATGTTCATGTCATTCTGTAATATATTTATCATTATATTTTACGTTCAGATTATTATGTAATATGATCATTATTATATTTTATATTCAGGTCATTGTGTTATACGTTTTAACTCATTTGATCTTTTTGTTATTGTTTTTTATATATTAAATAAATTTATTATTATTTTTATATTTTCCATATTAGAAGTACATAATTGTATTATTTTAATATCTTGCTTTTCAAAACTTTTTATTACTGGCATATATTTCAGGTTATTGTGTCATTTGTATTTATTATTTTGTTTTACATTTTTAACGATTTGATTTCATCTTGTCATTGTTTTTTATGTTATATATAAATTTATTGTTGTTTTATTATTATGATTTACATATAAAAAGTACGTGATTATGTTGTCTCATCATTATTCTTTTTAAAGCTTGTCATTTTAGAAAAATGGTAAGATAAAATGACAAAGCAAAAATCGCAATGACGAACACAAAGACATACTTACGGGCAAAAAACACAATGACACATTACAAATATACAAGGTGTAGAAAAAACGTAATTTTTAAAAATTTTTTATATAACAATACTATATTCGTTTAAAGGTAAAAAAATACTCGTTTTTTTTGGAGTAATTATTTAAAAAAAATAAAATTGTATATGAAAATTATGATCCTTTAAAAAAATAGGGAAACATGATAAACAGTGAACACAAATGTATATGACTAAAATATCTTTCTACTAACTTTTTTTTATACAAATTTGGTTTTAACCATTAAATTATAAATGCATTGGTGTCAAATCCTTTTTGCAATTTTTTACACTAAAATCCTCTTTGTAGAATAACCTTACCATGTGTGTCTTTTTATAGTTTCTGTGTGTATATGGTAAAATAAAATGATTTAGCAATCAACATAATGCAACTTCTATACAAATGATGATCCTTATACCAAAATTATATTGTACACTTAAAGGTAAGATGATGGAATTTCATAGGGTTTTAAATCACTCCTTTTGACTAATTTAGTTTTCTTCTTTCATAACTTTTTAGGTTTCTTATATATTTTTATTTGTTTTTTTACAAGCAGTTAACTAATTATATAAACAAGAGGTTAATTGTATCTAATTGACAAAACAATTCGAGTTATCTGGGAATGTTATGTTATTTTAAATGAGGTAAGGGCTCGAAGGCCTGTTTGAGTCTTTGAGAACGGATTATATATTTATATATATTACACGAACTAAATATAGCAAATTAAATTAGTAAACTTTTAGTTAATAATATAGTAATTATCAATAGTTACACTGTTTAAAATATTTTTTATGATATCATATCTATATCTATACAATATAATAAAAAAATAATAATTTTGCCACATGTCACATTTTTACATCACTATTGACACTTATCAAATTCTTATTATTCCACTTAATTCTCTCTTATATTAAATAACTATCTTCTCTCTCTAATTAAATAATTATAATATAATTAAATAACTAATATATAATTTATCTTTTTACTATAAAACACACTTAAAAAATTTCATAAAATATAAATGTTCTAAAATCAAAATTTTTATAGTAAGAAATATTTTATTTTAAATAAAAACAAATTTTATGTAAAAAACAAGTTATCTTACAAAATAATTTTTTAAATAAAATATACACTATAAAAGGAGTATTTATACAATGTGGTTTTTATAAACAAATGTCATTTTTAATTTATTTAAAAACTGAAGTAATAAAAATGATAAAGAAATTTATACTTTTGGTCCGTTATGTTTAACACTATTTTTAGTTGGGTCGTTTAAATTTAATAATTACAAAAATTATATTTTATTATTGATTTATAAAAGTTAGTTTTTAATATAACACAAATTAAAGTTTTTAACGTTATTTATTTCATAGATATTAATTGTTACACAATAAAAGGTCATTTATCATTTCTATAATAATTAGAATTTTTAATTATTTTTTTTATTACTTAAAATATTTATTAATATATTTATTAATATGTGAATTAATCATTTTATATCAAAATATCATTTTATAATTGTTAAAGTTTCATCACTAACTACTTAATATTATATTAAATCCTTGTAATACACGGGTTAATAACCTAATTATTTAATAAAAAACTAGTAAAAAACGACACGATTTTTTATTTAATATGAGAAACAAGAAAATAAGTCTGGAAAGATATATACGTCTAAAGTTACTTATTTATTATTTATTAGTATGAATATGATTTCGGTTCATATAAACAAACATACCTAGCAAATTTTCACTTTTGGTTTCGGTCAGTATATGTTACCATGGCTGAAGTGGCTCGTTCTTTTTGATTCACAGGACTAATGTTTAAGATAGGATAGTAACTCTTTTTTATAACACCTTTCTATATAAAAAATAAATACTTAACTTCTCAAAATAATCGTTCTCATATATACTCAAACAATCATCAAACATATAAGTTATCACACAACTTCTTTAATATAATGACATTCTATGATTCTAACATATGTCGGTAGAAACTTCAAATTTTACTTAATTTTAATATTTTTTTCAAATTTAGTTTTTAACTTTGTAAAGTGTCACTTTGATCTTATTACATTTTATAGTTTAGAGTTCATTTGTTACAGTATATATAATTTGACTTTTACTCAATAACTTTCATTTATTAATATTAAAAAAAATAATCATAAGTTTTAACGTTATTTATTTCAAAGAAATTAATTGTTACACAATGAAAGGTCATTTATCATTTCTATAATAAATAGAGTTTTTAATTATTTTTTTATTACTTAAAATATTTATTAATATGTGAATTAATAATTTTATATCAAATTATCATTTTATAATTGTTGAATTTTTATCACTAACTACTTAATATTATATTAAATCCGTGTAATACATGTGTTAATAACCTGGTTATTTAATAAAAAACTAGTAAAAAACGACACGATTTTTTATTTAATATGAGAAACGAGAAAATAAGTCTGGAAAGATATATACGTCTAAAGTTACTTATTTATTATTTTTCATATGATTTTATCACGTCCTTATGTTATTGGATAATAGTCATGAATATATTAATTTGATCGCAATTACCTCACGAACGTTTATATATATTTAGAACACAAACGGTCGCATAAATTTTTGTGCATTCTTCACAAGTCTATAATACATTGGTACATTATCCAATATTTTTATCGTTTATATCATTTTGATCGTAAAGATTTGAAGTCACTATTTATGATATTTTTTTTGTTATTTTAAGCAAGTTTTTAGCCACATTTTGTGATATTCTTTTGACATGATTTTTAGCTACAATTTATGTTTTACGATAAAATGAAGACTTTTAATCTGATTTGAGTTTTTATATTTGAGATTTTTATCTAACTCAATGCGGGGTCACCGCCGCAATGCGGCGGGTAGAACCCTAGTTCATGTATATTAAGGTTATTTTTTATGAGATATAATATAATAAAAATACGTTTTTGTTTAAAAGAAAAAAAATATTTATTTTTTATTGGATTTGTCTACTTTTTTTACTGTATTTTTGTTTTTTTGTAAACATATAGTAAAAAAGATATATATCTAGTATAAAAAAGTTGTTTTTAAGTTTATAGTAAAAACTTGCTTTTAATAATCACTAGTTAGTTGTAATGAGGTCTAGGGTTTAAAGCCCGACATCACCCAATGTTCCCTAAGTCACACGATTTACCTCCATCATGTTAGCTGTGAGACCGGTCGATGAGGAGCGCATAATGGTGGCGTTCACCATTTTTTTAGTTATTAACTTGTTTATTACACGAGTTGAATAAAAATATAATAAATAATCAGACACCAATTAAATTTAGACAATATAAAATATGATTAAAATTCGTATAATTTAATATTTTAAGTAATTAAATAATAATATTATTTCTTATATATGTATGTGTGTGTGTCTATATATATATATATATATATATAGGTTTAGCTTCTAATAAAAAAATATTATATTCATGAGAAGTGTGTGAATAATTATGACATTTACATGTGACATTTCTTTAATTAAATAAAAAAGGTATTTGGTCATTGTATTTAATGTTTTAGGTCATTGTGTGTAATATGTATTTATTATTGTGTTTTATTTTTCATCTCATAGTGTGTCATTTTCCATTCTTTTGCATTAAATAAATTATTGTTATTTAATTTTTATTTTTTTTGTCTTAAAAGTACATAATTATGTTATTTCACCATTGTATCTTTAAAACTAATAATTTTTAAAAACACAAATTATCTTATTTTTTTTGAAAAATATATTTTGATCATTGTGTTTTATGTTCAGGTTATTGTATAATACACTGTCACACCCCGACCGATGGCGGAATACGTCTGGTCGCGAATTTGCCTGTTAATTAGCTCATGCTGCTATTACACGTTTCAATAATTAAAACATTCATTATTAACAATAAACCAATATTTAGTGATTACAATACATAATTACAAATATTCAAAGAAATGCAATGTATTACAATTGGAAATCTAATCATTATTTAAAATTTACTAAATTCACTAAGCTTATCCTATGTCTTCACCAAAGCTTCAACCTTATTTTATTACATATGTAAAATAAATTTGGGTCAATTATATGAATAATTATTAGTGACCCATACAGTTATATATATAAGACTATGTTTGAAAATTTAAATGCAAACAAAGCCCAAATCATAAGAGCTAAAGCAAATATATATACAAGTTCAAATGTATCATTCGTCTCTTTCACCTTTACTAACTTAATGACAGAAGCCATTAATAAAAGGCTATTAGTTACAACAATTGAATATCAGCTCTTTCACCTTTGCATTTGACAATAACCAAAGTCATTGTGCAAAGGCTACTAGTTACATTGATTTTTGGCTCTTACACCTTTACAATATATATAATAACCTAAGTTATATTGCAATGGCTACTAGTTACTAAATATATATGACATAACAAGAATAAGCATAACATACAAACTAGTAGGCATACTGCTATAAGCCAAACAAGTTAGACTAATAGTTTGCATATAACTGATTTTGACTCTAGAATAAAATTGATTGAATAATGACATATATAACATTCCAAAAGTACGGAATGTAAAAGAGAGAGTATGAGTGAAACTCACTTGCTTGTTTGCTAAGATAATCCAAGGATGATTAATAAGGATGTATGAGTCAAATATTAATCGTCACCCTAAAGTCCATAAGCATAACTTAATAAGTTATATACTCCTAAAGTTTGATTGTAATGTTATAAATATATAGCTACTATGGAAGTCCTAAAACGATGTCTAAGTTTAAATAGGTCATTTGAATAATACTTAACCATCCTACTTCCATCTTTCTTGTTTAACAATTTTTATAGTTCAATATTAAAGTTTACCAATTTTTATAGTTCAATATTAAAGTTTACCAATTTTGTTTAAACGAATTTATTTCCAATGATATATGAATTTTGATTCACTTAAGTATTTGTTATGATAACAAATATTTATTATTCAATCATGTTAACTACTAACAGAATAGGGGCATAAATGTCAAAAAAATCATATAAATAATTGAGAAAATTTAACTTTTGGTCCTTAATGTTTACATAAATTTTCAAATATGGTCCTTTATTCTGTTAGTACTTAACGGAGTTAACGGAGAAAGGATTGAGTTTGGAACATTTGAAAACTTTAAAGACTGGTTTGACATTTTAAAACATAAAGTACTATTTTTAAAATTTTGTGTAAACATAAATGGCTAAAAGTGCAATTTACTCTTTGTAATGTATTGGTATTATGAATAGTTGAACTAGCAAAACTAGTCCTCAACTTTTATAAATTATTACTACCATTTCCTAATACGATCAAATCTTTAGGACTTTAATTTTTACAAAAGTTTTCATATGTAATATGTTGTAGTTATAGGATATTAGATCCATTTAAACAACCTTGGTAGTTTGCCTTTCTCCAATATTTTCATAACTAGACCGAAATTGAACCCAACGTCTTACTGGTTCACTAATTAGACCGGTTGAACCAGATTCAAGAATTGCGTAAATACTTAAAAAATAGCAAAAAATTATACAATTATAAAAACATTTAAACAAACATAATTAATGTTTAAACAAACATAATGATACTTAAAAAAATAGGGTTAGGTTACACTAAATAAACATTTTAACCTAAAAGCCTAAAAAGGATCTTGAGCCACTAGATAATGAATTAATGGCTACCATTAAATCAAGTTGTTTGAGGGTATTTTAGTAATAACTACTTTTGTTGACTTTTTATTAAGTTACACACATGTTTTAAGCGTTCATAACTTTTACATACGAAATTATTTTTTGAAAAAATATACCATAAAAACGATCATTTTTTTATCTTTAAAATTAGTATATTGTTCCTATAGAAAAAAAATTGTTTTTTAAGTTCATTGTGTCTTTTGTACATGTTCATTGTATCTTTTGTACAGGGCATTGTGTCTATTGTACAGACATTGTGTTTTTTGTGTTTCTACTCAATATTATGTTTTCGTGAACAATTTAAAATACAATGATGTTGCAAAATACATAATGTCAAGCAAAGATGACACAATGACGATTATGAATAACACATGATTATTTGTAAAAGACACAATTACCTATAAAAGTCACAATTACGAATATGAATACGAATATGAACAATTTTGTACAGATCATTGTGTCTTTTGTATATGAATTGTGTCTTTTGTACAAGTAATTGTGTCTTTTGTTTAGACAATGTGTCTTTTGTACATGTCATTGTATTTTTTGTGTTTTCTAAACAATTTAAGACACAATGATGTTGCAGAATACATAATGTTAAGCAATGATGACACAATGACGAGTATAAATAACACAATGATCTTTAAAAAAGACACAATTACATGTAAAAAAGACATAATTACTTGTAAAAAACATAAATAGATAACTATACACAAACGCTTAAGAAATACACAATGACGATAATCAGACACAATGAGCTGAAAAATTTTCATTTTTTATAAGAACATCATACTCATTTTAATGATAGAAAATGCTTATTTTTATGATATATATATTTTTATAAAAAAGAATATTGTATTAAAAGTTATGAACGGTTAAAAATGTGGGGTGAAAATGATTATGACTAAATTACCCTATAACAACTTTTCCTCTAAATTTAAATTATCCCTCTTAAATTTGATCTCATGATCTAATGGTCAATAATTTTTCTTAGATTTTTTAGAATAAAAAGAATGTTTGGTTGAACTTAATCCTTAAAAATATAGGGTTTGGTTTATTATTTTATCCTTAGAATTTTTTAGGGATAAAATGTGACAACTACGTTAAGAATCCACGTCACTCTTGTTTGAAATCCACGTTAAAAAATAGGATTGAAATTGCCACGATTTGAAAATACGCGAGAAATCGTGAACGTGGGTGAAAACCGTGAGAAAAATGGAATTCTCGATTCTCCGGAATCGTAAAAGTAAGAAAGATTCGAAGATATTGCACTCCGGCATTATTCGCGGTACGCCAAGGCTATTTTGAGGTCCTTTGGCGGTACGCGATGAGTCTAAAATATCTAAATGTCTCCGGGTTTCTTTGCGGTACGCCATGTCACACCCCCGCCGTAGTCGGAAACACGGGAGATGTAACGAAACTGTATATCATGAACTCATTGAGTATGCGAGAATGCTATTCCTTCTGCTTAAGTGTGAGGTCCATATCTAGCCTTAGATTGGTACCTGAAATACATGTAAAAACAAGTGTCAACTAAAAAGTTGGTGAGTTCGTAGCTTTTATGTTTAATCAAACAGTTTAAATAATAGTGATTCCCATTCAAAGAACAAGTAAAATGTTTCAATCAAAATTTTGTAGAATCGCAACCCCAAAATTTTATGCTGTCAGGATAATATGTAAATCATAAGTGTGATTTGTTGCAATCTACATGAGTCCACAACCATACCTATTGACTTCTTGTATTCCCTTTCTTGCTAATGTCTTATCACGAAACATTAGTTCTTGGTGGAACTATACCATTCATATAACCATGGAGTTGTGGTTGGTGCTACCGAACCATGAATGGAGGTTTGTCAAACCCCGCTAGTACTAACTTATATTAATCCATCGGCTCGAAACACTTAGTTAAATTGTTGTGTAGGATACTGGGGATTTAGTATGATAAATTCTTGTCTCATGCAACATACCTCGAGAAGTATGTGCATGAATATAGTAAAAGAATTCTTGTATCATAGTAAAAGTCAATTATTGTAGCATGTATTTCCCCCAAAATATGCAAAATGAAAAAGAGGCTACGAATACTCACAGTGTGTATAGCAATGGAACCAAGTCCATATGTTGTGATAACCAAGTCTGAGTAAACATAGTCAGCACATCAGTTCTAGTCAACTATGTATATTTGATAAAGCATAGCATTTCCCAATTGAGTCAACTAGTGATCCTGATCAAATGTGTACCATAGATTAATTCAAGTAATCTGTTTCAGGTCATTATTCGACACAACGGTCGTTACGTGATCTAATGCGTCCTCACTTAACTTGAATTACTTGATTTTTGTTTACCCGAGTCCGTAGTGTGTATTCAATAATTGAAGAGATACTCATTTATTTGTTTGATCAAATGTGCCTGTAGTTGTTATGCTGGGATATTAACATGTATGATCTGCATTATCAAGACTTGATATTTATTATTATTGCTCATTAATCTTGCCAAATAATTAGCTTGGTATTAAGATATATATATATATACACACACACAAAAAATAATCGGACATCCATTTTAGTCGGTACTCTTACTTGTAATGGACATTTATTAGAAATTTCCTAGGTATGAATATATTTTATACCAAATAATAAATTAGTTAATTATTCGAGTTAATCAAACTATTTTACGTATGTGTATCAAAATATATAGAAGCGTTCCTATGTATACATACGTGTGTTTATCTTTTTGTAAAACCATTGCTGTTTAGATACATATGTTTGAATTCATTTATAGCTTTTAACCCATTTAAAATATTTAAATATCACAATACACTTCGTCGGTGTACAATATGCACATATATTACTTGTAACTCTTTTGTTGAATTTTCTTGAAACTAGTTCGTTTATATATTTAAATCACAAATATTTGAAATAATCCAATTGCTCAATATTGTACAAACAATACTTTTTCGGGTTTACACGTTGGTCGATAATAAATGTTTCCATCTCAATTCTCTCGATGTCGTTAAACACTCGATTCGTTGTGTTAAACTAACCATTGTTTATAAATTTATATATTTTACCGAATATTAACAACTATTAACTCGTTTTATATATTTTATTTTGACCGTTTGTCTTTAATTTAGTCGCGAACCTAAGTATTATAAACACATGAGTTATGATTGCTATGATAAAAGAATAGTGTGCGGGTATACCTTTCGGGTTGGTTCGCGTAAACGAACTTATTTTGAGATCCAGAGACCCGATTAGTGATCCGAGCATACCAACAGGCTCGGTTTAGAGTCATGAACTCATTCGAGCAGTCAGTTTCTCACGTTGGCCAGATCTAAGTGGTTGACCATCTTTGACCATGGATTGACTTTTGTTATTTTAGGTTCTGGAGTGTCGGGAACGACCCGAACAACTCTTGGATCACCGGATCTGACCTGTCAACATCATCACATCACCAAATCCATATCCCTGACACTTGTAATTTATAGATTTGTTGGCTCCTTCACAAGATTTAAACAGAAAATCATGAAAATTACTAAATCCGAGTTTGAGCTCGGAATCTCACCTTCTATCTGTTAGCACAATGTGAGTATCACCATGTTAGGGCTTGTCCAAGAGTCTAGCCAGTCGTGACTAGCTGTTAAGGAGTTGGGGTGGAGAGCTTACAGGCCATGAAGCTCGCCGGAAGTGGATGTGCGCCAGAGAAGGAGAGGTTGTTCTCGGTTTTTCGTTCGCACCATAAAACACACAGGCAGGTGGGTATACATGTATGTGTCGTGACTGATGCTGAAAGAACAGAAGGGAAGGTTGATGGCTGAAGAGGAGGCTGGAGTTTGGGTGAGTAGCATGTCTGGTGAGTCGACGGTGGGTGGTTGAAGGTTTGCCGGAGCTGGGGCTTTCCAGAGGAGGAATCTGACAACTCCTTGGCGGCTGTTTTCTTGATCCGATGTGCACACATACAAAACGAGTGGCTTACGAGGGTGCGGGAGTTGTTGTCGTGGAAGATAGAGTTTAAATAATAGAGTTTGTCAACTATTTGCATATTTGGTGAGATCACACACTAAGTTTAAATAATAAGTATAAAAATGATGCAAACTATAGCCTAACTAGAATACGTATCATAAGCATAGCATGAATACAAGTTTGAATAAATTGAATAAATGAATGAATGAATAACAATTTCTTGTGTCCAAACAATTATCCTTATAACATGTTAATTCAAGTACGGCCATACTATAAATTAACAGTTATAATTCAACAAGTTTGCTAGGTGTACTTTTCACCTTTTTCACACAATGACAAAAGCCAATGCGAAGATGGTATCTAACACATCTTAGGCTGTAAGTACTAGCTTGCTTGACTGGAAACACACATAGAATCACACATAGAATTAACACATTGTATAAGCTTAGCATTTAACACATAAAGTTAACTAGGTCTAAAGCTTGCATCATAGATTGAATGAATAATAGAATAAATAAAGTTTTGAATAAGACATGTGTAACATCCCAAAAACAAGAATGTAAAAAGGAGTGTGAAGAAACTCACATTAATGTTGCTCAAGGAAACTAGTATAATGAAGAAGAATCAAGATCAATGATGACCTGTTGTTAGGGTCATGCAAAAACCTAATTAACCTAGGTAGTTAGGGTAAATAAGGTATCGTATCCATGAGGAACATATGGTCAGTGTTTTATAATTTCGTTTAACTAATTAAATGCATTTAAGAAAATAAACTTGAAGATTGGATTTTGGGTTTTATGTAATACAAACTTAGGTAAACTAAAACGTAAATTAAAGAATTGTAACACTTTATGAAAAATATGATCTTTCAAGGTTTCAAGTTAGTAAAATAACTAGGTATATCTTGATTTGTTAATTGGAAATAACATTGACATGGTTCATGCTTAGATTATTAAACAATTATGATTTGGAACCAAGTTAATGACTTTGTTGACAACCGATAACTAGACCGATGTTGTTGACTCAGTTAATTACTTGTTCACAAAATGTAGGATTTCTAGAATACTTTAAAATCAAACCAATAACATTAAACTTGACAATAGATGAAAGCAAGCAATGAGATTGAATTCAAAGTTGTAAAATAAACCAGAAATCGTTTATCGTTTCACAATCAAGCAATATTGAACTTGTAAATCTATGAAAACAAATTCAATACCAATGTTTAACAAATGAAAAGAAAACATAGTTATCAAACCTAACCATTCTCCCGGAGATGATCACGAAAGGATTAGCCGGACATTCCAATGGTTGAATCTTCACATTCTTGGATGAATTGCATGATTAGATCTTCAATTCCCTCTTTGGATTGATGATTTGGGGCTTTAGAATGCTCCAAAATCGTCCAAGAGTTTGTCCCCAAGCTGTGATATGCGACTAGGGTTGATTTGGACCTTAAATACCCCAAAATCGCAAAATTCGGTGTTTTCCGGATGCACCCGGCGTAACTTACGCCCAGGCCCCCATCTTATGCCTCCTACCCTCTGTTTTACGCTTCCAGTTATGGTGAAAAGGTATTCGGCGTAAGTTACACCCCCCTGGGCGTAAGTTACGGTCAAGCAAACATCATTTTTAGCTTCGTCTCGTCGAGAAACACAGTTTTCATATATTATGGGTTTCGTAACTCTTCTCCTATCCCAAGGTATGTCTCTTCAAAGTTTCTGACTTTTACTTCATGTGTTTGCATATTCAGATGTGCTCGTTCTTGTTTCCCGTTGTCTAGTTTCCTTCTAAAATCATCATCTTGCTTTGTTTAACCTATAAACACACAAGAGCACACGGTAGCTTCTATTCGAAAGAATAAGCATGACATAAAGCATCCATTTAACCATAGCATGTCAAAACACATAAGAGCATCCATTTAACCATTTGAATTATCGATCCAAACACCCGTTATCAATCAACAGTTGTATCAAACAATGTGCGTGGCCAAACAGCAGCTCAAAGGATCAAGTATGCGATCCGAATGCAAATGTGGTTCAACGTAGTCAAACGAATGCAACGAGGATGGGTAAACATTATGCTAGGCATAGCTAAATGAACGGACATCATAGGCCGGACTCGTTGGCTTAACGAGCCTCCTACCCTCTGTTTTATGCTTCCAGTTACGGTGAAAAGGTATTCGGCATAAGTTACACCCCCTGGGCGTAAGTTACGGTCAAGCAAACATCATTTTTAGCTTCGTCTCGTTGAGAAACGCAATTTTCATATATTATGGGTTTCGTAACTCTTCTCCTATCCCAAGGTATGTCTCTTCAAAGTTTCTGACTTTTACTTCATGTGTTTGCATATTCGGATGTGCTCGTTCTTGTTTCCGTTGTCTAGTTTCCTTCTAAAATCATCATCTTGCTTTGTTTAACCTATAAACACACAAGAACACACGGTAGCTTCTATTCGAAAGAATAAGCATGTCAAAACACATAAGAGCATCCATTTAACCATTTGAATTATCGATACAAACCCCCGTTATCAATCAACAGTTGTATCAAACTGGATGCCCTGAGGATTGAACGTGCGTGGCCAAACAACAGCTCAAAGGATCAAGTATGCGATCCGAATGCAAATGTGGTTCAACGTAGTCAAACGAATGCAACGAGGATGGGTAAACATTATGCTAGGCATAGCTAAATGAACGGACATCATAGGCCAGACTCGTTGGCTTAACGAGCCTCTACAAAACTACAACAACTCTAAAGGCGACCTAAACAAGCAACCTAAATGAGCCTAATGCCGACAACTAATAACCTAAGTTCAACCACTTAGACAAGGAAAAAAATAAATAAATGAATAATGAAAAGAAGCAAATGAAAAAGAAAATTACCTCAAAGAAACTTTACAGACGAGAGGATCTCGAAGCGCAACACCTCCTCGCCAAGAGCTTAAAATAAAACTACTACGTTCAACATCCCAATGGTTGTTGTACTTGTAGAACCATCAAAATTTAGTTATTCTACTTGTTTATACTCAACTAGGAGTTGCAAAGCTATAAGGGACCAAACAACGATCTTTATAGGTGTTTAAAAGGGAGAAATATTGGTTTCTTGGGCGATGTGGGATGTGTTTTAGGAAGAATTCGCGTCTAGCAACCGTCAACAAACATCAAACTTGTTTTCACGACTCCCGCTTCGTTATAACTCCGTTTTGCACAAGGGTTTCGCCCCACGTTCATCGTTTTCAGAGTAATATCATATGGAAGAGAGTAATCCAACATTCATGGTGTCGAGAATTGAGTTTAAGCATTGGATCTTGGCGTGAATCAAGGGTTACGTTCTCAAACTTTTGTTTGTGATTCTTGCTTCGTTTGGGCTCGGTTTTATGCACCGTTTGAATTTAGTTTCTTCTTAGTATATTATTATATCTAGAAGATTTGGGTGGTCCAAAATGTTATTTCGAGGATGAGGAAATGTTGGCTAAATACTCACACGAAAACTATCTTATGTCAAAACTACGAATACAACTATCCAAAGCATGTTATAAACTTTGTTTTATAATGTACGTATATAATTATAATTCAAATAGAGAATTGAAAAAACACGGGGATTATAGCCTCCCCTACTTTAGGAAATTTCGTCCCAAAATTTATTTATTTAATAAGTATTGTTGTCACGAGTATTGATTGTTGCTTACTATTCTTTTGTCTTGTCTTCTTCAAAACTTTTATTTTCGACTTAACATTTTAGATAGGTGATTATTTAATTAGCATTATAAAATAATGTTTAAATTCATAGACTAATATTTATAATATCTAAAGATATAATTGTAACACATTCGTTTTCAGGTTTTGTATATAGTTTGATCACTTGCTAAAGGGATTTCGATTTAACGATATCTTACTTAACTAAAGGTAAGAATTATGATTGATATCCTTGATTTAACCTGGTGTACGAATACACACCAAATACTTATTTATGAATAACAATTAATTTGATTAACAATCTTGACTATAGCCTCATTTTCATGAATTTATAAATTGAATTGACACATCATATCCTTGTTCAATCTTTCGGCACTACTACCAATGTATTATTGGTGCTTATATATGGGGTATACCGCAGCCAACCCACCACATCACTAATACTTTGATAGCATTCCAATTACCTACCAAGACTAACCTATACTTAACTACATTTTAATTGACGTTTGCATACAAACTAGCTTTGACAAACATATGAGTATAGAAATTCTAAAATTGCAATCTTGCAATGAAATGATCGATTTTGAATATATGAATGACATAGAATACACTGGTATGTAATATTATATGGTTGTGATAATTATTTATCATTAACCTTATTATAATATCATCGAATCTTTGAGTCTTTGTTTAAATATGCATGCATTGAATTGTTCACTTAAAAATCAAAACATGATTCATGTGTTTATCGATATCTTTGATTTTTCCTGGTGTAAGAATACACACCAAGTGTTAATAATTGAGTAACAATTGGTTTAACTAGCATAGTTTAGTTGAAACTGTAGATTGAATTGGGTACTCTAGCCCTTGATCAAGCTTTTGGTGTCACACCCCGAGCCGACGGGCTGGATCGACTTTCCCACCGGGCGGAAGGTTCCCGGGGCGCGATATCGTTGTGATAATCGAAATGATCAGATTGTTTGCATAGCACATGATATATAATTGAGAAATGTTAACATGACAATGATATAGAATTACAAAGTTAAATTACAATGTATCGTTCATAATTTAACCAAGTAAATCTATCCAAAAGAATCAATGTATTTATATCTTGTAACTGTACAAGATCTACAAAAGATGATTCATTGTTTTGTCATTTCCAAACGTATGATCACACAAAATGTAGCTAGGTCTTCTAAAAGTCCGCTAGCTATACCCTTGATGTCTGGTGACTAAACCTGTTCGTCACCTGAGAAAACATGCATTTAAACAAAGTCAACACTAGGTTGGTGAGTTCATAAGTATGTTAATTGAAAACCTTGAGTCATTCACATGTACAATCACAATGTTAATCATGTTACTTGTATGTTGTTTGATTCATCCGTTCTCCCAATGGTTTCTCAATAGTTATGTTCACAAGTAATATATCATCCTAGTAGTGATGCTTATATATAGGGCATATGTAAGGGAACCAAGCCCTAGCCAACATCCCACCACATAACTACTAGAACTCCACACTACTTGCAATACAACTATTGATATCCATCTTCATTTCCATTTGTTCATCTCATTTGTTGATCACTTGTTATATCATGTATAGAATAATATAATAATAGAGGTTCAATCATTAAACCGAAGTGTTGATAACCATTCTGTGTATGAAGGATATTAGATTTACTTAATCTGTTCCTTGTATTATTCTATTGCTTGTGGGGTTAATTATTGATCACTTTTAAATATTAAATTAAAAGTATTAATTAACCACTTGTGATATGTTCTCAAATGCAACGCATATAGCCTAAAAGGAATCCATTGTGATCCTCACGTAATCAGATCACAATGCATCCGATTTACCTCTACCACGCCGTGTATTCCCATTTTTGTTAACAACGTTGAATAAGAACTTGTCTTATTAAGTTATGTTAACTGATGTGCGAATGATGTTGTTATCATGAAGATACGTTATCATGATTATCATTCCCATTGATCCATATGATCACCATGTTGCCATTAAGCTGTGGTAAGAACCGGTCTTACCACCCTTAATCCACTCAGGTGGTGGATGATAGTTTTCCATGTAGTCACCATGTTTCCATTAATCCGTAGTAAGAACGAGTCTTGCTACCCTTAAACCGCTCAGGTGGTGGATGATAGTTGTCCATGTAGTCACCATGTTTCCATTAAGCCGTAGTAAGAACGAGTCTTACTACCCTTAATCCGCTCAAGTGGTGGATGATAATTGTTCCATGTTCTTTTGTAATGTGTGTTAAGTTGTAAACTAAGCGTTATAAGTACTTGTCCTATTACACTTAGCTAACTCTATAGTTGAATGGTATTAAGAAGATGTATTATCTTCAAATCATTCATGTAATTTGCTATTATCATCATGTTTTCCTGTGTTTATCCCAATGTTTGTTCATGTATGAATAACTAAGTGTTATAAGATAAAACCTTATAACTAAGTTATTCTATTGCGTAGATGAATCATGAAGTTATATTATCATTTTCATCTAAGTAATCCCTGTAATATCATGATCATACAAGCATGCATACAATGATAAACGATAATAAGTTAAACAATATTATCTAAATCATAGTAGATATACGAAACATTAAAACTCTTAAATAAATAAAAGTAAAGCATGTTTCTCAGCCCTGAGAGTTTAAAATCAGTTAAGATTAAAGAAAAGGGGCATATGAACTCACTTTGTAGTTGTTGAGGTTGACTTAGCTTAAACGAGAATGCACTCGCTCTTGTTTGTACTTGAGTTTGTTTTCACGATCCTGTATCGATTTCACGTTGTTTGTAACTTGTAAGTATAAATTTGTAGGAATTTGTGTGTGTGGGTATGTGTTAGCCATAAACTTTGGCTAACACTCGTAAGTCTCGGTTGTGGTCTTCATTCGGCCCATGTGCACCTGTTATGAATTTTGTCAACCCTTAACCAATTGGAGGTGAACTTGTAATATACTATTACTTGCCTTATGTTTATCTTGAATTAAGATTCATTGTATGTTGTGAGCTTGAATCCCATTGTGGTTCCTAAGTATAAGTTAGGTTTTAGGTTTAAAGTTTGAAATCCTTAATACCTTTTTATGATTATACAATTGATTTGAATTTACAACATCCCCCTTTTTGATATCATTAGTTTACATGTGAAGGAATATATTTCTTGGTCATAAGCAATGGACCAAACATGTTTTCCCACCACCTTTGTAGTAATGCATTACCAACCCATGTATGTTACCCTTAGTGCTTCTTTTTAATCGTTTGTTTACACTTTCGATTATGAGAGGACTGAATTCCACCCTATGGGCCATTTGCTGATGTTGGGCCGGATGATATAGATCAATGAGGGTGCCTAAGTCGAACTACTCCCATGGGCCGGATCTGTGGGCCAAAACAAAATCATGGCCAAACACATTTGGGCCGACTCACTTTCCACTTGGGCCGACAAGCATGAAGTGGGCTGGGTTTTGGTTGCTGGGCCGAATCAGTGGCTTGTGACTCGGCGAATAGGTGGAGCATGGGGTCTGCCGAATGATGGTGGTCGAATAGGGTTAGGGTGGTGACATAATAGCTGCCGAAGGAGGTTAACCCACGAATGAAGCTGCACCGAAGGACTAATGCCGGCGAATGGTTACCCCCTTCAGTCGGCCGAATGGCCTTCTTCGTCCCTGGGCCCATTCGATCGGTAGCCCCATTCGGCAATCAGTAGGCAGCCATGACTAGATGTCCCTCCCTAGTTCTAATGAGGATCCACAATGGTTTTATGTGAGGTGGAACCAAGTTTCGAGTATGTAGGGTTCGTCTTGAATGAATTCTAACCGGTTAGGGTTAGAGTTTGAACAAAAAGGGTGAAAACCCTAGTTTTTCGTGACTTTCATGGCTAAATACCTTGATTTCCAGTAGATTTGGCTCTAGATCGGCTGTACTTTCGTGTAGAGGGGATCAATATCTTCGTTTAGGCGCAAGAATCACCCTATTTCGTTGAGAAATGGATGAGTTATGGTAGAGAGAAGTTCAAACTTTTTAGAGAGAGAGGGAGCCGGGATTTGAGGTTTTTGAGAGAGAAAGGAGGAGGGAAATGGAGAAGAAGGAGTTCATTTAGGGTATTTATACCCCGAGTGAGTTCGGGTTTGTTTTCGTTGCTCGGTTCGCGTTTTCGTTGTGTTTCCGGAACGTAACGCGTGTGTTTTACGCTTTCAAATAAAATGGTTTCTTCATTTAATTTTGATGAGTTTCAAAATTGTAAAACATTAAAATATAAATTTTCTTTAATTTATTATCGTTCGTTCCTTTTTCGTTTCATTCCCCGTCAGATCGCGTCACCGTCGCGCGTATTCGTTCGAATCGTCACCCGAACGAACACGACGATGGTTTGGCTTTCTGACTTTTGTTTTCTACTTTTCAGTCATTATTTTAGAACGTTAAACTCACAGATATGTTTGTGTGAATCGTCACCCACGCAAACACACTGTTAGTTAGTTATTCTGAAATAACACTGCAATTGCGTTTGAATTGTGTTTCCTCACTGACGGACTCAACTAAACTTCCTGTTTTTCCCATTGTTTTCGTACTCGTACTGATTTGTCGGCCATCTGATTCCTGTCATCTATGGATATCAGATCGCAACCTACTTGTTATTTTTATTTACTTGAACACTGTTGTTTCTCTTGTTTCGTTGTATTATCTGTACTTAGGTCTTCACGTAAATACTAACAACTATTGTTTACAATGAGTGTTGTACTTACGACATTTAAGTTTACACATAAATACGTACAACTGTTTTTTGTATTTTGAATTCTGTTAATACAAGTACTGTTCACAAACATGTATTTACACATAGTAAATAGTGAAAGTACACATACCGTACGGACTTGCTGGACGATCTGGTACTGGATGTCACATTTGGTCCTACTACCAATGTACTATTAGTGCTTATATATAGGGTATACCGCAGCCAATGCACCACACCAGTAATACTTCGATAGCGTACCAAACTCCTATCAAGGCTAACGAGAACTTTAGACAAGCTTGAAGATGTGTGGAAGGCTTTGACTAGCTTTTAAGATTTGTATTGGTATGGAGGTTCTAAATGTTGAATTTTTGCAATAGAATCTCTCGATTGTAACATACAAATTGGTAGACTATCAATTTTTGGATAACTAATGATATATAATACACATGTAGTTGGTAGTATATAACCTTTGACAATTGTGATAACTAATTATCACTAATCTTAGCTATAATATCATGGAATTTTTGAATCGTTGACTAAAGTTATTAATATTGAATGATTTGTCTAAATTCAATAGTATGGTTCGTGTGGACTTGTTTCAAAACTTTATATGGAATCACCCGTGCTTAAATTCATAAGCCCAACTCATGTCATTCTATTGAAATCTAAACGAATAGTGTGATCAAATAAGTAATCATGGTGTCTTGATTAAAATAATAAAATCATAAATCATTGTGACTTGTTTAAAACATAGAAACTGATATTCGGAAATCAGAATTGAATATCTAAGGACATGTTATAACTACTGATAAAAATCTTAGACATAATATCATAGTGACGGCTATAACTACTGATAACGAAGAGACGGTTCTGATAGATCAGATTGACGAATCACATTTCGTGCAGAAAGTTGACATTTTATTTTCTCTCGACTCTAACACACAGACATGATCTGGTTGAATTGCAGCACCAAATCTTAGTTCTAAAGCCACCGGATCATCATAATCGAGCTTGGGATTGCTCCTACAACTTCTGATCGTTGTTTTTCATCCTAAAATCCGCTTGAATGGGTAACGATTCAACTTCTCCTACTAGTTTGATAATGTATGGATTAGATCTAGTTTTTGAACGTAATGCAATAGTTATTGTTGTTGATTATTGCTTAGATGATGACTAGGAATGAGTAAAAACGAAGAACTCGATATGTTAACAGTTAAATCCTTGTTTTGATTCGTTATAATGCCCAACTATCATGAAACCATATCATAAATCATAATGGTTTTAACCATTTTATTGTAACAATGATTGTGATTGTCTTGATGATTCCTTGAAATGCTAGGTTAAATCCAAGTGTTTTAAGCTAATGACACACATTAAGATAGTCATTGGAATAACGATTTGATGTTTATGTTAACAGTCAGATTAGTATCCTAAATATGGTTATTCAACCTATTCCAATGGGATATTCTTATGTTTCATGATATCTAAATGATCAATAACAAGGATTGATTATTCCTAAATCAGAAATCCATCTGGAAACCGTTTTAGTGATATAATCAACAAAAATACCTATTTGATTAATCTGAGAACATTATAATTAATCCAATGAGTCATCAACTTTGTATGAGTAACCTGAATCATTATAGGTTCCCACATTATCAGTTTGATGACTTGAAATGGAATGTGCTTGACATTGAACATTAAGAAAGATTTAATGAGTAAATTAAAACACAAATTACTTATAAAACCTTAACTAGTGCAGAATTAAACTACGAGCACAAGTATGCACGTTAACCACTGACTCAACACTTCAGGTGAGTTTCGTACAACCCTTTTTCTTTTTAATGTTTTACTAACATTAGGGTATTACTGTGAATCTGTTCTCAAACATATGATATGTATCACTGCTATGTATGTGTTTTCATGTGAATTTGTGGCGAACTTGTGGGATTTCATGGGATTTTGCACATAACTTTCTATCACAATATCAAAAAGTCCTCATAGTTCTAACCGTATCTAGTGAACCCATGTGGGGCAGAACATGAAACAAAGATATTACTATAGGCTGACAACCAATTTTTCGGGAGCTTGCAAGTCCCCTTGGAGTAAATGTTTGTGACCAGATTCCAATATCATCTTAATGTATGTGATAGACATTAAGAATGATGCACAAAGATATATACCGACGGGTAGTATTTTCACAGATTAGAACATTTCAGTCCGAAAGGAACTAGATATGGGTCCCATGGTTATCTTTGGAACTGTGTATCAATAAGTTGCATATCATATCATATTGTGTGGAGCAATCATTACGAACTCACCAGCTTTGTGCTGACTTTTCAAACTTAACCATTTTGCAGGTAGACGGTGACGATGTGTGAGATTGCACTACCAAGAACTTTTAACGAAATAACTCAATTGGTTTAGTGTTTTTAAGTTATGAACTGTAACTTGTGGTTTGTAATCGTAACGTTATCCTTATAATGTATTATCTGTAAGTTAACCTTGTGTGTTGTGATATCAGATGAAGTAAGTTACACCCCATCTGTGAGACATCACCCCTATGCTTCCGCAACCTTCTCAAAGTGATCAGTGACATCATCAACAGGTGACGAGAGGTGGGGGTGTGAGAAAAACATTCCAACAACAGTCGTGTTGGCCAGTTGAATCGGTAACTAGCTAGTTAAACTGAGAGCTATACTAGTTAATTAACACCTTATTTTAAATCGACTATCCAATTAGTTCCTGCTACGGTTAGTCTGGTTTGGTTTTAACAACATTGTTTTTCACATTAATACAAGAATACAATCCAGCTCAAACAAAAGAGAACGGCTTATGATATTACTTTCGAAAAGAGAAAAAAATCCTCTAAATTTTAATTTGCTTGAAGCTATAAAATTGATTGAGCTAGAAACTAGTCCATACAAATGGAGTCTTTAGCCCACTAGTCATCAATTTCCAAGGAAAATCCGACCCAAGCACTTGCCCAAAGGCACGATGGTGGAAGGCCGGTAAAACCAGGTGGGATCAAGGATCGAACCAGGACCTGAGTCTCCTATCACTTCTTCAATACCTCTATCTTACCACTAAGGCAAAACATCATTCGTTTTTGAAACTTGTTAAACTAAATATTTAGTGAATCAACTTAAAAATGCATAATATCATTAAAATAGGACATTCAGGACTTACCGCTGCTATTAACTGAGTCTGGCAGCCTTCAGCGGTTCAGCCCTTAGTGTTTCTGCTGCTTTGAGTTGTAAACCACCACTACTGCTAGGCGTGAGCCTCCGCAAGGGACATGTTTACCAAGCCAATGGAGAGGGACCGTGGGCGACTGAACCCCCTCTTTTTCCGCCCGTAGTGTTAATTTTTCGGCCGAAATGCTTTATTTAGTTAAAATTAGGGGTTTCGCCCCCACTCGACTCAAAAAATTAACATTTATTCTGGATTTAAAAAATTTCCGCCCCCCTCTCAAGTCAACCAAGCTCCGCCACTAAGAGGGACGCCATGCTTTTCCTTAATTTCTATGCAAATTATTTAAATTAATCCAATATATCACTCATTGGAAAATTAAAACATGATTTCTCTCGTAATGATGATGTCAAAGACCAAACATTATAACTCAACCCAAAAGACTAGTCTGATATGTAAAAGTTATCATTTGGCCTATAATCCTCACATCACTTGGCCATACAACTGATGTGCGAGTGTGGGACATGTCTCATGCCTTGCAATGATTATGATACATAACATGGACCATCCTTTTGGCCAATGTCCTCATTGGTCATGGTTTTTTAGGCTCATTTTAGGCCACCACTATGAGTTGGCTCTGAAACTGTTGTTACAGATTAAACATGATAATTCAACCCAAAAAACAAATTTGATGGGTGATAGAGCCTATTTGACCTATAATTTTCACATGAGTTGCCAATACAACAAATGTGCGACAGACCTTGTACCTTGCAATGTTTTTCATTCGTAACCGAGGGAAATTAATGTAAATCTATAATGATTATAGTGTTGACATTGTCATTGATAACTAAAGTTAAAGTTAGGGTAATTATATATCAAATTACCATTGTGGATTATGATTCCCAATAGATCTAATTTGTCAATTATTTATTCACATAATTTTACTTTTCTACCGTTATATAATTTATGCATCTAGTTGTACGACTTGTTCTATAAATATACTAGAGCTTTTTGGCAGATAAAAGAGATACCAAACTTGTTAGAATCATATGATCTCTCATCATATGATTAAATGGTAGGATTGGTTGCTAACTTAACTAAGGGAACACACTTATAGACGTATATGTATACAAAAACTTATAGTGTGTGTGATTCTACTAAAAACCAACATGTTGTAAATAATTAAAAGAACTACATTTATAATCACATTATTTAAAAACCAACATGTTGTAAATAATTAAAAGAACTTCATTGAAAATAGGAGATGTTATTTTTATGCCCTTCATACTTTTGGTTTGAAATGTTTGTTTTAGTTCTCAACTAACATTGGTTTTCAATTGAACATCCATCTATATATATACTATATTAGTACCCGTGTATTAACTGAGATGAATAAAAAATATTATTAATTAACAGTTACCAATAAAAATTTAAACTCTATAAGATGATTTTATAATATAAAATTATATTAAATATAATTTCATTGATTAAATGATAAAATAATTTGATTTTTTTTAAACACTAATTTTTAAAGTTCGTTTTTTAAATATTTCTTTTTGTAAAACTATTTTAAAAAATTATAAATTTACAATAAATTTGATTTTTAAAAAAGTGTGTTTTTTTTAATATTAAAATATTTTTAATGTATTAAAAAAGTCTTATTTTTAATTTAAAATTGTGTTAAAAGTACATTTAATTTTTAAATAGGATATATTTAATAGGAGATTGAGACAAGAAAAAGAACACTAAGGTTCTCTAAGAATGTGTCAAGTGCTCGTAGAAAATATTTATTAATTAGTTAAGTAATATAAGATATATATATATATATATATATATATATATGTCATTTATTGTAAATAAGATTTAGTAAATTTTTATATAATTTATATCATAAACAAAATTTATTATTTTAGTACATTATTTGGGATTTAAATAATTTCTATCCATTACTTCACAAGATGATAATCAATAAAATCTTGGCATTGGTTTTACCCAATTAGATGATGAGATATCCTGATCTGGGCGGTAATGAAGTCGGGTCTAAGTAATGCTTTGCTATCTCGAGTTAGGTTATGCCTTGCTATCCCGAGTATAGATCCTAGCTGCAACAACATTAAAGATCTACGTTAGAGGGCTCGAGGGGGTTTCCCCCGAGGGAAATCCGATGCTCAAGTCAGTATCTTTATGAAGAATACATGATCATAAGTAATTATGAAAAAAATAAGAGATGAGAGAAGTGTGAGTGTCGGGAAGTGTGACAACTAGTACCAGATCGTTCGGCAAGTCCGTACGGTACGTGTGCTTTCACTATTTACTATGTGTTAAACAATTGTGAGACAACAAGGCTATGAAAACAATTAACGGTTGTATGTATTTCAATGAAAATTGAAATATAAATATACAACAACACATGTGAAATAACAATTGTGAGAACAAATGGCAAAAACATATCGGTTGCGATCTGATATCTACAAATAATAGGAATCAGATGGCCTACAATCCAGTGAGAAAACAATGTGAATTCGATCATAACAATATGAAAATGGTTTAGTTTAGTTGAGTCCGATTGTGAGGATGTTCAATTCAAAACAATACTTCAGTATCATTCACGAATAATAAACTGACAGTGTGATTGCGCGAGTGACGATTCACAAAAACATATCTGTGAGTCTAACGTTCTGAATGATAACTGAAAAGTAGAAAACAAAAATCAGAAAGTGAAACTGTCATTGTGTTCGTTCGGGTGACGATTCGAACGAATACGCGTGAAGGTGAAACGATCTGATGAAACGAATAAAAAAAATGTTTCGAAACAATAAAATAAAGAAAAGTATTATAAAACACTTACTAAGAATAACCACTTTAAAAAGATTAAAATAAAACTATTTAATTAAAACTCTCGAATTTCGCGATACGTTACGGAACGTGACGTGAATGTAAAACCGAGCAACTGAAACGAACCCGAAACAAGAATGGGTATAAGACCCTTATAAAGTATTAACTCTTTCATTTACACTCATCACCTACCACTTTCTCTCTCTACATTTACGTTCTACACTCTCTCCCTTTACGCTTTCTCTCCCTAAAAACCCACTTTCCATCTTCTTCAATCCACCACCAAACATGAAGATCTAGAAACCAAAATGATCCTTTAGATGATGAGAAGATGAAAAACACAAAGGAAACCAGCTAAAGATCACAAGTTGAGGTAAATCTGCAAATCTCATTTAGGGTTTTCTTTGGCACAAACTCAAACTATTGAGTTTCTTCACCTTTAAATGAGTTTTTTGAATCAATTGAGCATAACTAACTTAAAATATGGGCCTTTAAGAAACCTCCAACTATATGAAATTGTGTTTGGGGCTGGAGGTTGAAGAGGGGATGAATTTAATCGGGAACACACCACATTAACCGAGAACCAAGTCCTTCGACCGAGAACCATTTAATCTAGTCGAGAACCATTTTGTTTGGCCGAGAACCATTTAATTTGGCCGAGTACCATTTAATGAAGTCGAGAACCTCTTCCTTTTTGCTATCCATGATCGATAACCCCACTTGCGGTGGAATACAAGCATTCGAGAACCCATGTGCAACCTAGAACCTTTTATTTTATTTTTGGGATTGAGAACTAGTTATGGGGGTAGGCCACATACCACCGAGAACAATATTGTCCCAGTCGAATAAATTCCATAATAACACACACACCCATTCAAAGATCACCTAGTTCCAGCCGAGAACACCACCCTTGTGGTTGTCTAAATCGAGAACAACTCAAACTAGTATTAATCGAGAACTCATTTGGGTGGGGTGCAACCGGGTTAAGATGTTCTCACCTATATTACTTACATTGGCTAAGAACATAGATGAACCTCATAACAAGTGTTTTAGATCATAAACCATAATTTAAAACACGTCAAAGATTTATAGCAAACTCATGTTTGATCAAGATAACAAAAGGTTATACTTATAAAGTAAATTAGTCAACTTTACTACAAAGTTGATGAAATATTTTTAAGTAAACATAAAATCATTTAAACTCTTTTGTAAAACACAAATGATTAAGTCTTTATGACATATTATGTCACACCCCCACCCCTCGTCACCTCGTGTACAGCCTGATGTCACTGAACCAGTTGCGGAAGCATAGTGGTGATGTCTCCGAGGTGAGGGGTGACTTACTTGAACCGATATCATAAGCACACATATTAACTTAAAATAAATACAATACAGGGTTCCGTCATTACAATCGGTATCATAGTTTATAACAAAGTTTATTACACAACTGACTTATTTAATTACTAGTGTTTGAAGTGCTGCCTCACCGAGTGTCACTGTCTCCCTGCAAAAAGATTTGAGTTTGAAACGTCAGCACAAGGCTGGTGAGATCGACAGTTCAAGTTAAAACAATATGATATGATAAGTACGTTCTCAAAAGTTCAGTTCTGGATAACCATGGGACCCGTATTTAGTTCCTTTCGGACGTGATTCTACGTACTTCGAAGACATTACCTACGGGTAATATCTTATGCCTCATTGTCTTAATGCCTACCACAACATT
Organism: Mikania micrantha; assembly: GCA_009363875.1. NCBI lineage: Eukaryota > Viridiplantae > Streptophyta > Magnoliopsida > Asterales > Asteraceae > Mikania > Mikania micrantha. Next base: position 23,655,369 of record CM018683.1, read on the forward strand.
AAGAAGTCTAAAAACAGATAACAAACATTCACACAAGGGGAGATGCAATCCTCCCAGCGAATGGGGTGTCAACCAATAGTACTATCAATGTTTTCTGCTCGGCCACACATGGGTTCACTAGATACAGTTCAAAATGAGGACTTTCAGTGTCATGATAGAGTTCAGTCTACAGGCCAATATCCCATGAAATCCCACAAAAGTCACAACAATCACATGAAATCACACAGATATCAGTGATACATATCATATGTTCATTAAAAGTTCAACAATGTTCCCCGATGTTTATAAAAGATTAAAAATAAAAGGGGTTGTACGAAACTCACCTGGTAGTATAGATGTAGCAGAATATCTCAAAACTGATAATAGAGAAGTGATTCTGCATTTATTTATATTTAATGAGTTATTTATGTTCTAGTTTACTGATTAGATCCTTCTGAACGTTCAATGTCAAAGACATTGCTTAGTAAATCATCAACTCGATATTAATTATATAATTAATTAATTTAAGGTTATATCATACAATGTATGATAATGTAGGAACCTACATTGCATTAGATTCCTAACACAAAGTTGATGACACTCTAGATTAATCAGAATAATCTCTGATTAACCAAATAGTTAATGTTGTTGATTATAATGCTAAAACAGTTTCTAGATGATTTAATGGCTTAGGAGTGATTAATCCTTATTATTGATTACCCAAATATCATGAAATATCACAATGTAGCATCAGAATAGGTGAAATAACCAGATTTAACATACTAATCTGACTGTTATCACAAACATCAGATAATCATTCCAATGAGTATGTTAATGATTATGATTAGTTTGAAACACTTGGATTTAACCTTTGCATTTCAAAGATTAATCAAACTAATCACCTACATTGTCATAATCAAATGGTTTAAACCATTATAATCATAGGTATGATTTCATGCAAATCGGGTATCACAACGGATCAAAACAAGGATTTAACCGTTAGAACTTCGTGTTCTTCGTTTATAATCAATCCTAGCCATCATCTAGGCAATAATCAACAATCCTAACTATCTCATTACGTTCAAAATCAAGATCTAATCAATCCATATCAAACCAGAAAGTTTAAGCGGATCATTACCTGATTTGACGGATTCCTGTGGTTGAAACGACGATCAGAACTTGAAAACACGATCCGTGGTGCAATCCGTACGTTTAATGACCTTCAAAATGGATTTAGGATGGTATAACCTGGTTCTTGAACGTCTGGAGTGAAGAAGAAGTCGAAAATGGTGAGTTTTGAGGCTTCCAACGCGATCAGATCGTTTAAACTATTTTTTTCCCGACATAGCCAGCCAGGCGTATCGCCTGGGTCCCTGCACCCACGTCAGGCGTACCGCCTGACTCGTTTTTCTTCCAATATTTGATTAAAACTTCGTTTCGCGATTCCGGGAGCATACGAACTCCGTTTTGCGCACGGTTTTCGCCCACGTTCATCATTTTTCACATACTATCAATCCCCAATAACAAAAGTTACTAAATCCTCGTGGATTTCAAGCACGACCAAATATGCTCACGTTATTAATGCCGAATTCTTCGTACGCAACTGTCACAGTCTCCTCCTGTTAGAAGAATTTCGTCCCGAAATTTAGTGAAAGACTTACGGGATGACAATCGTTTATAAGAATAGATGTGGGTACTTTGTTTTCATTTGATCTTCACGTTCCCAAGTATATTCGGGTCCACGTTGCGAGTTCCACCGAATTTTGACAATAGGTATGCGACTGCGTTTTAGCACTTTCGTTTCTCGATCCATTACCTCTACTGGTTCTTCACTGAACTGAAGTTTTTCGTCAATATGAATCTCTTCTAGAGGTATGATCAATGATTCATCAGCTAGGAATTTCTTCAAATTTGATACATGGAAGACATCATGAACGTTATCGAGTTCAGGAGGTAATTCAAGTCTGTAAGCCACTGGTCCAATTCGTTCAAGAATTTTAAATGGCCCTACAAATCTTGGCGAAAGTTTACCTCGTTTCCCGAATCTAAAAATGCCTTTCCAAGGTGACACTTTCAATATTACACGATCATCTACTTGAAATTCGAGTGGTCTACGGCGATTATCAGCATAACTCTTTTGACGATCGCGAGCAGCTTTGATTCGTTCTTGAATGAGTGCGATCTTATCAGTTGTTTCCTGAATGAATTCTGGGCCGATGATTTGGTTTTCACCTACTTCTGACCAACAGATAGGTGATCTACATTCGCGTCCATAAAGTGCTTCGAAAGGAGCGCATTGAATACTGGTATGGTAGCTGTTATTATATGAAAATTCAACAAGTGGAAGATGAATATCCCAGCTACCTCCAAAATCAATCACACAGCTTCTGAGCATGTCTTCAAGAGTTTGATTCGTTCGTTCAGTCTGCCCGTCAGTTTGTGGGTGATAAGCTGTGCTCATATTGATTTGCGTGCCCAGAGCATTCTGAAGAGTTTGCCAAAATCGTGACATAAATCGACTATCTCTGTCGGAAATGATAGAGATCGGTATTCCATGTCGAGATACAATCTCATTAACATAGAGTTTAGCGAGTCGATCCATAGAATAGTCTTCTCGGATGGGTAAGAAATGCGCAGATTTCGTAAGGAGATCAACAATAACCCATATAGAGTCATGGTTACGTGATGTTCTGGGTAATTTAGTAATGAAATCCATAGAGATCTGATCCCATTTCCACATGGGAATCTCAGGTTGTTGTAGTAACCCAGAAGGTCGTTGATGTTCAGCCTTAACTTTGAGACATGTTAGACATCGATCCACATATTCAGCTATGTGTTTCTTCATTCCAGGCCACCAGTAAAAATCTTTAAGATCTTTATACATTTTATCAGCACCTGGATGAATAGAATACCTGGATTTATGCGCCTCATCCAAGATAATAGTTCGAGAGTTACCGAATAGAGGAACCCACATTCGGTCTTTGCAATATAACAGTCCATCGTCTTTAGTATCGAGTTTCTTATCTAATCCTCTTAGTCCCTCAGCGGAATAGTTCGTTGCTTGTAAAGCTTGTTGCTGAGCGTCTTTGATTTGAGGAATTAGACTGGTTTGAATAGTCATACCTAACGCTTTCACACGTAAAGGCTTGACTCGTTCCTTGCGGCTTAAAGCATCAGCTACAACATTTGCTTTGCCTGGGTGATAACGAATCTCACAGTCGTAATCGTTCAACAGTTCAACCCAATGCCTCTGTCGCATGTTCAACATTTTCTGATCAAGAATGTGTTGGAGGCTTTTGTGATCGGTGTATATAATACACTTAGTTCCATATAGATAATGTCTCCAAATCTTGAGTGCAAACACCACTGCACCAAGTTCTAGATCATGTGTGGTATAGTTCTTCTCGTGTACTTTCAGCTGTCGAGAAGCATAAGCAATTACCTTATCCTTCTGCATTAGAACACACCCAAGACCTTGACGTGAAGCATCACAATACACTGTGAAGTTATCAGTACCTTCCGGTAGTGCCAAGATAGGTGCATTGCAGAGTTTGTGTTTCAACAGTTGGAACGCCTCCTCCTGTTGAGAATCCCATATAAACGGTTGATTTTTCTGTGTCAATGTAGTCAGTGGCAAGGCTATCTTTGAAAAGTTCTTGATGAACCGACGATAATAACCTGCCAACCCCAAAAATTGGCGTATTTCAGTCGGGGTTCGTGGTGTCTCCCATTGTTTCACCGCCTGAATCTTACTAGGATCCACTTGAATACCGTTCTCGTTTACAACATGACCAAGAAATTGAACTTCTCGTAACCAAAACTCACACTTGGAGAACTTAGCATATAATTTTTCACGTGCCAAAAGTTCTAAGATCAGTTTCAAGTGTTGAGCATGTTCTTGTTGGTTTCGAGAATAAATAAGAATATCATCAATAAACACAATCACAAACTTATCCAAGTAAGGCCTGCATACCCGATTCATCAGATCCATAAAAACTGCAGGTGCATTTGTTAAACCAAACGGCATTACTAGAAATTCATAATGTCCGTATCGAGTTCGGAAAGCAGTTTTAGGAGCATCATCCTCATGCACCCGTAATTGATGATATCCGGATCTCAAATCAATTTTTGAGAAGTAGGTAGCGCCTTGAAGTTGATCAAACAGATCGTCTATACGTGGCAATGGATAACGGTTTTTGATTGTTAGTTTATTGAGCTCCCGGTAGTCAATACACATCCTGAATGATCCATCCTTCTTTTTCACAAAAAGAATTGGTGCTCCCCAGGGTGAGAAACTAGGTCTGGTAAAACCTTTGTCTAACAGTTCCTGTAATTGACCTGAAAGTTCTTGCATTTCTGATGGTGCAAGCCGATACGGGGCTTTAGCAACAGGTGCTGCACCTGGAATCAAGTCAATACGAAATTCAACCTGTCTCACTGGGGGTAATCCTGATATGTCCTCAGGAAATACTTCAGGAAAATCCTTGAAAACTGGAATGTCTGTGATATGTTTGGGTAGAGAATTGTGCTCAGTCACGTGTGCCAGGAAAGCATAACAGCCTTTCCTTAAGAATTTCTGAGCTCGCATACAAGATATGATACCAAGTTTTCTACCAGCTCGTTCTCCTTGAACTATCAGTGTATTACCGTTAGGTAATGGAATACGGATCACCTTAGTTTGACATATTACTTCAGCTTGGTTAATGGAAAGCCAGTCCATACCAACAACAACATCAAAGCTCCCAAGCTCAATAGGAAGTAAGTCAATATTGAAAAGATGATCATTCAGATTCAAGGAACATCCTTGAATGACACTGTTAGTTTTGATTAACTTGCCATTAGCAAGTTCAATAACGTAAGGAGTTTCTAGTTCTACCGTAGGCAATAATAATAATGATGCAAATTCAGGAGAGATAAAACTCTTATCTGCCCCCGTATCAAAGAGAACTGATGCATATAAATTATTGAGAAGAAACGTACCGGTGACAATGTTAGCATCATGCCTTGCCTCGGTTGCACCAATCTGAAAAGCTCTCCCCCTAGCTTCATTCCCTTGATTGGTGTTGTTATTGTTTGGACAGTTTCTGATAAAATGGTCAGGACTTCCACACTTGAAGCACGACCGGTTAGTTTGAGTGGTTTGCCGCGGTGCTTGATTTGTTTGACGAGGAGGAAAATTACAGTATCTAGTATAGTGTCCAACTCGATTACAGTTCGTACATTCAGGACATGGTCCTGTGTGATGATAAGGACACTTATTACATTTAGGCGCCTGCCCAATATAAGTTTTCCTCTCAGGAATAGCAGCACCATAGTTTTTCATAGTTGGCTTGCTCTGGGTGATCTCCGCCGGAGCCTTCGCCTTGGTTTTGCCAAACCACTTTCGTTTGGTACCTTTAGAAACACTAGAGGTACCGACATCGCTACGACCCCCGGCCGTCTGAGTTTTTGTTACCAACATACCACTCCTTACCGCCTCATCGGTAAGCTTAGTAGTCAACAGAATTGCACGTTTGAGGGTGGTGGGTTCAGCTGCAGTTACCATTCCCCGAATCTGGGGAACCAAACCCTTAATATACTTCTCAATCAATGCTGCTTCAGTAGGAAACATATCGGGAAGTAAACAGGTGAGTTCATGAAAACGATGGGTATACACTAAACAGTCAGCCCCGATCATCGAGTGATTCCAGAATTCCTCCTGGAGCTTTTGTATTTCAGGGAGTGGGCAGTACTCTGATCTAATCAAAGTTTTAAATTCGTTCCAGCCCATCGAGTCGACTGTAGCTGAGCCCAGTGTTTTTGCCTGGGTATTCCACCAGGTCAAAGCTGATTCTTTGAAAGAACAGGCAGCATAAGACACCTTATGCTCCTCCAAACATTGGCTGATTTTCAATTTGTTTTCCATTTCCTCGATCCACCTCAATAATCCAGCCGCTCCTTCCTTGCCAGTAAAAGTAGGAGGGTTACAGGAAGCAAAATACTTATATGTACATCCCTGTCGTGGTGGATCAGGAGCAGTTGTAGTTGTACCAGTGGTATGATGAGTTTCCGTATTGCCACCAGTAACAGTATGTTCGTTGATATTATGGTCCCCACCCGAACCCGTAGTAACATGAGGTTGGTGTTGTACCAAAACAACACAAGCAGTTAACTGTTCCCGCACGATTCGTGCTATCATTCCCTCATTCGTTTCAGATCCACTTGCATCTGCAGGTGGAGTAGTGTTCACTCCCGGGTTCAAAGGTGGGACAGTATTCGTTTCCAGATTAACCTGTGGATCTGGATTTGATTCAGTATTTACTGGTGGAACTTGATTCAGCTCCGGGTTAGTAATGTTCTGGGTAGCTCTCTTAGCTGGTCGACCTCGTTTAGGAGCCATTATTCTGCTCACAAGCAGACAAAACTCAGGTCAGTTCAAGAACATTAAAGATATAACCCATTTTATCACATAAATTCAATCATATTCAGTTACACTGAAAATTTATATTGAAATGTGATTATAAGAAATACAGTATAACTACATGAGTTTAGTCCAGACATGTTTTTGATACACACAGATCATACAGATATTTGTAGTTATACTCAGTCCTGTTAATTCAAAAACATGTTATAGTATCACACAACATATAGTATTGTGACACTAATATAGATGTAAATACAACATTACTGGTTTTTCGATCTATTATAACATGAATTTTTTTTTGAGATATTTACATCCAGGACTTTCATACGGGTTATACAAACCGTATATGTAGTACCCCACGAGGTAGTTTGCGTGAACATACCATACAAGGTAATTTACGAGAGTATACCACTCCAGGTATATTACGAAAGTATACCACACAAGGTATTTTACGAAAGTATACCACACAAGGTATTTTACGAAAGTATACCACACAAGGTATTTTACGAAAGTATACCACACAAGGTATTTTACGAAAGTATACCACAGGTATTTTACGAAAGTATACCACACAAGGTATTTTACGAAAGTATACCACACAGGTATTTTACGAGAGTATACCACACAGGGTATTTTACGAAAGTATACCACACAGGTATTTTACGAGAGTATACCACACAAGGTATTTTACGAAAGTATACCACACAAGGTATTTTACGAAAGTATACCGCACAAGGTATTTTACGAAAGTATACCACACAAGGTATTTTACGAGATAGCACACAAGCTATTTTACGAGATAGCACACAAGCTATTTTACGAGATAGCACACAAGCTATTTTACAAGATAGCACAAAAGCTATTTTACGAGATAGCACACAAGCTATTTTACGAGATAGAATACCTCACCAGGTATTTTACGATGACAGAATACCTCACCAGGTATTTTACGATGACAGACAGTTATTAGATAAGTTCTCCCACAAATGTTCTAATAGTTCTGGGTATAGTTCTCTCATAAGTTATTCATAGATATACCTCAATAGGTATTCAGGAATAAGCATTGGGATCATTATATACTCCATAATCTGCCTCATCCTATCCTCTATAATTCTTGTGTAAATCTGGACTCTCTGAGGTGATGGGCTTCTAGCCAGTTTTCCGCATAGGTATCTTTATCAGATATATGTGGATGTGGTGGTGTGTGTAAAATCTGAGGTACCACCAAGGATGCTGCAGAAGATGCTTCTGACGGATCTAAGTCAGAACTTGAGCTGAGACTCGACGTATCATCCAGAGTCACATATGGAATCTGTCTATATATGTAGCATTCATGTGGTTCTTCATTGATATATAGACAAAGTTTACAGATCAATGTCATGAAGTGAATATTGAATAATAATATTCAACATAATCATGATATGACATATCTTCCAATCTCAACACAACTATTCGTCTTTACTGTTATTAATGTTCTGCTTGTATTGAAATTTACTAGAACGTACAAGTGATGCAAATTCCAGTTGTGCTGGCCAGTCAAAACTGTAATTTGTACTACTTGATTATTCTAGCTTAATTCAAAACAAGTTTTGTTCATTAGTTATGTTCGGTGCTCTCTGTGTTACTACACGAGCCTATGGTTATAGTCTAGGTCTCTAAGTCAACCTAATTCTCTATAACCTGTGGCTCTGATACCACCCTGTCACACCCCCACCCCTCGTCACCTCGTGTACAGCCTGATGTCACTGAACCAGTTGCGGAAGCATAGTGGTGATGTCTCCGAGGTGAGGGGTGACTTACTTGAACCGATATCATAAGCACACAGATTAACTTAAAATAAATACAATACAGGGTTCCGTCATTACAATCGGTATCATAGTTTATAACAAAGTTTATTACACAACTGACTTATTTAATTACTAGTGTTTGAAGTGCTGCCTCACCGAGTGTCACTGTCTCCCTGCAAAAAGATTTGAGTTTGAAACGTCAGCACAAGGCTGGTGAGATCGACAGTTCAAGTTAAAACAATATGATATGATAAGTACGTTCTCAAAAGTTCAGTTCTGGATAACCATGGGACCCGTATCTAGTTCCTTTTGGACGTGATTCTACGTACTTCGAAGACATTACCTACGGGTAATATCTTATGCCTCATTGTCTTAATGCCTACCACAACATTAAGAAGTCTAAAAACAGATAACAAACATTCACACAAGGGGAGATGCAATCCTCCCAGCGAATGGGGTGTCAACCAATAGTACTATCAATGTTTTCTGCTCGGCCACACATGGGTTCACTAGATACAGTTCAAAATGAGGACTTTCAGTGTCATGATAGAGTTCAGTCTACAGGCCAATATCCCATGAAATCCCACAAAAGTCACAACAATCACATGAAATCACACAGATATCAGTGATACATATCATATGTTCATTAAAAGTTCAACAATGTTCCCCGATGTTTATAAAAGATTAAAAATAAAAGGGGTTGTACGAAACTCACCTGGTAGTATAGATGTAGCAGAATATCTCAAAACTGATAATAGAGAAGTGATTCTGCATTTATTTATATTTAATGAGTTATTTATGTTCTAGTTTACTGATTAGATCCTTCTGAACGTTCAATGTCAAAGACATTGCTTAGTAAATCATCAACTCGATATTAATTATATAATTAATTAATTTAAGGTTATATCATACAATGTATGATAATGTAGGAACCTACATTGCATTAGATTCCTAACACAAAGTTGATGACACTCTAGATTAATCAGAATAATCTCTGATTAACCAAATAGTTAATGTTGTTGATTATAATGCTAAAACAGTTTCTAGATGATTTAATGGCTTAGGAGTGATTAATCCTTATTATTGATTACCCAAATATCATGAAATATCACAATGTAGCATCAGAATAGGTGAAATAACCAGATTTAACATACTAATCTGACTGTTATCACAAACATCAGATAATCATTCCAATGAGTATGTTAATGATTATGATTAGTTTGAAACACTTGGATTTAACCTTTGCATTTCAAAGATTAATCAAACTAATCACCTACATTGTCATAATCAAATGGTTTAAACCATTATAATCATAGGTATGATTTCATGCAAATCGGGTATCACAACGGATCAAAACAAGGATTTAACCGTTAGAACTTCGTGTTCTTCGTTTATAATCAATCCTAGCCATCATCTAGGCAATAATCAACAATCCTAACTATCTCATTACGTTCAAAATCAAGATCTAATCAATCCATATCAAACCAGAAAGTTTAAGCGGATCATTACCTGATTTGACGGATTCCTGTGGTTGAAACGACGATCAGAACTTGAAAACACGATCCGTGGTGCAATCCGTACGTTTAATGACCTTCAAAATGGATTTAGGATGGTATAACCTGGTTCTTGAACGTCTGGAGTGAAGAAGAAGTCGAAAATGGTGAGTTTTGACGCTTCCAACGCGATCAGATCGTTTAAACTATTTTTTTCCCGACATAGCCAGCCAGGCGTATCGCCTGGGTCCCTGCACCCACGTCAGGCGTACCGCCTGACCCGTTTTTCTTCCAATATTTGATTTAAACTTCGTTTCGCGATTCCGGGAGCATACGAACTCTGTTTTGCGCACGGTTTTCGCCCACGTTCATCATTTTTCACATACTATCAATCCCCAATAACAAAAGTTACTAAATCCTCGTGGATTTCAAGCACGACCAAATGTGCTCACGTTATTAATGCCGAATTCTTCGTACGCAACTGTCACATATTATTTGTATTAACATAATTAAATGATGATAACCATCTTAGGTTAAAATAAGGGTAATATACCAAGTGTTAACATAAAAACCTAAGTTTATATTTAGAAAGTATGATGATTTCAAGACTCTTGTAACCTGTTAAGGGTTAAGTAAAGTTCAAACACATAAACCAATAATGTATAACATACTAATGCTTAACCTATATTGGCTACGTGTTAGTGTATTACATCACAATTGAGCTAGATTAAATCAAATAACAAAGAGTTGTGTAAGTTAACCAACTTTAGGGTTAACATACGAAATCATAACTTATACTTATAAGTTACAAACAACATTGAATCCAACACAGGGCTTTGAGTACAACATCATCACAACAACAACGAGCGCGTGCATTTCTTGATCACTCAGTCAACTACATCAACTAAAAGGTGAATTCATATGCCCCTTTTCTAATCTTAGGATTTTAATGTGGACTGAGAAACATGCTAATTTTTTTATTTATTAAAAGTTTTAGTACATTATTTCAAATATCATATGATTTAGATAGTGAAGATTTTATCTTTATTATCACACTTTATCAAGATCAATGTGTATGCTTGTGTGTGCATTAACAACATTACAAATCAAGGATGTTTTATGATAACATAACTTTATAAATATCCCAAACATTTAAATAATATAAGTGAAATAATATTTGATCTTATAACACTTTATTATTTACAATGAGACAACAATGAGATAACATGAGACAATTACAAGTGATAACAAGAATGATAATCATGATAACATAATTTCATGATGATGATATCATTCACCATATATACTAACATCATGGAATAAGAGAAGTTTTTATAACACTTTGTTAAAGAATATGAGAACACGTAACACTGAGAACAGATGACAGTGATACAATGACAATGGGAGGACACAGAACAACAACTAATTACTATTAAGACTGTTTGTATTATATCACAACAATCATGTGTTCATGTGTGCATGTCCAGTCATAAGTCCCTTACAAAATCGTTTACCATTCACATAGTGCTATTAAACTGACGATAGAGTAGTGGTACCATAGGTTTGACAAATCACGGACGAGTGAGGTCGGTACGTGAATTGTAACATTTTTATTGGCTCGTATCGTATGATAGGTAACAGGGCTGCATCAGTTAGGTTTGGTAAATGACACATGGTGATATCAATAAGATTTAATTAATCTATTTTCCTTAAAACAATAAGGGATTACCATAAATTAGGTCATGGTAACATATTCTCTTCAAATACTCTTATTCTATACATATAACACTATGGGATAAGAACACATCAGGTTGGATATCAAATGAGACAAACACAATGTGAGATGAAAGTGGGTATCCATAGTTGCATTACAAGTGGTATTGAATTCAGTCAAGTATGTGGTGGGCTGGTGGCTTCCTTCGTGATACGTATGCCCTATATATAAGCATGCTTGATCTGGATGATACAATATTTGTAAGTGTAACTATATAGAGGACATGGATGTGACAAGACAATATCAATAAGACTTGTGTGTGATACTATGACTCGTGAATGACAACTACAAGTGTTTTCAATTACTAAACTTATGAACTCACCAACCTAGTGTTGACTTGTTTTAATTGCATTTTTTCTCAATTGACGAACATGTTTAGTCACCAGACATCAGGACATAAGCTAGTTGGACTTTATAGAGAACCAATAGCTTACTTTTGTGTTGTGCATATTTTGGATGACATATTTGTGAATCATCTTTTGTAAATCTTGCGCAGATACAAGATAGAAACTCCATGATTCCTTTTGGGTAGATTTACTTAGTTAAATTATGAACAAGACTTGTGTAATTTAACTTTGTAATTCTATGTCAATGTCATGTTAGCATTCTCATTATACATCATGTGCTATGTAAACAATCTGATCAATTCGATTTGTAGGACCAACTTGTAGCGCGGAAACAATCCGGTTCCTATGTAGATATGCTCGATAGCCTCTGAAATAGTGCGGAATCCTATTTCAGGGTTTTCCAATCGAAACCAACAGTCCCCGTGGTGATTCGAAGGTGAGGAATGAACGTTTGGATCAAGAACGAAGCCCACGGGGTTGAAATCAAAGTTGGACAGGGAAGAACCGCTTAAAACCCTCAGGGTTTGACACTAGGGGTGCTTAGGGAAGAGAGGAGGCTCAGGAAAGTTAGGTTTGAATATGTTTGAACAAGTATATATAGACTGTACTCATTCGGCCGAATGAGTGGCCGAAGCATTTCATTCAGCGAATGGCTCAGCCGAATGAGCTGGTCAACTGAATGAGTCACGCAGATGACTCATTCGATCTCCCTAGTCATTCGCTAGGCGTTCATTCGGCCGAATGACCTCATTCGTAGGGTCATTAGTCCGAATGGGTCTATAAGACATATATAATCTAAGTTAAACATAGTCAAACACATACAAACTTGAGTAAACATTTAAACAACAATATAAAATAACTGATCTCATTAATAACATAAACTTTATACATCAAAGATCATACAAAAGCTAAACTAGGGACATTTAATGCGCTAACATGCCCCCTTTTGGACCTAGTTCCTCACTTTGCAGCATCTTTCTTGAAATATTTGTCTGAGATAGCTTTTCAGTCTGTTCTAGCATGAATCCCAAAAATAATGCAGATCCGGATAACTCTCATGTATTGCAGAGCCTGCTCCATGTCTTCTACATCAGAGAAAATTTGACATCTGCACAAAGCTTTGACATCGTTGTGTGACAGATTCGTCAACCACATCGGATCAAATATACGTTCAGTATCCCACTTGTTGTCCTTGCACAACACAATCACAGCCTCTGCAGTTCGCCTGTTAGTGCATTAAATGTCCCTAGTTCAGTTTTTTTTGTATGATCTTTGATGTATAAAGTTCGTGTTATTAATGAGATCAGTCATTCTATATTGTTGTTTATATGTTTATTCAAGTTTATAGGTGTTTGACTTTGTTTAACTTTGATTATATATGTCTTATAGACCCATTCGGGCGAATGACCCTAAGAATGAGGTCATTCGGCCGAACGAATGCCTAGCGAATGTCTAGGGCAATCGAATGAGTCATCCGCATGACTCATTCGGTTGATTAGCTCATTCGGCTGAGCCATTCGCTGAATGAGTTGCTTCGGCCACTCATTCGGCCGAATGAGTACAATCTATATACACTTGTTGAAACAGATTTAAACCTAACTTTCCAAAACCTCCTCTCTTCCCTGAGCACTCAAGTGTCAAACCCCTAGGTTTTTGATCGGTTCTTCCTTGTCCAATTTCGATTCTAACCCCGTGGGCTACGATCTTGATCCGAACGTTCATTCCTCACCTTCGAATCACCACGGGGACTGTTGGTTTTGATTGGAAAACCCTGAAATAGAATTCCGCACTATTTCAGAGGCTGTCGAGCAGATCTATACAGGAACTGGATTGTTTCCAGGCTCCAAGTTGGTCCTACAAAGTGGTATCAGAGCTTTGGCTCTTGATTCTGCGCGATTTCCATTCAACTAAGATTACCTGTTCAAGTTCCCTGAAAATCCTAAGTTTCTTGCTCTTAAAGTTACTGTTTCATTGCGAACTTGTGGGTTTTTGTGGATACTTTGCTAAATCAATCATTCCAATTGCTTGGTAATGATGTCTTGAAGTTATGTACCAAATTTGGTGGTTAGATTATCTTTAGATCGAAAGTTATCGCTATTTTAGCAGCTGAAAACCCAAGATGGTCCGAATGAGCAGCTCATTCGAATAGGTAGTCCGAATAGCCTTCTTTCGACCGAATAATCTTCATTCGCCGAATAGCTCTCTTTCGGTCTTACACATTCGGTCCTCTACTCCTTCGGTCATTCATTCGGTTCACTAGTTCATTCGGGGCTTTTATCATTCGGTCTTCAAGTCTTTCGGCCTTCAAGTTCATTCTGTCCTCATTCATTCAGCTGATTCAGTTCATTCGCCAAGTTCAAGCCCATTCGGTCCCCGACATTCGGCCTAAGTATTGTCTTTCGGCCATCAGTTTTGAAGATTTTTCTAAGTGTTGGACTCACTTGTTCTTAATATCATGGAGGACTTAGCTTTGATGGCTAACCAAAATCATAGGATTCATACTTTATTACTCACTGAGACTGAGACAGGGAACTCTAATAAAGCTCCTAAGTAGCTTTCATTAGTTGATTACCCTCATTGGAAGTACAAATTTGAGATCCACATCAATGGAGTTGATACCAAGTTGTGGATGATGATAGAGGGTGGTTATCTGAGACCCCTGAATGAAGATGGAACTCCAATGTTAGTCACTCGGATGACTGAACCCCAGAGGAAATTGTATGAATATGAGAAGAAAGCTTATGCTATGCTGTCCCAGTCCGTTGCAACTGATATCTTTCATCAGTTCAGACACTTTACGTCTTCTAAGTTTCTGTTGGAAGCATTGAAACAAAGATACGATGGAAATGATGCGTTGAAGAACATTAAATCCAAAGCTTTAAGGAAGGAGTTTAATAGTTTCATGTATGTGGGAAACGAGTCTCTAGATGATCTGATTGCAAGATTCTACCATCTTCTGAGTGAACTGTTTAATCATCAGGTCAAGACTACAATTCAAGAGAAGATTCAGTGCTTGGCAGATGCTTTACCTCCTAAATGGGAATCATTCTTCATGGTCTTGAAGCAAAATGAGATGATGGCAAGTATGGACATCAATGATTTTATCCAGAAGCTGAAAGAGCTTCAAAATTGAGAACAAGTGGAAGGCAAAAAGAGTTGCTCAAGTCCATGACCCTTCACTGTATTATTCTACTCCAACTGCAGAGAGAGCTTCTTCTTATGCTCCACTGAAGACTACTTTTGTCTGTTAGACTAAAGAAGCCCCTATTTCAAATCAGATTCATTTCAGTCAATCATCTTCATCATCAAGCTCTCAGAAAGAAAATAGTCATCCTGTCACCAGTCTGAAGACAGACAATTTTGATAAAGTGACTGTAGAGATTGCAAAGGAGCACATGGGTCTTCTGTCTACCCTTGTGAGCTCTTATGATGGATTACTAGCTGGGCAGATTGGTAATCCTCACTTGACAAATGGTGATTATTCTCAGATAGACCCGGATGACATGGAGAGGATAGACATCATGTGGGCTCTAGCTAGTGCTGTGAGAAGAGCTAAGGATTTTGTAAGACGAACCGGAAAGGATATAAATTTGAACAAGGATTCAAAATTTGGTTTTGATATGGCATCTGTCACTTGCTACAATTGTGGAGAGAAGGGACACTTTGCAAGACAGTGCAAACAACCAAAGAAGACAGGCAACAAGAATCCTTTTCAGAATCAGAGATCTTCTGCATCAAATCCAGAAAGAAGACTTGTACCCGTTGATACTCCTGCTCATGCATGTTCTTCAAATGCAAGCTAAGCCTTGATGGTACAAAATGATGATGGCGAGAATTGAGATTTCAGATTCAATCCTGATCAGGGAGGACAAGATAAAGCCTGTGTTGTAGAAATTCAGAAGGATGATGAATCCAGTGAAGAAAGAACTTCTGAAGAATTAAAGATCAGTCTGGAGGAATCATTAGGTTCAGAGTCAGAGAGCACTTCAGACTCAGACACTCAAGCAGATTCTGATGCTGAGCTTGAAGAACCTGCTACCCAGTTTTCTATGATGGTGAACACTTCTGCTACCTCTCAACCAGATCAGGTATTTGATGAATGTTCTCCTTCTCATTCTAGATGCTTTAACTGTATCGATCTTGACAGTAAGGTCTTGGCTTATCAGAAGCACAATGCTGACTTGATCATCAGCGATCTCAACCAAATGATTGAAGCAAACATAGTTTTGAAATCTAATGAAAAAGATTTTCAGGATAAAATTAATTTGTTAAACAGACAGTTACATGAGGCTGAGATCGCTGTGCTCAACAAGCAGGATACAATTATTTCTTATCTTAACACCATAAATGAGACTAAGAAGAAGCTTGCCGTAGTTGAGTGTGACTATGAGACATTAAGCAAGAAGCTCAAGAGCTATGAGAGCTCATCTTACATTATTGAGCATATGATCAGTAATGGGACTGATCAAGTTGGGAAGGGTAAAGAAACAAGATACAATCACTGTCCCCCACCAGTCTTGAGCAACTTTGTCAATTATTCGAATGACAAAGAGGTTAAAAAATACTTTCAGGTGAAAAATCCATTAGTTATTGATCCCATTGGGATAATATCTGATGAGGGTTCCTCAATGTCTGAGGAATCTTTTGTGGAGGGCGTGGTTGAAGATTGGGTTTCTGATTCTAAGGATGTGTCTAATGTCACTCCTCAAGTGTCCTATGTCAAGAATCAAACATCTGTTACCAAGAAGGCTGACCCAATCTTACCTAAGACAAACATGGCTTTAAAGTTATCCAAAGCCATTTGTTTTGTGAAGTCTTCACAGGATGGTGAAGCAAATGAGACCAAAGAAACTGAAAAACCTGTTTTTAATGGCACAAAGGGTTTGGGTTTTGTGCAAGAAAAGGCTAAGAAAAATGTTTTTCAAATCAAAAACTCTTAGTCTAAAGCTAAACAGTTTTCTAACAAAGAAAAAAGAGTTTGCTTTGAGTGTGGTGCACCTTGACATGTTGTCAGATTTTATCCTCAGTTGATCAGACCTAAGGTTGCACCACACAGAAAACAAAATCAGAGTTTTAACAAACAAGTCAAATCTGATTTTAAATCATCTCAAGCAATGCCCAAACAACCCAATCTTGTTAAGCCTTTGGATAAGGGTAAAGGGAAAGTGTGGGCTTGAATGTTCCCAAGGTTGTTAATGTCAATCAATCAAAACCATCATCCATTTACATGAAAAACTCTTTCAGTAAAAACACAGTCTAGAAAGTCAAGTCCTTTGAGACTTCAGTTTTAAACACTCCAGACAAGACAACCCCAAATGGTAAATGGATGGATGTTTGGATCCGAGACTCATTGGGTCAACCCAAGACTGTAAAGGCTTGGGTTCCCAAATTGAACTAATTGTTTGTGTTTTTGCAGGTTGCCCCAACAGCTGCTCTTAACAGATCTTGGATCGTTGATAGCGGGGCTTCAAGGCACATAACTGGAGATATTTCGCTGCTTACCAATGTTAATGCAATACGAGGTGGATATGTAGCGTTTGTAGGAGACAAAGGAGGGTTCATTACCGGAGAGGGTATTCTTTCTAATGGCCAAGTTTCTTTTGATAAAGTCAGATATGTCAAGCAACTGGAGAATAATCTTCTTTCAGTGTCACAAATTTGTGACAAGCAGTACAAAGTTCTCTTTGATGACTCCAGTTGCTACATACTCAAGCAAGGCGTCACTATTCCTGAAGATTGGATTTTGATGTCTGCACCCCGTGATGTGTTGCAAAACACATCTGTTTTTCCTTTTGTTTCTATTGAGTTTCTGTTTAGTTTACTAGTTTTTAGAGTCGATTTATGCTGGTTCTTCACAATTTGGTAATTTCATGCTTGCAGGTAATAAACATGTCATTTTAGCACAAAAGATCAAGAAAACGAGCTCCAGGTTGGACGAGAACAGACCCGAGAACAAAAGAAGACAAAAGCTGGATTTTAGGTCCCTCGCGTATCGCGAGGCCCTCAAGAAACCCTGTCGCGCTACGCGACAGGTGGAAATTACCATTTTACCCTTTTTAATGATTGCGGGTTTGACCCGACTATTTTGTCGGGTAGCGAAACCCGTCGCGCTACGCGACGGGTGTGTCTGTGTGTGTCGCGGTACGCGACGCGGGGAAAAATTCAGAAAAACGATTTCTTTTCATTAAAACGGCTGGAGACGGGATTTTTAGGTTATCATCGAAGAGGAGAGACGGCAGAGGCGACCAAGAGGTGATTTTGGAGGTTTTGGAAGCTAAGGATTGAAGAATCAAGGCTTAGGATCGAAGACATCGGGTGTTCATCATTCGGTTTATTCGGTTTCTTTGTTTTTATTCGATTCCTATGTTTTTCATTTACATTAAATATATTATGGTTTGTTTTCATATGATGTTTAGTGGCTAAACTTTTAGAACTATCTAGGTTAGAAGATTATGCATGTTTGATTTTGGTTCGATTCGGTTTTGGAACAATATGATGTGATGGATTTATGATTTAAAGATTTGGTTTTGAATATTGGATGTGTATGTATGTCTTTGGTTGTTGAATGATTGATATTATGTTCCTCATGTATCTTGGTGATTGTCTGTCACATAATAGGTGCATGCTAGAATCAATTACTGTGTGTTTTTGATTAGTGGATGAGTTGCTTTGGCCGAGTGATTCATAAGAATGTTTTATTATGATTTAAATGATTAAGATGTGCAACTTGCTTCAACAGCCGTGAGGTGAGAAGTTGTCGATAAGTCTTGGTTTTTAGATTGCTAGGTTAGAGCCTTCGTGAGAAGATCAATCTAATTTGTCTATTAAACCTTGTTTATTGAGTCCAATAGGAAAATCCAAGTTGTCCCTAGCATTTAAGTGAACTGTAACTGTCGCGCCGTGAGGTAGATTGTTTTTGCTCGTCTGTTTTAGTCTATTTAAGTCATTATTAGTTTTACTAGAAAACCCCCCTTCTTTATTATTATTTTAGTTAAGTACAAATTTTGTATAGATAAGTCCTTGAGTCTAGTTAGTACAGTCTGTAGAAGTCTGTGGGTTCGATATCCGAACTTACTTTTGTCTTGCTACATACGATAGGTACACTTGCCTGTCGGTAGCTTTGGTTTTAGAGAGTCTAGATTTATTACTTTTTGTCTAGTTTTAGAGTCGGTTTTTAGTTAGTTTATTAGCTAAGCTCCGTCGACATCAAGTTTTTGGCGCCGTTGCCGGGGACTTCTTAGTCGATTGTGCCAACTAGTTATTTTTCTTGTCTGTGCATATTTGTTTTTAGTTTTACTTATATTTCTTTTTATTTTATTTCTTTTTGATTTTGCTTCTATTTGTTTGCAGGTTTGGTAGTGTATGCCACACCTACGCTCACACGGACCGCCACCTGAGCTTTCTTTGCCATCAAGGAGCGATTCGCGGGACTTCTCTGAGGGTTCTACGAGCGAGGTAAGTATTTCTACTCCCATTTCTGTTGATCTTTCTGAGCACACACCGTCTTCTTCTTCTACTTTTTCTACTCACTCTAGTCCACGCGTGCCTTTTGATCCACAAATGGCAGCACGTCGTACTGTTCACCAGCAGGCCACTGCGGGTTTCACGGGGCTTAATAACCCCATTTTACTGCCACCTATCCCGAATGAAAATTCATGGCAGATTCCTTCATATATCATGAACGCTATCAATAATGCTCAATTCAGCGGTCGTGATGATGAAGATGCTCCCGCACACCTTGCTAAGCTCACTCGTATCTGTGGTACCTTTAATCTTCAAGGGGCCACTAATGATGCTATTTTTCTACAGCTTTTTCCCTTTTCTTTGTCGGGGCGAGCAGCCACTTGGCTCGATTCTCATCCTCCAGGCTCTTTCACTACTTGGGTTAGCCTTCGGGATGCTTTTCTTAAAAAGTACTTCCCACCTGCCAAGGCCGCCCGCCTGAGAGATGAGATCCATTCATTTCGAATGGCCCCTGATGAACCTTACTATCTTGCGTGGGAAAGGTTTCAAAATCTTCTTAGCCGATGCTCCCAGCATGGTTTGTCTGAATGGGCCCTTGTAGAGAAATTCTACAATGGGCTCACATATGAGACTCGTGCTAGATTTGACACTTCTGCAGGAGGCCACCTCATGGGTAAGAGGGATGTGGCCGAATGTAATGATCTTTTTGAGAGCTTCGCTCAGGCCGAGCATGAGCAGCGGTCATCAAATAGGAATTCCACTCCTATTGCTAGTTCCTCCTCTTCTACAAGAGGAGTTCACCACGTCAATGTGGACACTAGTGTTGCTGCTGCTCTTGAGTCTTTAGCTAGGGATGTCAAGGAGTTGAAGATGAGAGTAGATAGGTGTGAGATATGCAGAGGTGGTCATGCCACTTCTGAGTGTTTGGTGAGCCAGGAGCAGGCTAATTTTGTAGGTGGACAGGGTAGATTTGGGCAATCTCATAACCCCGGTTGGGGAAATTCTCAGAACCAAACCTATAGATCTTCAGGTAATCCCCCTGGTTTCCATCATAGTTATTCTCAAAACCAGGGGCAGGGTCAGCCTAGTGGTAGTTCGGGTAGTACTTCAGGTAGTGGTAGTGGTTTGGGTAGGATAGAGGAATTGTTGACTCAGTTAGTGGCAAAAGATGCCACTACACAGAAGATCCTACATGAGCATGATGTTCTCCTCAAGAACCAGCAATCTGCGTTCTTGGATTTACAGCGAACGGTTGGTGATATCGCCAAACGGTTGGATGAACGGCCTCAAGGCCAGTTCCCGGGTCAGCCCCAAACCAACCCAAACGCCCACGTTAAGGCGGTCACTACTCGTTCTGGAGGAGGTAGAGGAGAGGTGTTCATACCACCAGTGTTAGTAGAAGTTGAGGAGAGCGAGAGAGTGATTCCACCGGTTGATGTAGATGAGGAGGAACCGGTGGATGAGGAGATTGAGATGGAGATTCCTGGGAGGGTGCAAATGAGGCTAGTCCCAGCAAGTACCGCACCTAACAGTGAGTCTCCCGTTGAGAAACTGGTAGTTGGGAAGAAACCGGTCATGTGTAAGCCCACACCGGAGATTGATCTTACCCGTGTTCCTTACCCCGCGCGCTTAACTAATCAAAAGCATGCGAAGGAATACGGGCACTTCCTTGATATGTTCAGACAATTGAAGATCAATCTCCCACTCATTGATGTCCTTCAGCGTATTCCTAAATATGCTAAGTTTCTAAAAGAATTGCTGAAGTCTAAGGACCGTTTGGGAGAGGTAGCCAACGTACCATTGAGTGCGGGTTGTTCTGCGGTGATCTTAAACAAGCTTCCCGAAAAGCTTGCAGATCCGGGAATGTTTACTATCCCGTGCTTATTTGGGGACGATGTGAGGAGGTATGCTCTGGCGGACTCAGGGGCTAGCATCAATCTGATGCCACATTCTTTATACGAGAAGCTAGCCCTTGGTGACTTGTCCCCCACACGCATGACCTTGTCGTTGGCGGATCGGTCGGTGAAGTGTCCACGGGGGATTTTGAAGAATGTCTTAGTAAAAGTGGATAAGTTTGTGTTTCCCGTAGATTTTGTTGTGATGGACATGGAGGCGGACACGGTGGTTCCCATCATTCTTGGGCGCCCATTCTTGCGCACCGCTAAGGCTATCATAGATGTATATGAGGGAAAACTCACTTTTAGAGTGGGTGATGAGAGCGTTTGTTTGAAGGTAGCAAATTCTATGAGAGCCGGTGGTGAGTTAGTCCATCGAATGGAGGGGGTGATTTTGGCTAGTGATGATGTCGGTGTGCATGAAGTTGTGGGAGGAGGACCATGGGATGTTGGTGATTGTGGTCTCGATGAGATTGTAGGGGAGGAGATCTCTTTGGATCCTCCCATCTGAGTTGATGATTTTGAGCTTTTGGGTTAAACTCCCAAGTGTATAGTTTTTAGTTTTTTTTTCGTGTGTTCATTTTCGTTTGTTTGCTTTCGTTTTTGTTTGTTTTAATTTGTTTTGCAGGTTTTTAATCAATTTGATGCCATAATAATGAATTGGAGCCACCAGGTATGTTTTTCTCTGCCTTAGAAGGGTCTTAGGATGTTTTGGTGTTTTAGGGGTGAACATGGATATAGCTTCAACAACATCCTCCTCAGCTTCATGTTTTATGTCAAAAGCCACCGAGAAAGATTCTATTCTTTGGCATAAGAGGATGGGTCTTTTGAGTCTACGCAAGATGAATCATTTGGTACACAACAACTTGGTTGAGGGTGTCAGTTTGAAGAATTTCAAGCTGTCTGATATCTGTGTATCTTGCAAGAAGGAAAGCAGACCAAGCAGCCTTATAAGTTGAAAAAGTATCTTTCAATCATTGTTCCTCTTGGGTTTCTCCATATGGATTTATTTGGTCCAGTCAACCGTAAGAGTATAGCTGGAGATCAATACTGTTTAGTCACCACTGATGAGTATTCTAGATATTCTTGGGTTTTCTTTCTCAAGGAGAAATCAGAAACGTTTGAGTGTATTCAAGTTTTGGTAACTAAACTTGAGTCACTTTATAAGCCCAAGATCCGTATGCTCAGAACAGATAATGTGACAGAGTTCAAGAATCATAATATGGATAACTTCTGCAATGAACATGACATTGTCCAACAATTTAGTGTCCCACAGATGAATGGTGTTGCTGAGTGCAAGAACATAATTTTGATTAAGGCTGCTCAGACTATGCTTGCTGATTCATGGCTTCCAATTCAGTTCTGGAATGAAGCTGTTGCAAATGCTTGCTACACACCAAACCGGGTTTTGATTGCCAAGAGACATGGGAAGACTTGTTTTGAGCTGCTCCTCAACAGAAAATCAAATCTTAAGTATCTTGAACCTTTTGGTGGTCCGTGCACGATGCTTAAGAAACACGAGCAGGGCAAATTCAATGAGAATGTGAAAGAAGGGTATTTTCTTGGGTACAACACTCCTAATAAAAGGGTCTACAACATATCAACTCAGAATGTGAAGGAATGGTACCACGTGGATGTTTAAAGACACTCTATGCCCCCACCTGGGAAAGGTCCAGACTGGATGTTTGATTATTCAGACCTTTTCAATTCATTTAATATGCCTCCCATGTACTCAGATGAAGATGTTGCAGTTCAAATGATGAATGATGCACAAAATGTACCTGATGAACCTGTGCAACCTTCATCAGCTTCAACTCCCATACAGATACATGATGACAGCTCAGACACAGATGATAACCCAGTTCAACCAGCTACCCAAACCAAATGTTGACAACATTGTACATGATCTTAAGGACTTGAATATGAACAATCTTGATCCACAGGTTTAAGTTCCTGCTCATCCTGTTGGAAGAATTAATCGTATTCATCATCATGAAAACATTATTGGAAGTCCGCTTGATGGGTTAAGACAAGAAATCAGCTATCTTCAGGTGGTTTTGCTGATGTCTTGACTTTGCTGATGTGAACTATTGTTCCCATTCTTGCTTCATCTCTCAAGTTGAACCGCGCACTGTCACTGAAGCATTGAGAGAAGAGTCTTGGGTTGATGCGATGCAAGAAGAACTCCTAAAATTCAAGAAACTAGGGGTTTGGCAACTTTTTGACAAACCGAAAGGTGCAAAGGTTATAGGCACCAGATGGGTTCTTCATTGCAAAAGGGACGATCACGGGATCATTTTGAGGAACAAAGCACGTCTGGTGGTGCAAGGATTCAGACAGAATGAAGGACTTGACTATAATGAAGTGTTTTCACCTGTTGCTCGTCTCGAAGCAATCAGTATTTTCTTGGCATATGCATCCTTCAAGAAATTTAAAGTTTATCAATAGATGTCAAGAGTGCATTCCTTCACGGTGTGATCAACGAAACTGTGTATGTCAATCAACCCCCCAGATTTGAGGATCCATTGCATTGTGACCAAGTTTACAAGCTAGACAAGGCTTTATATGGATTGCATCAAGCTCCGTTAGCGTGGTACGAGACACTGTCTACTTACCTTCTGAACAACGGCTTCCGAAGAGGTGTCATTGACTGCACATTGTTTATTCAAGAAAAGGATGGTGATTTACTCTTGGCACAAGTTTACGTGGACGACATCATTTTTTGTTCTACAAATGATAGCCTGAGCAAGGAATTCGAGAGGGTTATGAAAGACAAGTTTGAAATGAGCTCGATGGGGGAGATGAAATTCTTTCTGGGATTACAAGTGGATCAATCTGAGGAAGGAATATTCATTCACCAGACCAAATACGTTGGTGACATTCTGAGCCGTTTCAGTATGTCGAATGCAAAACCTGCTGGTACCCCACTGGCTGTCAATCACGGGATTACACTAGACGAAAAGGGGGAGTTAATCGATGCCACTCTGTACTGAGGAATAATTGGGTCTCTCATGTATCATACTGCTTTTCGGCCAGACATCATGTTCGCCACATGCTTATGTGCTCGTTATCAGTCCAAAACAAGAGTATCACATCTGATTGCTGTGAAGAGGATTATGCGTCATCTGAAGGGTACTCCTGATCTTGGCCTATGGTACCCTAATGATGATAACTTTGAGCTTACTTCATACAGTGATTCAGACTATGGTGGATGCAAAAGAGATTTCAAGTCAACATCTGCAGGATGTCAGTTCTTTGGAACCCGTTTAGTTACCTGGCAGTGCTAGAAGCAGACGTCGGTGTCTACTTCAACATGTGAAGTTGAATATACTGCTGCTGCTAGCTGTTGTTCCCAAATCATTTGGATACAACAAAAACTCAGGGACTATGGGTTACATTTTTCTAACACTCCTATTTATGTTGATAATACTGCCTCCATTGCTGTCACTAAAAACCCAGTCCAGCAGTTGAAAACCAAACACATCGATATCAAATATCACTTTATACGTGATTGTTTTGAAAAGAAACTCGTCGATGTAGTTAAAATTCACACCGATCACCAGAAAGCCGATCTATATACAAAAGCTTTTAATAAACCCAGATTTTTATTGTTATCGGCTAATGGTGTTTTTCAAAAGGATGAAGTCATTCCTTCATCTGAAACAAACAAATGATCATTTATTTTATTAGTTAGTTTATTTTAATTCTTTAGTATTTTTGTCAATTTTCTTTCACTTAATCAAAAACTCAAAAAGATTTTACGTTTTAAGTTTTTAGGGGGATAAAAGGTTAGTTTATTTTGAAAAACCAAAAACATTTGAAAAATTAAAAATACAAAAACATTTGGAAAATTGTAAAAATGAGAAAGTCTTAATTTGAGAAAGTGATGTGTTAACCTATCATGTTCTAAAAGCAAAAGTGAATGCATAAACCAAAAACACATGAGAATTGTGATATGATGTACTGATAAGCCGACTTTACAAAATGTATAGACTATTGGTGATTGCTTAGAAAGTCTGATTTGGGGGATCCATTTTAGAAAACCAGCTAAGTGATAAATAGTTTCTAACTCAAATCAGGCATACACTTGGTGTGATAGGATCTAATGAGGTTTCTAATCGTTCATGAATTCAAGTCTGCACACGTGCCATACTTCTTTGTAAAAACCTAGCTGAAGCCGTCCATTCAGATGAGAATGATTGAATCACAATAAAATAAAAGTAAATCCGATTCTGTACACCTACCATATTGCTGGGTTGCAGCCTAGCTGAAGCCGTCCATTCAGATATGATAAGCTAAGAAAAATACAAAAACCAAATAAGTTTGATTCCATATACGTGCCATATTGCTTTGTAAAGCCCTAGCTGAAGCCGTCCATTTGGATAGATCAAGTTGATCATGTCGACATAATTCTGTATACATGCCATATTGCTTTGTAAAGACCAAGCTGAAGCCGTCCATGAGAATGTGTTGAACATGAGAGACAAATCAAAAAGAAAAATACAAAAAGAAAATAAATTGGAACCTTATAGAACTTATGATGTTAGCTATTAAGTTATGCAGATATGAGTTACAAACTGGTTTTGATCTTTATTGGTTAAAATAAAATGGGTAACTCAGTCAGAAAATATGAGTGATTATTAAATTTTTTTCGAAATGATGTATTGTCTGGCTTAAAGTGGACAAGTATATCAGTAATCAAATCATAAGACAAATATGTCTGAAGTACAACATTCATTAATGCGGATTTGATGTGATTAGGTGTATGTATCATTTTCTTGAAACACAGCTCACAAAACTATGTACTTCTTACCTGTTTTTTTAGTTTTAAATTGTTAGTTGTACAGTTGTCTTTCGTTTCAGAAAAATACAAAAAGATTTTATATTTTCAAATTTGTTTTAGATGATAATTTGTGTGTTCAGATGTTCAATCGTATCTGAATCCATCACCAATCAGACTAATCTTCATAATGGCGCTCGTTTAAATGTTGAAATTATCAAAATTTGAAATTAATTTGTGTTTGAGAGTGCTAAGTTTCATTCATGCGAATGAAACAGGAGAATTGCTCATTCGACCGAATGATTTCATTCCAGCGAACGAGACATTCGGCTGAATTAATTTGAGGCGAAGCAGCTCATTCGGCTGAGTCATTTATTGAATGAGACTTCCTGTAGATGGGGCTCTTTCGGCCGAACCATTTCATTCCCCCACAATTCATTCGCTCGGTCTACTGTGTGCCCCTTTCGCCCGAAACACTTTCTCTCTCCTGTTCATCAAGTTTTCCCCGATTAATTTGTTTATTTTGCTAAGATTTCTTCTAGTGACTGTGACAGGTACTAATGGGGCCAATATTATTCACTTTTATCCATGGATTCGTCGTTACCTGCACTTGGATTAGAAGTCTAGGGCTCGTAACCGTCACCATTCAATAAATGACCAAATTGAACATAAAATCACTTAATACCTTTACTAAAAACCTTAATCGGTCGTTTCTAAGCATATTGGTGTGGTTGTAATGAACTGATTGGTGATTTTGGATACTTGGGATTTTGAATTCCTTCGGCCGAAAGAATGAAATTCTTTCGGACTTCATGAGCCTACCGAATGAGTGCAGCGACATAATGAAGCCTTCCGACCGAATGAGGCTCTTTCGGTTGCTTATTCGCTAATCATTCGGTTGACTAGACTCTTTCGGTCAATGGTTCAACCGAATGATTACTTTTGGTTGTCATTCGGTTGACTAGACTCTTTCGGTAAATGGTTCAACCGAATGAGTTCTTTCGGTTGTCATTTGGTTGACTTAACCTATTTGGTCAATATAGACTCATTCGGCCAAGGCTCATTCGGTCATAACATTCTCATTCATTCAGCTTTTACACCTGTGAAAATTTTCTGATTTTAATCAATTGATTAACTGAATTGATCTGACATGTTTGTTCCTTTGTTTTTCAGTATGGCTGATTATAAAGCTGTGACGAAGAACAACATCTGTGCTCACTTGGATCTTGCCACCAAGAATACCGTGCATTTCAGAGAGATCATTACATTTCTCAGGCGTTCCAGGATCTTTCCTGCTATATCTACTGTCTATGATCCATATCTGTCACACCAGCAGGATTTCTGGAGATCCGTAGATATCGATTGTGAGCTTGAGCCACCGGTGATTAGGGGAAAGGTGCAAGGGCATGATGTTGTTGTTTCTGCAGAGCCCCTCAGGAGAGTATGTGGTTTTCAGGATGCACCTGATCAGCCCATTCTACTTGATCGCTATCTTGTTCGTGGATGTTTTATGCGATGCAAGTACGTTGGTGACATGGGAGTTGGAGTCCTCAACAAGGCCTTTCTATCACCACAGTTCAAGTAATTAGCACATACTTATTCACTGTTTGGGCTCGAGGTGTGGTGGATTTGATGAGTTGAGGGAGACCATTCAGTGTGCATTTGTTGCTTTGGTATTGAATCTACCTTTCAATTTTTCTGATATGGTGTTCACTCATCTGAAGGAGAATGTTGTGCTCAAGGGTGGCAAGAAGTTCCTTATGTACCCTAGACTCTTCCAGCAGATTTTTGATGCTCAGGTGCCTAACCTACCAAAGACCAGCACAGATATTATCCGGTTAGAGCACATGAACGACATCACTCTCAACAGAGTGCTATCATACAGGGGAAAGCAGACGAAGCCTCCAGTTCGTGCTCTCTTTGGTCATCTCCAGAACCCTGTTTATATTGCTCCAGGTGGTAGGAAGTGGAGACATGACGATTCAGATTCAGATGTAGAAGATATTATAGTACCGGGTGATGATGGTGGTGATGATGGTGATATGATGGTGAAGATGCAGGTGCTGGTGTTGGTGGGTCTGGAGCTGGTGTTAGTGTTACTGGTGTTAGTACAGGTGGTGCTAGTGGTGGTGCTGATACAGGTGTTGGTGGTTCAGGTGATGGTGACGAGGACGTAGATGTTGAAGCCTTATTAGACCTGGATTTCATGGCTACTACCCAGGCCACCGTCTCTACTCCACTAGAGATGGCTGGTACTACTTCAGCCGAAGACGAACCGATGGAAGATGTTGATGAAGAGGATGGGGGTGAGGATGCCTCAGATGACTCTGATTTGGAGGATGATGGGCCACAGGTGGTGACTACATGTTTCAGATCTCAAGTTGTTTTTCTTGAGACATGAGATATAGAGCCCGATAGGGAGGAGATCAGGGATACATCATTTATCCCTGAGTTTGACTTTTCTCCTCCCCCATGTACTTCCACTTCCACATCTGCTACTACTGCTGTGCAGTTCACATCATCTCCCTCGTCCAAGAGAAGAAGGAAAAAGTTTGCCCTATAGAGGCGGTCAGAACTGTCTTCTGTTGCAGCAACTACTGTTATATCAGCTGCAACAGTTGAAGTTTCTTCACTGACCAGGTCACTGGCTACTTCTTTACGTATTTCTATTGCCCCTCTGACCTCCTCTGGTGCACCTACTGTTGTTTATACTGCTGCTTCTTTTAGTCCCTCCGTCACATGAGCCGATCCTTATATTCCTACTGTATCATAGACTGAACAACTTAGTACACTGAACAGTTTGGTACTTAGGATGATGGAAAGGAACCACCAGCAAGAAGAAGCCATTACCAAGCTCTCGCAGAAGGTCAGTGATCAAGATGCTGTATTATTATAGGCTACTGACCAGCGTGCAGACTTGAGAGCAAGATCTGCTCAACAGGAGGAGCAGTTGCTCAAATACATTAATGAGCACAACCAGTTGGCTTTGACTGCCTCTGGTTTCAGTGACCGGATCCTAGCACTTGAGGCCGAAAACTCTCTACTTACCGAGCAAGTGGAAAGCCTCAAGGAGGCTACTCCAAGGATCCAGGGCACTGAAGCTGTCTCCGATGATTCAGACCGGGAAAAAGAAGAAGAAGATGATGATGAAGAAGAAGAAGAAGAAGAAGAAGAAGAGGAGTCTGATGAGGAGAAAGTTGGCTATGATGATTCAGATAAAGATGATGACTCTGGTGATGATGACGACAGTGCGGGTAGTGGTTCTACAAGCTCCTCCAGTGCTGAAGAATCTACTACACCGACAGAAGTTAGAACCAAGACTAAGCACGATAAGGGTGCCAAGCCTCCTTCTCCTACTTAGACTGAAGAACCAAAAGCTACTGAGGAAGTTCAAGCTGTGCCTATGAGACGTAGGTTGGATGAGACGTTGACCATGATTTTAGACGCTCAAGGCATTATACATCACTCAGTCAGCTATAATAAGGAGGAAGGAGAGATCATTCACTGCTTAACCAAGGAGCAAATAGCTAAGCTATTCAGGTTGAATCATGATGAGGTTGTCATTGATGACACCTCTGCTCCTGTTTCTAATATACCTTCACCGGAGGCCTTTGATGATGTTGATGAGGTTATTTTGGAGGATATTACTGAAGAAGAGGACGCAAAGTATACTTCGGCTGAGGATGAACTACCTACATTTACTGATCTTTTCGGACAACACACAGAGGAAGAGCTAAGCAAAAATGTTGAAGAAAAGGTTAGTGGTAGTGAGTTTTCAGCATAAGACATTCAGAAGACAAAGGAAGAGTGGAAAGCATACTGGGAGGTGTTGAAGAAGGAGAGCGTTGCGAAGATGCCAGCTACACACACCAAAGTTTACAGGACCAAAGGTTACAAGGATGGAGGTCAAATACCTAGCTGTGCATACTTCCATGATGCGCAATGCTATGCTGTCAAGAGAGAATAGGGAATTCAGTATTTCAAGCACCCCCACGACTTCAAAACGTTTCCAGGATTTGAAGTCAACCAACTTGCATGTTTGAAGATGCTGTATAGTGAAGATTCGGAGATGTCAGCTTGGTTCGCTCGACAGATTCAGTATGAGTACAGGAAGAGGTGGATTAACTTCAAGCCTCAGGAACCAAAGAGATACTATCTTCCAGAAATCAATGTAGATACCCGCAGACACAAGGTTATCCTGAAGTGGCCGCCTCCAAGAGTCATGAAGACCATTCCTCTACGGAAGATGCATCAAGACTTCTTGGACAACTTCTGATGGTGGTACCATGATGGGCGATGTAGGACCAACTTGGAGCCCGGAAACAATCCGTTTCCTGTATAGATCTGCTCGACAGCCTCTGAAATAGTGTGTTGTTTGAAAAGATCAAAGTAGGTAGGTAGTTCATCCTTAGCTGAAGTATGCATTGCATCCTCTTCTTCAGTAATATCCTCCAAAATCAATTCATCAACATCATCAAAAGCTTCTGGAGAAGGAATATCAGAAACAAGAGCTGAGGTGTCATCAATGACCACCTCATCAGGATTCAACCTGAAAAAGTTTAGCAATCTGCTCCTTGGTCAAGCAATGAATCATCAGAGACTGCTTCAGTGCCCTCGATCCTTGGAGTAGCCTCCTTGAGGCTTCCAACTTGCTCAGTAAGATGCGCATTTTCAGCCTCAAGTGATAGCATCCTGTCACTGAAGCCAGAGGCAATAAAAGCGAACTGGTTGTGCCCTTCAGTGTATTTGAGCAACTGCTCCTCCTGTTGAGCAGATCTTGCCCTCAAGTCTGCATGCTGGTCAACAGCCTGTAATAATAGAGCATCTTGCTCACTGACCTTCTGTGTGAGCTTGGCAATGGCTTCTTCTTGCTGGTGGTTCCTCTCCATCAACCTAAGTACCAAACTGTTCAGTGTACTGAGCTGTTCAGTCACTGAAACAGTAGGAATATAAGGATCAGCTTGTGTGACAAAGGGACCAGAAGAAGCAGCAGTATAAACAGTTGAAGGTGTACCAGAGGAGGTCAGAGGGGCAATATAAATACGTGAAGGAGTAGCCCGTGACCTGGTCAGTGAAGAAACTGCAACTATTGTAGCTGATGTAACAGTAGTTGCTGCAACAGAAGACAGTTCTGACCGCCTCTGTAGGACAAACTTTGTCCTTCTTCTCTTGGCTGGGGGACATGATGTGGACTGCACAGCAGTAGTAGCAGATGTGGAAGTACGTGGGGGAGGAGAAAACTCAAACTCGGGACAAATGATGTATCCCTAATCTCCTCCCTATCGGGCTCTATATCTCCTGTCTCAAGAAAAACAACTTGAGATCCGAAACATGTGGTCACCACCTGTGGCCCATTATCCTCTGAATCAGAGTCATCTGAGGCATCCTCATCCTCTTCATCAACATCTTCCATCTGTTCGTTTTCGGCGGAAGTAGTACCAGCCATCTCTAGTGGAGTAGAGACAGTGGCTTGAGTGGTAGCCATGAAATCCAAGTCTAATAGTGCATCAATATCCACATCATCATCACCACCACCTGAACCACCAGCACCAACACCTACACCACCAGCACCAACACCTACACCAGCACCACTAACACCTGTCCCACTAACATCAACATCAACATCTCCACCATCATCACCATCATCTCCATCATCATCACCATCATCACCAGGTACATTGATATCCTCTACATCTGAATAAGAATCTTCATGTCTCTACTTCCTACCACCAGGAGCAATGTAATCTGGATTCTGGAGATGACCGAATAATGCATGAACTGGAGGCTTCGTCTCTTTACCCCTGTGTGATAATACTCTGTTGAGAGTGATGTCGTTCATGTGCTCTAACCGAATGATGTCTGTGCTGGTCTTCGGCAGGTTAAGCACTTGAGCATCGAATATTTGCTGAAGAAATCTGGGGTACATAAGGAACTACTTGTCACCCTTGAGCACGACATTCTCCATCACATGTGTGAACACCATCTCAGAAAAGTTGAATGGTCGATTCAGCACCAATAAAACAAAGGCACACTGTATAGTCTCCCGCAGCGCATCAAATCCCCCTCGCCTCGAGCCTAAGCAGTGAATAAGTACATGTGCTAAGTACTTGAACTGTGGTGATAGAAAGGCCTTGTTGAGGACGCCTACTCCCAGGTCACCTACATACTTGCATCGCATGAAGCATCCTTTAACAAGATAGTGATCAAGTAAAATGGGATGATCAGGTGCATCCTGAAATGCACATATTCTCCTGAGGTGCTCTGCAGAAACTATAATATCATGCCTATTGCCCCTAATGATTGGTGGCTCTACCTCACAATCTATATCCGCGGATCTCCAGAAATCCCGCTGGTGTGACTGATATGGATCATAGATAGTAGATATAGCAGGAAAGATCCTGGAATGCCTGAGAAATGTAATGATCTCTCTGAAATGCACGGCATTCTTTGTGGCAAGATCCAAGTGAGCACAGATGTTGTTCTTTATCACCACTTTATAATCAGCCATATTGAAAAACAAAGGAACAAACATGTCAGTTCAATTCAGTTAATCAATTGATTAAAATTAGAAATTTTAGACAAGTATGATAAGACTGCAATGACCGAATGGGCCTTGGCGAATGAGTCTATATTGACCGAATAAGCCAAGTCAACCTAGTGACAACCGAAAGAACTCATTCGGTTGAATCATTGACCGAAAGGATCAAGTCAACCGAATGACCAGCGAATGAGGCCAGTGGCCGAAAGAGCGTCATTCGGTCAGATGAAATCATTCGGTCGCTGCATCTCATTCGGTCGGCCGAAGATTTTGAAAAGGCCAAGTCCTCAAAATCACAAATTAGATTACAAAAATCACACCAGGATGTTCAGAAACAACCGATTAAACTTTTTAGAACTGGTCTTAGGTGAGTTAATGTCCAATTTGTCCATTTATTTTGAGGCGACAATTACAAGCCCTAAAACTCTAAGTCGAGGGCTGTAGACAGCGAATCCATGGACACAAATGGATAATCTTGGTTCCATTAGTACCTATCACAGTCACAAGAAGATATATTAGGAGAATGAAAGAGTTAGTCGATGAAAACTTGATGAACAAATGAAAGAAAGTGCTTCGGCCGAAGGAAAACACACAGTCAACCGAGCGAATGAATTTGGGGGAATGAATTGGTTCGACCGAAAGAGCTCTATATAAAGTAAGTCTCATTCGGCGAATCGCTTAACTGAATGAGTTGTTTCGCCCCAGATTGATTCGGCCGAATGACTCATTCGCTTGAATGAAGTCATTCGGTTGAATGAACCTTTCGCCTGAGTTATTCGCCTGTTTCATTCGCACGAATGAAACTTAGCACTCACAAACACAACTTAATTTCAAATTTTGATAATTTCAACATTTAAGCGAGTGCCATTATGAAGATTTGTCTGGTTGGTGATGGATTTAGATATGACTGAACTTCTGAACACACAAATGGTCATCTAAAACAAATTTGAAAATAAAAATCTTTTTGTATTTTTCTGAAATGAAAGACGACTGTACAACTAACAATTTAAAACTAAAAACAAGTAAGAAGTACATATTTTTGTGAGCAGTCTTTCAAGAAAATGATACATACACCTAATCATATCAAATCAACATTAATGAATGTTGCACTTCAGACACATCTGTCTTATGATTTGATTACTGATATACTTGTCCACTTTAAGCCTGACAATACATCATTTCTAAACAAAATAATGATCACTCATATTTTCTGACTGAGTTACCCATTTTATTTTAACCAATAAAGATCAAAACCAGTTTGTAACTCATCTCTGCATAACTTAATACCTAACATCATAAGTTCTAAAAGGTTCCAATTTATTTTGTTCTTGTATTTTTTTTAATTTGTCTCTTATGTTCAACACATTCTCATGGACGGCTTCAGCTAGGTCTTTACAAAGCAATGTGGCACGTATACAGAATTGTGTTGACATGATCAACTTGTTCTATCCAAATGGACGGCTTCAGCTAGGTCTTTACAAAGCAACATGGCACGTATATGGAATCGAACTTATTTTGTTTTTGAATTTTTCTTAGCTTTTCCTATCTGAATGGACGGCTTCAGCTAGGCTGCAACCCAGCATTATGGCACGTGTACAGAATCGGATTTACTTTTATTTTGTTGTGATTCAATCATTCTCATCTGAATGGACGGCTTCAGCTAGGTTTTTACAAAGCAGTATGGCGCGTGTACAGACTTGATAAATTAATCATTGGAAACTTCATTAGATCCTATGATAACAGGTGTATGCTTGATTTGACTTAAAAACTATTTATCCCTTAACTGTTTTTCTAAAATGGATCCCACAAATCAGACTTTCTAAGCAATCACCAATAGTCTATACATTTTGTAAAGTCGGCCTATCGGTACATCATATCAAAATTCTCATGTGTTTTCAGTTTATGCATTCACTTTAGCTTTTAAGACACGATAGGTTAACACATCACTTTCTCAAATAAGACTTTCTCACTTTTACAATTTTTAAAATGATTTTGGTTTTTCAAATTTTTAAATGTTTTTGGATTTTTAATTTTTCAAATGTTTTTGGTTTTTCAAATTAAACTACCTTTTCTCCCCCTAAAACCTAAAACAGAAAATCTTTTTGAGTTTTTGATTAAGTGAAAGAAAATTAACAAAAATACTAATGAATTAAAATAAACTAACTAATAAAATAAATGATCATTTGTTTGTTTCAGATGAAGGAATGACTTCATCCTTTTGAAAAACACCATTAGCCGATAACAGATATAAAAATCTGGGTTTATCAAAAGCTTTTGTATAAAGATCGGCTTTCTGGTGATCGGTGTGAATTTTAACTACATCGATGAGTTTCTTTTCAAAACAATCACATATAAAGTGATATTTTATATCGATGTGTTTGGTTTTATAGTGCTGGACTGGGTTTTTTGTGACAGCAATGGCGGCAGTATTATCAACATAAATAGGAATGTTAGAAAAATGTAACCCATAGTCCCTGAGTTTTTGCTGTATCCAGATGATTTGGGAGCAACAGCTAGCATCAGCAATATATTCAACTTCACATGTTGAAGTAGACACCGACGTCTGCTTCTAGCACTGCCAGGTAACTAAACGGGTTCCAGAGAACTGACATCATGCAGATGTTGACTTGAAGTCTCTTTTGCATCCGCCATAGTCTGAATCACTGTATGCAGTAAGCTCAAAGTTATCATTATTAGGGTACCATAGGCCAAGATTAGGAGTACCCTTTAGGTAACGCATAATCCTCTTCACAGCAGTCAGGTGTGATACTCTTGGTTTGGACTGGTAACGAGCACACAAGCATGTGGCAAACACTATATCTGTCCGAGAAGCAGTAAGATACATAAGAGACCCAATTATTCCTCGGTACAGAGTGGCATCGATTAACTCCCCCTTTTCATATGGTGTAATCCCATGATTGACAGCCATTGGGGTACGAGCAGGTTTTGCATCCGACATACTAAACCGGATCAGAATGTCACCAACGTATTTGGTCTGATGAATGAAGATCCCTACCTCAGATTGATCCACCTGCAACCCAGGAAAAAAATTTCATCTCCCCCATTGAGCTCATCTCAAACTTGTCTGATATCGTTCACATAAACTTGCACCAAGAGTAAGTCACCATCCTTCTCTCAAATAAAAAACGTGCAGTCAATGACACCCCTTCTGAACCCGTTGTTCAGAAGGTGAGTAGATAGTGTCTCGTACCACGCTTGCGGAGCTTGATGCAATCCATATAAAGCCTTGTCTAGCTTGTAGAATTGGTCATGATGCAATGGATCCTCAAACCCGGGAGGTTGACTGACATACACAGTTTCGTTGATCACAGCGTGAAGGAATGCACTCTTGACATCCATTTGATAAACTTTAAATTTCTTGAAGGATGCATATGCCAAGAAAATACGGATTGCTTGGAGACGAGGAACCGGTGCAAACACTTCATTATAGTCAAGTCCTTCAATCTGTCTGAATCCTTGCACCACCAGACGTGCTTTGTTCCTGAAAACGATCCCATGATCGTTCCTTTTGCAACGAAGAACCAATCTGGTGCCTATAACCTTTGCACCTTTCGGTTTGTCAACAAGTTGCCAAACACCTAGTTTCTTGAATTGTAGGAGTTCTTCTTGAATAGCATCAACCCATGACTCTTCTCTCAATGCTTCAGTGACAGTGTGCGGTTCAACTTGAGAGATGAAGCAAGAATGGGCACAATAGGTCGCATCAGCAAAGTTTCAGAGATGACAGTGTGCGGTTCAAGGAACTCGAACAAGCAATAACAGATTCAATGTTTCAGATTGGAAATCAAGCATAATCAAGAGCCAAAGCTCTGATACCACTTTGTAGGACCAACTTGGAGCCCGAAAACAATCCGGTTCCTATGTAGATCCGCTTGACAGCCTCTGAAATAGTGCGGAATCCTATTTCAGGGTTTTCCAGTCGAAACCAACAGTCCTCGTGGTGATTCGAAGGTGAGGAATGAACGTTCGGATCAAGATCGAAGCTCACGGGTTAGAATCAAAGTTGGACAGGGAAGAACAGCTCAAAACCCTAAGGGTTTGACACTGGAGTGCTCAGGGAAGAGAGGAGGCTCGGGAACGTAAGGTTTGAATCTGTTTGAACAAGTATATATAGATTGTACTCATTCGGCCGAATGAGTGGCCGAAGCAACTCATTCGGCGAATGGCTCAGCTGAATGAGCTTGTCAACCGAATAAGTCATGCGGATGACTCATTCGATCGCCCTAGTCATTCTTTAGGCGTTCATTCGGCCGAATGAACTCATTCTTAGGGTCATTCATCCGAATGGGTCTATAAGACATATATAATCTAAGTTAAACATAGTCAAACACATACAAACTTGAATAAACATTTAAACAACAATATAGAATAACTGATCTCATTAATAACATAAACTTTATACATCAAAGAACATACAAAACACGAACTAGGGACATTTAATGCACTAACATGATTATCTCACAATATTGCACCCCGAGAACCTTCCACCCGACAGGAAAGTCGATCTAGCCCGCCAGCTCAGGGTGTGACAGATTGGTATTAGAGCCATGGTTATAGAGAAATATATGTCATTATACTTAAACGGTTTGGCCTAGACTATAACCTAGGGACCCTTATGTAGAGAACACATGACTTTATTTGCATGTGTGTTTTGCATTTGATCATTGCACTAACCAATGTTCTTTCGGTTGTGATCAGAATGCCGCCGGGAAGACACCCTCCACCACTATTACCTCCACCACCACCGCCACCTCCTACTCCACCTCCTCCTCCCCCACATACTCCACCACACAACCATAACCAGAATCATGAGCTAGATCCTACTACCATCGCACTGGCCACTCTGCTGACCAGTAAACTGAGGGAATTGATTCCCAGCATGATGAACAAGATTAACTCCAACAACAGCAACAACACCGGCAACTCATCTAGTGAAGGCAGTGGCAACACCAGAAATCAGTAGAACTACTCCTACAAGTTCTTTGTAGGATGCAAGCCACCTGGTTTCTATGGCAGTGAAGGAGCTTTCCGCTTGATCCAATGGATCGAGAAGATGGAAAAAACCCTCGACATCAGTGGCTGTCCTGATCAGCATAATGTGAGGTATGCTGCCGGCTTGTTCAGCAAACAAGCATTGACCTGGTGGAATGCTCAGGTCCAGACTAGGGGACGGGATGAGGCATTATCTATGCATTGGGAGGAATTCAACACTTTACTGAGGGGCGATTTTTTCTCAATGAACGAGCTGAAGAAGGTTGAGACTGAACTACTTAACCATGTCATGGTGGGAGCTAGGCATCTGGCCTACACCACCAGATTTCACAAGTTGGCAACATTGGCACCAGATATAGTGCCAACACTGGAGAAACGGATCGATCGGTATGTCGGTGGACTACCGATTTGCATTCAAGGGCATGTAATTGCTGCCCATCCAACTACCCTAGAGATGGCTGTTACACTATCAGCAACATTGACTGATGTAATGGTTTCTTCAGGGGCACTGAAGAAGGAGGCTGAAGCAGCCAAAGCTCGAACATCAAAGATTCCAGACAGACATCCGGCTAAGAAACAAAAAGTGATCAAGAATTATGTTGCGACCACTCATTATAGGTTGTAAGGATAATTGTTTGGACACAAGCTATGGTTATTCATTCATTCATTCTATTTATTCAAAGTTGTATTCATGCTATGCTTATGATACGTATTCTAGTTAGGCTATAGTTTGCATCCTTTTTATACTTATTATTTAAACTTAGTTTGTGA
This sequence comes from Mikania micrantha, assembly GCA_009363875.1. Classification (NCBI taxonomy): domain Eukaryota; kingdom Viridiplantae; phylum Streptophyta; class Magnoliopsida; order Asterales; family Asteraceae; genus Mikania; species Mikania micrantha. Next base: position 23,693,613 of record CM018683.1, read on the forward strand.
ACTCACTAACTACGCAAACAGTTGCCAAACTCTATTTTGCATGTGTGACAGGTTAGAGAAGCATGATGATGAAGATATAAGATAGGCTTAGTGACCTAGTTTAAAATTGAAACAATGTATAAACTTTTCAATGTAATGTTTGGTTTATTCTGAATTCTTGTAATGACTATTTGAATGTTGTTTTAATGAATTGATTGATATTATTAAATGGACGCATTAATTATTCAAACTTTAAAATAGCACCATGAGCTAATGAACAGTCAGACTCGCGGCTCGACGTATTTCGCTGTTGTTCGGGGTGTGTCATTAGTAGACTTAGATAAATCCTTAAACAATGTTTAAAATTCATTATGTAATGTTTGGAATGTAATTGAATGTTTGGAATTATAATGAATATTTGAGTTTTGAATAATGATGCCTTAAATATTTCAACTTTAAAAATAGCACTATGAGCTATTGAACAACCACAGTTGTGCCCCTATTTATTCCGTCGTCGATTTGGATGTAACAAGTAAAGCCGAATAAATAAAGGTACCATCATGCTCTCTATGGATTTTAGTTTATGGGTGATTTATTAGACAATAGTTTTTGTTTCAGGTAAATTTAGAGAAAGAAATATTGTCACTAAGACTTCAATTCTATTTATAAATTCATTATTTAAATTTTTCTTTTGTTTTTATTGGTATAAAGTTACTCGAAGTATAGTTTATCAAGGGATAATTTTATGATATCTTTCTTGGTATCATTTCCTCAAAAGTTAACAAACTCGAAGGATATATGAAAATTATATGTTTTTTCTTTGTCATTTTAACATATTTAAAAAAGAATATTGCGAGGCTTTTTTTTATATAGCATTTAAATTTTTTGTTTCTCTTTTATATTTGCCATAATGGATGGTTCCATCTGTTATAATTGGAGGTAAAAAAAGTAAGAATTGTTATACATTTTATATAATTGAAAGATATTGGATGAAAGCTTTTCCAACACTCCAAATTTATATGGACATATATTTAGACTAAGCATTAAATGTTCTTGTTTCTTGTCTTCCAAAAGGCAACTTTTTTGTAGTATAAATACCAATTCAATGTAAAGAGGAAGATGCACATCTTGTATACATTCTAAAGTGTTGTACAATTTTCTCTTCTTCTCTCTAAAATCTCTTCTATCTTTCTCTTCTAATCTTCTCTAAAGATTGTTAATGTGAGCTAATCATAGTTATATTATAACACGTTATCAGCACGAAGAGTTCTTAAATCATAATTAAGAAGATCATTAAAAGCACAAGTCATCCATCAAAGCTAAACATTTTATTAATAACAACTTATATATAAAACTTTAAGAAGTTAATTACCATAATGAACAAAATAATTATCCAAGACTTACAATTATAGACATTTGATAATCATGGGACTACTAACTATACAACTTTTATTTATGTATCTAACTTTTTATTTTTATGTCAACTAACTTTTACTAATGTTACTAACTTTTATTTATGCATACTAACATCTTATTCTTATGCTATCAATTATATACTAACATTTATTCATGTATACTAACATTTATTTTCATGTTAACAATACTAACAACTTTATGCTAACATTGATATTAACCACTATTAGTATGCTAACATTTTATTATATATGCTAACGTTTGTTTATATTTGGTAACAATTTTTTTTACTCATTTTTTTTAACTTCTAATCTAATAATTTTTTTTAATTTTTATACATGTACAACGATCATATACTCGTAAACGACCATATCGCTGTTGCAAAAAGGGTTATATAACCGTTATCAATGGTTAAATTTTTTTTCCTATAAATAAACAATCTCTTTTAATATATAAAAACATATTATCTTATTCTCTCAAGCTTGCTCAAGATAAATTTTAAAGATGATTCACCCACTTTTATTATTAGTTACCGTAATGCTAATTTTGTTTATTTATCCTCTATCTCAACTTCCACATGAAGAATTTAATTTTTTTCTAGTTATGTATCGTTTTGTAGCTTTACCACTCTATTGTATCGCAGTGCTCATTGATATATATGGATTCTAATGTTTATTTTTTTAATTGATTTATTCATGTTTAGCAAGAAAAAAATGTTAAATATTGCAAAACTTGAATTCTCAGCGTTAAACATCAGGGGAGAAAATTACATGGTATGGACAGCTCATGTAAAGAGACATTTAAAATCAATGGGTGTTTTAGAAACAATAAACGTGAACAATAATTGTTCAGAACAAGAAAAAGCAAAAGTAGATGTTTTTCTTCACAAACACATTAATGGGATGTTACAATTTGAATATTCAAATTGTGATGATCCTTCCGCTTTATGGAAGGATTTGCAAGAAAGATTTAATCATCAAAAAGGAGTTTTACTTCTAGTTGCTTGAGATGAATGGTCAAATTTAAGACTACAAGATTTTAAAAAGGTGAATGGTTACTCATCTGCTTTGTTTAGAATATGCCCAATACTTCGAATTTGTGGGCAAAATGTTACTGAAGAAGATATGCTAGAAAAAACTTTTAGCACCTTTCATGCATCAAACGCTGGCTTGCAAACATATTTATGTGTGCAAGGATTCAAAAGATATTCTGATCTGAATGCTTTACTTCTTGTAGCAGAGAAAAACAATGAAGTGTTAATGAAAAATCATCTTGCACGTCCCACAGGATCAATGGCATTACCAGAAGCTAATGCTATTAGTCATAATGATGCTAAAAATTTTAGGCATACACGTGGACGTGGACGTGGGAATGGTCGTGGTCGTTTTGACAAAAACCGTTTCAACAATCCATTTAAATGGAACAATAATTATAACGGTCGAGGTCGTGGTAGTGGTCGTGGGCGTGATCGTAGCCAAAGAGTTAATAACTACCACAACCTACAAAATGAGAACCAACTATACAAATTCCAAAATGAAGTTGGTACATCTCAACATAATGACAGTTCATGTTTTAGATGTGGAAGTAAAAATCATTGGTCGAAAGCTTGTCGCACACCCTCTCATCTATGCAAGCTATATCAAGCATCTCTTAAGGAAAAGGAGAAATAAGTTAACCATGTGGACAAGTTCGATGATGCGAACATCGAACTCGATAACGCAGATTTTTTACCTAATTTGGAACTTTGAATGAATATGTTATCTTAATATTCTAGTTTAATCAGTCTAAGTTATGTATAATAAATTTTTCCTGTTATGGTTATGTTAAACTTTTCGTAATATCTCATTATTTTTCTTTTATTTGAAGAGTAAAATGAATATCAACGGAGCACTCAGTCAAACAAGTGATGGAGAAATGTGTATAGCGGATAGTGGTGCAACATACTCTATTCTGAAATCTAAAAAATATTTCCATATATTAAAACCAACAAAGGGAACCATTAATACAATATTAGGTCTGTTGGACCTGATAGAAGGAGTGGGAAAAGCAAATTTAGTTTTACCAATTAAATGGTACAAAACTCTTAATAGAGAACGCTTTGTATTCCCCAAAATCAACAAGAAACTTATTGAGTTTCAAGAACACATATCGAAATGGGTATGACACCCAGTCAACTACCATTGACAATGAAAAATATTTATATATCATGAGAAAAAAATGTCATACTAGAAAAATTGTCAATGCTTATTTCTGGTTTGCATTATACACAAATAAATGTGCCTCAAGCACATATGGTAGTTAAAGAGAAATCTTGTGATCATGTTACCTTTAACTTATGGCATGATAGACTAGGCCATCCAGGATCTACAATGATGAAAAGAATAATCGAAAATACAAATGGACATCCATTAAGAGATCAAAAGTTACCCCAAATAGATAAAATACCATTATGTGTATCATGCTCTCTTGGAAAACTTGTTACAAGGCCTTCACCATTAAAGATTGAGCATGAATCTCCATTATTTCTTGAAGGAATTCAAGGTGATATATGTGGGCCAATTCATCCACCATGTGGACCATTTAGATACTTCATGGTCTTAATAGACGCATCTAGCAGGTGGTCTCATGTTTCTTTATTATCAACTCGTAATGTGGCATTTGCAAAATTTCTTGTTCAAATTATAAAATTACGAACACATTTTCCGGATTATACCGTTAAAAGGGTGAGGCTTGATAATGCAGGTGAATTCACATCACATGCTTTTAATGATTATTGCATGTCAATTGGAATTGTTGTTGAACACCCGGTTGCTCATGTACATACACAAAATGGTTTAGCTGAATCATTGATAAAATGACTACAATTAGTTGCAAGACCATTAATAATGAAAATAAAACTTCCTGTGTCTATTTTGGGTCATGCAATTTTACATGCTGGATCATTAACTCGTATGAGGCCTAGTGCAAATCACAAATATTCTCCTATACAACTTGCTTCTGGCTAAGAGCCTAACATTTCCCACCTTAGAATATTTAGATGTGCGGTGTATGTTCCTATTGCACCACCACAACGCACAAAAATGGGTCCTCAAAGAAGATTGGGAATATATGTTGGATACGAAACAACATCCATCATAAGATATCTTGAACCCCTAACAGGTGATGTCTTTACAACACGTTTTGCTGATTGTAACTTTGATGAGACAAATTTTCCAACCTTAGGGGGAGAATAGAACATAAAAGAAAAGAATTGCCAGATGCATTTACTAATACAAAAAGAGTAACAAAATCTCATATACCAACAGAAAATGCTCCAGCCCGGGTTGAGATTCCAAGTAAGCAATTAGATAAAGATCCAACTCACGAATCTCAAATACGTTTGAAACGTGTCCGACCAATCGGATCAAAGGATAAAAATCCTCGAAAAAGAAAAGGACCTGAAAAAGAAAATGACCATAAGGAAAAGGATTCTGATGAAATTCAAAATACCAAAACATTTCCCTATGAAGAAATGAATGATATTAACAGAGAGATGTCAATTAACTATGGTCACACAAACACATTATGGAACCGATATGAAATGGAAAATATTGATGATATATTTTCATATTATGTGGCAAGTGATATTATAAATGGAGATGATGCTCCTGAACCAAAATCAGTCAACAATTGCCAAAATAGAGATGACTGGAACAAATGGAAAGATGCTATGCAAGATGAATTAGATTCACTTAACAAACGAAAAGTTTTTGGTCCAATTGTTATTACACTAAAGACAGTAAAACCCGTGGGTTGCAAGTGGATTTTTGTGCGGAAACGAAATGAGAAAAATGAAGTTACAAGATATAAAGCCAGACTTATGGCTCAAGGTTTTTCTCAAAGATCAAGGATTGATTATGATGAAACATATTCTCCTGTTATGGATGCAATCACTTTTAGATATTTAATCAGCTTTGCAGTATCCAAAAATTTAGAAATGCGTCTTATGGATGTGGTGACGGCTTACTTGTATGGATCACTTGATAGTGACATCTATATGAAAATTCCCGAAGGATTTAAAATCCCTGAAGCATTAGGTTCAAAACCTAAAAAAATGTGTTCAATCAAATTACAAAGATCTCTGTATGGATTGAAACAATCGGGAAGGATGTGGTACAATCGTTTGAGTGATTATTTGAAGAGTAAAGGTTACACCAATAATCTAATTTGCCCATGTGTCTTTATTAAAAAGACAGCATCAGGATTTGTGATCATTGCTGTGTATGTTGATGATCTAAAATTGGGACGCATAAAGAAATTCATGAAGTAATTACTCTTTTAAAGAATGAAATTGAAATGAAAGATCTTGGAAAAACCAAGTATTGTCTTGGTTTACAAATTAAGCATATGCCTAACGGAATATTTGTGCATCAATCAAATTATACAGAAAGGCTCTTAAAGCGTTTCAATATGGAAAATGCAAATTCTTTAAGCACCCCAATGGTAGTTAGATCACTCAATGTTGATAATGATCCATTTCGTCCATGCGAAGATGGTGAAGAAGTTCTCGGTTTGAAGGTACCATACCTTAGTTCAATTGGTGCTCTTATGTATCTTACTAACTGTACAAGACCAGATATTTCTTTTGCAGTTAACTTACTAGCAAGATTTAGTTCACCACCTACAAAAAGGCATTGGAATGGAATTAAACACATTTTTCGATACCTTCGAGGAACTACTGATTTAGGTTTATGTTACCCTAACAATTCAAAAGAAGAATTGGTTGGTTATGCAGATGCAAGTTATTTATCTGATCCTCATAAGGCAAGATCTCAAACTAGATATGTTTTCTTGAACGGATGAACTGCAATTTCATGGCGTTCTCAAAAGCAAACACTTGTTGCAGCATCATCAAATCATGCTGAAGTTATTGCACTACATGAGGCCTCTAGAGAGTGTGTATGGTTAAGGTCTATGACTAATTTTATATTGACTTCATGCGGATTAAATGAAGATAGAAGTCCAACTACAATTTATGAAGACAATGCAGCTTGTATCTCATAGATAAAGAAGTGTATAACAAAAGTGACAGAACAAAACATATACCACCAAGATTCTTTTCATACACTCAAGATCTTATCAAAGACAATCAAGTTGAAATGAGATATGTTTCATCTAGCAACAATTCAGCAGACCTTTTCACAAAAGCACTATCTACAGCCATTTTCAGGAAACACGTACATGATATCGGAATGCGACATGTACAAACGATACAGTTAACATCAGATGATAATTTGAGGGGGAGTTATATACTGCACTCTTTTTTCCTTAGCTAAAGTTTTTTTCCCACTGGGTTTTCTTTAGCAAGGTTTTTAATGAGGCAGTAGTTTAAAAACTCCAAGTTTGAAAAGGTTTTATCCAAGAGGGAGTGTTATATATTTTATATAATTGAAAGATATTGGATGAAAGCTTTTCCAACACTCCCAATTTATATGGACATATTTTTAGACTAAGCATTAAATGTTTTTCTTTCTTGTCTCCCGAAAGGAAACTTTTTTGTAGTATAAATACCACTTCAATGTAAAGAGGAAGATGCACCTCTTGTATACATTCTAAAGTGTTATACAATTCTCTCTTCTTCTCTCTAAAATCTCTCTATCTTTCTCTTCTAATATTCTCTAAAGATTGTTAATGTGAACTAATTATAGTTATATTATAACAAGAATATGTTTTTCAAACAAAAAAAAAAATACTTTTCTTTTATCATTTTTGTTTTTTTCCTAGTATTTTGAATTTCAAATTTTCTTGATTCCCATACATGTAATCTAACTGTTTTATTGTTTTCAAAATTTTCTTCTTCTTCTTCCATTTTTGTAGAGCTTGTTCAATTGATTGCTAAAAATAGGTGGCGTTATTCTCTCTAAATTGTATACACAAATAACTAATAAGAAAATACAAAAGATATCACCATAGACCTAGAAATTTTTAGACATGGCAATTTTGACCTATAATAAGAGAAATGGGTAGATTTGGGTAAGAATTATTATTATATTTTGGGTTGAAATGGGTAACATTATGACATAAAACAAAATGGGTTGAGAGGTGTAACACTTTAACATAATACGGGTCAAGATGAATAACTTAAAACTATGTCAATACAATGAATTAAAGAAAGTAAGAATGATTAATAATATATTTAATGATCAAATTATTAAAATATATTCAAAGAAACTATTTGTTTCACTACAATTCATTTAATTTAAGCTAAATTGTTCTTTTTTACAAGCTACCCATTTAGATTCAAACTAATTTTTTAAATTCATCTTGACTTGCACCTATCATTCTCACCTGTTACCCAACCCAACCCACCTATTTTGCCAGACATAGAAATTCAATTCTTGAACAAGGTACTTATTATATCAAATGTACTTCAAATGGGTCGATTTTGTCGGATCAACACAAATATACATATGCGCATATATGTGTGTATATGTATGTGTGTATGTTCTTTTTAGATGTTCTTATGATTGTGATCCGTGAAGTGATCTCAACCTATGGTTCATCCAATAGTTCATGTAATAGACAAGTGAATTTAGTTGAATCCATGTGTATATCAATCAATCTTTTATGATAAACATGGCTCAATATGACTCATATGACAATGATCATTAAACGACTAACACATAAAAGTCCATAAAGGATTAGGAATGGCAATGGGTCGGGTTCGGGTAGGGTATTGCTAATCCCAGTCCCTTACCCGATTGTAAAAATGTATCTCATACCCGGCCCATTACCTATCGGGTATTTATCGGGCATACCCACGGGTATCGGGTATACCCATTAGTTTATTAAAAAAAAATTTTGTGATTTTCCGAGTACATTTGTATAGTATTAATTTTGTGTCATGTTATTGCTTAATTACAAAAATAAATTAGAATCATACATATAAGATCAACACCATAAAATATAAACATTTAAATATCATGACATATAACTATTAAAAGATGCTACCATGAACTATTAATTTAATATTCAAACTGAAATTACATATCGAAAACAACAAGATTAATTTTTAAATATAAAATAATAAGATAAAAGTTATAATTTGTTATGATGTTTCATTAAAAGACTTATGTTTTAGACAAGAAAATTAAAAAATATTAACAAAATATTACGGGTATTACTTCGAGTAAGTGGGCCGGGTATTCCTTAATCCCATACCCGTACCCGAACCTGAAAAAAATATATGTTTTGATCTCATACCCGGTCCCATACCCTAATATTCGGGCCAATACCCGGCCCTAAAGTTTCGGGCTTCGGGTTTTCCTACAGGGTATGAGTTTTTCTGCCATCCCTGTAAAGGATAAGAGTCTTTAAGGTTGAACTATGTGTGGTTTTAAGGCATGTTGTACAATAAGGAATAACTTATGTCAAGAATCAAATGAAAAGGTTTTTTGTTTAGTACCATATAGCATGTATTCTTGTAGTTTTGTGGTTATAAACACCACACCAACTTGTAACCACCACATCATCCCTTTAATTCGAGCATCTTCCTGCCTCATGTTGCAAACAAGACATAAAGCATCCTTTAAGGAATCAGTCTCAGTTTCCATAAAGGAAAAGAATTACATTTGATACTGTTTAATATTTATCTTACTATTATAACTATTATAATAAGAAAAATTATTTTTGTCACATGTCATATTTCAATGTTACTTTTGTTACATGTCATCTTATTGTTATTTCATTTAATTCTCTTTCTTAACAAATAATAATATTATCCCTCCTATTAAATAATTTGTTAATATTAAACATATTATTTACCTTTTTCATGTTAGAAATTAAAAATAGTCCTAAATAAATTAAATTTTCATTAAAAAATCACACATTTAAACATCACTGTAAGTTGCCTTGCAGTGATGTAGGATCTCAAATGAAAAAAAAATTGTACAAACGCATAAAAAAAATACTCTTGTACATATAAAATAAAGATTTCAAAAAAAAAGATTCAGGTTTGAAAAAAAATTGTACAAACACATAAAAGAACATACTTTTGTACATATAAAATAAAGATTTTGAGGTAACCCATTAACTCTGTCAAATTCACCCAAATCTTTGAATTTTTTCATGTTCTTTATTATACATAAATAGGGGGTTCTTTTTTTTGTTAATTTATCACCGTTTAAGATCTTACGTCAGTGTAAGTGGCGTAAAAATAAATATAACTTGCAATATATCGCAAACTTACACTTGTTTTAATTTCTAAACGCTTGTGAATTAGCAAAAGCATAAACAAGGAACCCTTCCTATTTATGTATAAAAAGGACCATGTAAAAAAAATTCAAATATTTGGGTGAATTCTGCTAGGGTTAATGAGTTACCTCAATTAAGGTGGGTTAACAATCGATCCTTGCCATATATATATATATATATATATATATATATATATATATATATATATATATATATGTAAATAACTTGTAAACGGTGATGAATTAGCAAAAACACAAAAAAGAAACCCCCTATTTATGCATAATAAAAACCATGAAAAAAAACAAAGATTCGGGCAAAAAATGTCGGGTTAACATGGGTTAACGATATAAGGGAGGGTTAACAATGGAACCATCCCCTATATATATATATATATATATATATATATATATATATATATATATAGAGGGTTGGTTTGTATACTGGGCCGATCTTAAAGAGAAAATTCTTAAACCCTATGTGAGTCATTTATTTGGAATCTTGAAAAATATATATATGGTTTAAATTAAACTTGAATAAAAAATTGGGTTTTGAATAAACAAATCATTTTTAATGTAGGTTAATGTTGACCACATATTTATTTTCAATATTCCAAATTAAGAGCTCACATAGTGTTTAAGGGTTTATTCTTTAAAATCGGGGTTTTCATAGGATACAATAGACATATATATACATATACATACATACATATATATACACATACATACATACATACATACATGTATGTATGTATGTATGTATGTATGTATGTATGTATGTATGTATGTATGTATGTTGTGAAAATCTCATCATAGAGATAAACCCATAAAAGATATTTGGACAGTTTATTTGAAATCTTAAAAATAAATATGTGATAGACGTTATAGTTTGAAAAAAAAATTATGATTTGATTAAAAAATAAGCCTTACAATGCTAACTTGTTTTCAACGACATAGAAATGTTAACATCATAACAAAAATCCCAAATTCGGGCTACTTGATTGTGAGTGCCATACAATGAGACATGTCACATCATAATTTTAAGGGTTTACAAAGAATTTTACTAGTGGCCATCCTTTGGATCCACAAATCTTATAAAAGATTTACATAGCCCACCACCCACCACAAAAATAATAATAATAACTATTAATTCTTACAAAAATAAATAAAAAGCATTCATATCAATCGGCTGATAATGAACATGGATTTCTAAGCCAAATTATCCAAAACTAAATCATCTGGTTGGCTCCCAATATTCCCTCCTTAACTCACGCCATAAAACAATAATAATAATATCTGATATGTCAAACAACCTATTTTTCAATAATCCATGATTTTTTTCTCCAATGGTAAGATGAAGGTATTTGTTAGGAAGTGATAGGAGACCCAGATCCTAGGTTCGGCCCTTGATCCCACCCGGTTTCATCAGCTTTTCACCTTGGGTCGAGTTTTCCCTGGGAATTGGTGGTTGTTGGGTTAGGGGCTCCTTTCTTTTGGACTAGTGGCCAGCTCGGGCATCATTTAACCATTGGGGGCCGTATACGAAGTACCTGACAGTTGTTTAGTTAGTTGTTCGAAAAAAGGATTAATTGATTGATAATAATTAATACTAATGGTTTGATTAAATATAATTCAAACTTTTACTTCTATTGATAAGAGAATTAGCATATTCATGCATATTTCAATTTGATATTGCTTGCAATGATGATAGTCAAATTGCTAAATTAAAAGGTCATAATTTGAATTATTAAAATTTAATTTTTCTTTTTGTTTATTTTATAAAAAATAATATTTATCAAAATATTGTAGGTATCAATAATGTCAGGTTAATCAAATAAAACTATATGTCACTAAATATTGAGTTTTGGGGATATTGTATGCTAATACGTGCTAAAACTAAGGTACAAATCATGTTTAATTAACACATAGTACTCTTTTTATTTTGTTGTTATTGTACTAATATTTGTTTACTCATATCCTAATGTAAATTTGTTTTACCTAGTTTCCGTACGAAATTTAATTTCATTACCTACAAGGACATAGGATAGAAGGGGCCCGGGGGTGCCCCTCCCGTTTTTTCGCTCAAAATGGTCGATATAATAGTATTCGTCGGAAAATCATTTGGTTCCATTCGTTTTCTTCCCAAAAATCCTTCGACCCTTCCGTTTTCATCCTAAAAATCCTTCGACCCCCTCCGTTTTCTTCTTAAAAAACCTTCGGCCCCCTCCGAGCTTTTTTTCAAGCTCCGTCACTGATTACCTATGATATGATTCCATAACCTGATTATGATTTTGTACTCTGAATTGTTTAACATGCTAGAGACATGTTATATTTCTACACATTATTGCATATTTATACACATTATTGCATGATTCGGATATGATTAATTGCATATTGGTAGTTTGACTACCCTTCTAATTTTTGTTTACTTGCACTCTCGTGACCCGAGCATGCCTCTATTAGTGAGGATGACCACATGCCTATCATTGTGACACCAATTTTGTGAAACCACCTGACACGGTTAGTTGAATCCATGATGTCTCCGTTGGTTCTTTGATAGTACATTGCACACACATGCTACAAATTTGAATGTAGGTAAATTCCAATATACAATAACCTTTACTCTTATTTTGAAAAGGTTGTATATGATAAATTTCAGATTTTTTCTTTTCAATTTTCGTATATGATTTTTTATCATAGTTCTAATGTTCCCATTATCACTTTTACTTGGACATTAAATTAATCGTTCACCACTTTCTGAACTTTATATTATATTACGGTTATTTCTTCGTTACTAAAAAGCTTTTTAATCAAGGGAATTGAGAAGAGTGGTTAAAGAGAATTACGAGAGTATTATTTGAATCAAGTAATGTAATGAACATATCATAAAACCATCTTTTATATTGACAGGATGTTACATTAAGACATTAATTATGTTTAAACACATTATGGTTGTGTGTATTAATTCTGTATTTTGTACAAGTGACATGTCAGCTTTAATCAGATTGTGGCATTATATAAGTTGTTAAAATGAAGAGTTGATTAGTGAAACAAATGTTTTTCAAATTAAATCAAAAAAATGAAAAATCCTCTTTAAAATCAAAATAGCAAGTTTTTAATATAAACATGGGTCTACTAATGTCTTAAAGGTAGGTGAGCAAAAAACCCGGAATCAGAACCGGTCATACCTGAACGGGTGATTACAGGCGCGTTTCCAAATTCTCAGAGAAATCAGAAACGGAACTGGAAAAACCGGAACATGTTCTACCTTTACTTGGCAAAACCCGAACCGGAACCAACCAAAAACCGGTTGGAACCTGTTCCAATAAAACTCGATTTGCCCACCTCTTATATTAAATGGTTATAGTTCCAAGTGAGCTAAATACATCTATAGAGTAAGTCATATTTAGGTTAACTTGTTTAATAAACTGATTATATTAGTTAACATGTAAACTTATATACAAATGTTGATTGTTTTCCATTAAAAAGTTAAGATTAATTAAAAAAATATTAATCTATGTATTATAATAAATAAAAGTTTTTCTTTGTCACTTGTCAATTTTTGGTTAAATCAATATATAAATTTTCCATCTCTCTCTTCCATTAATATTTATTTATTAAATACTGAAAATTGAATAATATATTTAAAATAATAAAATTGTCTGCCTATAAATAAGTGAAAACTAAAGTTAAAAATAAAAATGATCAAAAGTAAAAAAAATAAACCAAAGTAGAATAATAATAAAATATATAAATAGAAAGTTAAAAATTAATATTTATTCAATCTATATATTAGACGGGAAAAAATTAACGATTTTAACAAATTGTATAAATTAAATCCATATAATATATTGGTTTTAACCTGGTATAATAATAAAAGAATGATCAAGTAGATAGTATAAGCAACAAAATGATGGCACAAATTCCCCACAACCCAAAACTTTCAAATTGAAATTATCTTTATAAAAAAGAAGACTTAAGCTATGCTTTTCAAAGGGTCCCACCAATATTTGGTACTAATAGCCCATAATTGTGTCTAAATTAATCATAGTTCTAAATGCTTCACAGCTAATGATTTGTAATTAATCATAAATCAACGATATACACCTTTTAATGCATAAACTATATCAAAGGTGTACCCTTTAATCCTTTATTAAAAGTGTCAATCTTTAGCACCATTTGCATGTCACATCCAACATTGATAAACAACTAGCATATCATAATATTGCACCTAATTCATTATTTTCAATGGGTCAACCTTTCAACACATATGACCCGATTCGACCTGACTTCGACCAAGAAAGGTAAAGACATTTATTTAACACAACCCCATGAAAGTTTTTGCTAGCAACAACCCATCTCATTCGTCTTTTGTCGGTTCGATACATGGTACAACTATATATGCACATGATACAACAAAGCGTAAGAAACTTTGTATAAACTAAGCTTTATAGGTAGCATATGTATATATTGGTCAAGAAATGCAGAGATCTCTTTCTTCACTTGCATTCTTTTTTTACTATAATTTATGATCAGAAAAACTAAGAATGTAAACGGTAACTTGGTGAAAGATTTTTTTTCGCCCTAAAACCGCAAAAAACCTGAACTTTTTTTGTTATAAACTTTGTTGTTGTGTTATCTGTCTGTCTGCGTATTGAAGCCGACTTAGATATTATGCAGCCGTCGAAATTCCGTTCCCTAGCGGAGATGCAAACGGACTATCTGGAAGATTTGGTCCCTGATTGCTGCAATTAACCAAAAAGAAATTTAGAGAAAAAAATATTGCAAAAAAAGATAAGAAAATGAAAATAAAATAAAATGTAAGGATTAAAAGTTTAAATGATTATGATTATGGTATTACTTACTTCTCCTGATCTTTGTATTCTGTATTTATCTGCCTAATTCTTTCGTCATTAGCCGTGTCATTGTTGAAAACATCAAACAGATGGCCAAATTGCTCTGCAGAAGAGAAATCCATCCTTCTTTGATCTACAAACATAAATAATTAACAAAAATTAAAATTTAAAACTTTTAATTTGATATTTATAGTTTCCAAGTTCTTACCTTCAGATAGCTGCAACTCTTCAAGTGAATATCCAATGTGTGCTAATTTGTCTGTTGGTTTAGCAGCAAACTGTTCTTCGATAAGCAGCTGCTTCTTTAATAATGTTGAATTTTCATAAATTCTAGAAACTGAATCAATGTTGAAAAGGTGATTATATGAAAAAAGGTCTAAATTATGGAAAAGGGTCAAAATTGTTGCATATGTCTCACTTGATTGAAGCTCAGATTCAGCATCAAGATTGTGAGAACCATAGTACATAGCATGTCGAAATTTGTCCCCAAATTTCCTGCAGACAAGAAAGTATATATAATAGAGTTAATGTCTAGATATGAAGCCTATGAAATAACAAATTAATAGTGAGACTTTACTGGGTATGTTTGGTATTGTGTTTTGGAAAGTGTTTATTTGATTTTTGCATTACCAAGTCGTGTAATAACTGATTTTTAGCTTTTGGGTTTTTTTAATTATTATGTCATTTTAGATGCAAATATTCAGAACCAAAACAATCTAACAACTAATTATGTGCCAATCACAACTTCAAATAACAAAGGCACATCCAAACATTCTCTTGCAGCCTGTTTGGTTATATCACATAATCACTTTCAAAATACTGTGTCAAACAACCACCGCTGAAATAACACACCACATGTTGCTTAACTAACCATGTGTTGCTTACCTATCGTCCCTTGACTTTTCGCGGTATGGTTTGACCAAAACCCGTGCACCGCACACAAAATGTGGGTTGCCTTTGTTCAAAATCACCTTCACCGTCTCCCCAAACACAAAGGTTACAAAACCAAACATCCTCTTTTGCTGACAGGGAATCCTCACATCATGAACAGGCCCAAATTTTCTACAAGTAAAACCTTTCATTTCAATCCACATGACATATATGCATATAGTTAGGATTGTTTCAGGACTCATGAATATTTTCAAAATTGTAAGAGCTTCCATATCAATCACACATTTTTTTTCTTTTGTTTTATATAATTTATTTGATTTTCATGTGTATATTACCAACACATTTGTAGGTAAAAATTAAAAATTGAAAAAACATATAGAAAAAATTACTTTTAACAGTTTTTTGCATATATAAGCATACACAATTATATATATATAAATACAAAATCTAAAAAACATGAAATATTTACAGGAGTTCTTGCAGTTATAAAAATATTTACGAGTTCAGAATTGATCATGTATGTATGTGTGTATGCTAGGTTTTAAACTTGTGTATTACACAGGTTAATTAAATGTTTTTTAAAAATATTTATTTTAGATAAAATATCATATGTTTCTCAAAAATGCTTTATAAAAAAATAGAAGAAAAATATATATTGAGTAATCATACTATTTACCAAATTCAAGAAAGTCTTTAATATTCAATTGGAGAGATGCAAAAAATTAAAATCTATATATCATTGAAAGGTGACACATCAAATACTTGATAGGCTGGAAAATCAATTTTTTTATGACCTACAAAGCTGACATGTGTCTTTCATTATTTTTATTTATCATATATAGATAGAATAGATAGTATATATACACACATACATATATATATACACACACACATACGTAATACATGCATACATACTAACATACATACATACACATGCCATATTTACAAAGTTATTTTTATTTAACCCCTTACTTGAAATAGTTTGAAACATCTTGTACTGTGAAAACACTCTCTGCCGGAAACGTTAGATATATCTGCCTAGAACCTGCCACTATACCACCTTGTTCATTTCGCTCTCCACTATAATCCAAATATTTAGCAATATCATCGGCTAAAATAACTGAATGTTGCCCATGCGGCCTATTTACACCATAAAACTCACATTTAGAAATCAATAAATAACAAAATAAATAATTAATTAAAGTATATAAATATAATTAAGCATATAACCTATCAATGAGTGTTATTCTATTGAGCCTTGCAAGAAGCTTAGTCAAACTATAACCAGATTTCCCATGCCTCTGGCTCTCAGTGAGATATCCTTCAGCTTGAAGGGTCTTCCCAAACTTTTCATAATACAACATTGGTAAAGAAGCAATAGAAACTGGAAACCCTTTTCTTGATTTTAAAAGTTCAATGAGTTCAGTCTCAAGTTTCTTGAGAGACCCATGTGAAAAGATGTTATTGTCCTCGTTTGAACCCGGGCTAAAGATATCAGGTACAGGATTACCATGAGAATACCTGCAGTTGTTTCCATGCCTACAGCAGCCTTTCAAGAAGTAATGGCAAATCTTGATAGGGAATTCAGGTAAACTTGTTGACCTTGTGTTGATTCCAGGACTCAATACAGGCTCAGAATAATAATAATAATTGAAACTTGACCCGTTTACAGGCTCGATCTGATTGTCTAATGACAAGAACTGAAGTTGGTTTTGTAGGTAATCATCAGGAAATGAAGCTGGATAAACAGTTAAAGATTGACCATGAGGATCAGTAGGAGAGAAAGGTGTGAACTTTATTGGCATACTTGACACAGATTTGACCCCGGGTGGTGAAATTGGAGTCGAAACGGTCGAATTTGAGGGTAAATTAAGGTGGGATTTGGCTTTATTGATTAAAGATTGGATTAAACTATCAGGACCAAAGGCCAGTCTAATCATCTCTCTTTCACCATGATCTTGCAACAAGAGATAACCGATAATCTTGGAGACTTTATCGGGTTCTAGTTTCTGGATCCTATCGTACACTACTTTTGTAGATTCTGAGAAGTCCATTTTAGGCTCTAATCTGCATATGAATTCAATTTTAATCAGTAATAATTACATCTCATATAAGTGATAATGTAAGAAAACATGAATAACTCTATCTTCATGAAAAGCATGGTGGACAATACTATAAACTGAACTCTTTGCCATATATGTTCTTCTACCTGAATTTGGGTTAGGCCTTTTTGCTATAGCATAGTTTAAAAATTCTCAAATCGAGAAGTGTACACCTCTTACTGCATGATGTACAACTCTTTGTACCATAATTTCTCTGGATTTGAGAGTTTCACCTCTGTGAAAAAAGAGTTACCAGAATTGGGAACATGAAAGAACACATCCTATATCCATAAATATCACTAAAATGAAAAACTTGGGACTGTGTACTCTTTTGTGCTTTTCAACAAACACCTGGTGTGCAAATATGTGTTCAATCATGCAAATTGAAGAACACAAGAGGGGTATGACTAGAAATTTCACATAAATTACACAGATTCTTGATCAGAAACCATTCTAGTTCATCTTTCATGGAAACTCTAAACTTCAAGCATGAAATTTATGATAATTAAAGTGAAAAAACAGTTAGAAATCAAAGATTTAAGGTACCAACCAAATCTATCAGGCTTCTGAACATAGAACAAGTCAGAACAACATCTTCATGGCCTTAAATTCTCCTCCATGATTTATTGATATCCTCTCTCTATATATATACATATATATATGTATATGTATGTATGTATGTGTATCAGTTTGTTGCTTTTGTTGTTGCTAATGTTTAATAATGAGTCTATATATAAACTATGTCCTCAATTCTCCGCACAAACGACACAATTAGTAAAAGAATGACGAAAATGACAGCCTTTTGTTTCTAGTTCTTGTAAAATTGAAAATCATCGAAAACAAGAAATTTGTGAAAAAGACACCCAATTTCAAATGATTTTTCATTAATCACCATTGGATTAAAATTGGGAGAGAGATTTTGTGGAAGTTTACAGCTTTGAATATTCTGTTTTGACTGTTTTTATTGGTTAAAAACAAATTTTCAAAGTTCAACAGGTAACACGACCATCTTAGCGTCTGGTGTTAATCGAATCGAATTTCGAATAACTAGAATATTTTGAATCGAATGATTTTGAATTTTGAAATTTTTAAGTGCATTTGAATTCGAAATTCGATTCAATTCGAATTAGAGTTAGTTTGATTTGAATTTAATTAAAAAATTGTTTATACTTGCTATCTTTATATAATAAAAATATCAAATAATCAAAACCTAAAACATCCAAATATCAAATAACCAACATCTAAGTTGTAATATTAGAGATATCATTTAAACTAATAAAATGATAAAAGTTCAATATATAATGTCAATGATAACATACAAAAAACATAAAGTGACAAGTAATTAAAATATTAGAAATTAACAACTAAAATGATCAATTTTTCGAACTGCACGATTGACGCTTTTGTTGTGAATGTTTAGGTTTAGTGTATATAAAAGTGCTAAAATTATGGGTATTTTATAATTAAATTGTATTTGTGTAATAGATTTTAGTTTTTATAAACCAAACCACCGAACTAAAAAGCATAATTTTTAAATATAGTAACTAATTGTATATATATAAAATAAAAATATATAAATAATTTTAATTTTAATTTCGAATCGAATTAAAAATATGAAATTTAAAATTCGATTCAAAATTTGATAATATACTCATAATCGAATCAAATTCGAATACGAAAATTCGAATTGAATTTCGACTTTTCTTTTTCTAATTGAAATCGAATCAAATTTCGATTTTTTCGAGTCATATATTCGAAAACTGAACACCCATAGTTTGGTAGACTTTTAGCTGTCATTAAGAATCTATCTTTTAATAGTTCACGATCTGTTAATGCTTAAAAAATAACCTTAGATATGAATAATTAAGATGTTATCTCTTAATATTACATCTTAATCAGACTTAAGATTACCCCTTAATTATTAATAAGTTATGAAACATAAAAAAATAGGTTTTAATAACCATTCAGATGTTACAAATTAGTCCTTTAGACTAGTAGAGTTGCTAAAAAAACTCACGACTTGCAGTTCGTTTGAAAAAAGTCCGTCTCGAAAAGTTTGTTATCTTTCTACTATATATAATAATGATAAGAAAGAGGAAACTTCAATCTCTTAAAATTAAGAGATGTATACGTGTCTATAGCTTCATATACAAGTCTTAAAGTCATACCATATGTTTGTTGTCTTTGTCTGATTGCCTTGCACCTGATAGATTATAACTAGTCATTGGTGAAAAAAGAAACTCTACGCCTCTAGGGATTTTAATCATACTCATCATTTCTTGCTTCTGAACGAGGAAGATAACCGGGCACGAAAAAGGTAGGCATCATTTCTTGGCTTCTTCGCTTCAGAATTAGGGATACACATATGAGGTATGCACCATTTCTTGGCTCCACATTCAAAATTTCAAATTGCAGATATCCTCTTTAAAATTGCAAATATTCATCATTTCTCCCTTACATCTATCTCATTCGTAACACAATAGCTCCTTAATCTTGACAATACGTGCGTTTGGCTATACGATCGTTCCTTACAAATTTTTACCCTAATTTCTTTTGGAAGGTATGTGGTGGGTTAAACCTAATTTTTAACCTAAAAGTTTTAATATGTATGTATATTGTTTCTAATTGCTAGGTTTTAATCTAAAATGTGGTTTCTTATTTTTACTTTTTTTTTGTTGATTGAGGTGACTATAAGAAAGAATCAAGTATTGCAGATTGTATACAAGTATTTAATTGCAGTTTCATGCACTGTTTTGTATATGTATGGCATTCTTTTACTTGTGTATGTACGTAGTATGTATGCTAGAGATATGTATGTAATAATATTTATACATTTTTGCATTTATGTATGTATGCATACATGTATGTATGTATGTGTGTGTGTGTATGGAGTAGATAGATGTATGTATTTATGTATTTATGTATTTGTACCGTCCTTTTTGAATATATGCATGTATGTATGTAGGTAATTATGTATGTGTGTATGCATGTATGGATGTCCTATATATATGAATGTATGTATGTAGTATGTATGTATATAGTAGATAGATGCATGTAGTTATGTATATATACAACCTTTTTGTATGTATGTATGTATGTATGTATGTATGTATGTATGTATGTATGTATGTATGTATGCATGCAGTATGTATGTATATAGTATATAGATGTATGTATTTATGTATTAATACAATCCTTTTTGTATGTACGTATGTATGCATGCATTTATGTATGTATGTAGGTATGATGCCTTTTATTTATGTATGTATGTAGTATCTATGCAAGATGTATGTGTTTAGTAAGATGTATATAGGCAGGTATACTTCTATTATTTAGTAAGATGTATGTACGCTAGTAAGTGTATATATATATATGTATGTAGATGTATATTTATGTATGTAGTAACATGTATGTATGCAATTTTGTTAATAATTTATGTATGTATTTAGTATCCCATCCATAGAGTTGGCATATTCAAAATATCCCATGCATTGGAGTCAAGAGGTCTGGAAAACAAGAATGGAACATTAATACATAATTATGATGGACTTGCAATCTGTTTCTATTGACAACATTTTTTGTGCAGCTAAGTAGAGGTGGCAATATGGGTGGATTAGGCATATGACTAATGGGTCAAAACAAGTTCTTTCTCTTAAATAATTTTTGGAAACATTAGGACTAAGAATTTGCTACGAAAAATTCTATTTGACTCAACATGTGAAAGTTGGGTCTTTTTCAAGGGACAGTTTCATATATTATATTTTGTTCTAAAATTGTAAAATTACTTATTGGAGAACACGCGGGTTCGATTCCCGCTATCCACCCAAAATGAAATCCTTTATTTCATATCTAAAATTCTAAATGAAAATGCTAAATTGGTATAGTGTAGTGATTCTATCCTTCCCCTCTCCAATCACTTCGAAAGAATTGAACGAGGAGTCGTATGAGGTGAAAATCTCATGTACGTCAATTTCATATGTGGCAATTCCGCCAAGATCTCTTCGGTAGTTGGGGGAAGAATCCGGATTTTTTGGGGAACGTATCGAGAGAGAATTTTATTTGGTTAGAATTTGATTTGGTTAGACAATGTGTGGTTGGTAAACAAGAATCGGTTTTTTTGCAAGGTGCGGAATATATCGTCAAATATTCAATATGATTCCACAAGATCTAGTTTCGTTCAAGTAAGGGATTCTAGCCAATTGAAAGCATCTTCTGGTCAATTCAGTAATCATTTTGATTCCATTAGTAATGAGGATTTGTTACGAAACATCTATCCATCACATGGTTTATGTAATGGAGCACGATTCATTTGTAAAGGTTTCCAGCACAATGTTGTTGATGCGGAAATTTCCATTGGTCACTGGAAAATGAGTATATTTGCTAGGAATCCCTATATGTCCTTATGAGAACGACATGTTTCCGTTCAAACTTAAAAGGAAACATTTTTCGATTCAACTTAGATTTTCAATGACAATCAATAAAGCTCAAGGTCAAACAATTTCACATGTTGGTGTTTATCTACCAAATTGTATTTTCACATGGAAAACTTTATGTGGCATTATCAAGAGGGATCTCACGTGAAAATACCAAGTGTAACGACCGGTTTTCAACTATCGCGTGTTTTTCTTTATTAAAAAATACATAAATTTATTATATATCAAATTTCGTTGTCATAATGTTATAATAACAATTGGAGCGTTAAAATTAACTAGTAACTAACTTCATTAGGTTAGTTAAACTTGTTAAGGGTTTTAAAACTTTGAGGGGTCAAAATTGCCAATTTGACAAAGTTGAAAATTTAGGGGATAAAACACTAGACCAAAGTCAAAATTCATATTTTATATGTGTGTGTGGTGTTCGACGTGAGCAGAGAAGAGGGGAAGAGGAAGACTTTGAAATCCTTAAAATTGGGTGCTCTCTTGGATGGAAATTGAATTGGTGAAGTTTAGGCACTTTATTTGGTGATTTCTAACAAGTAAGTTATAACATTCAGGTTCCAATCGGACCCTATAATACTTGTTTGTATTCAAACATTTAAATAGTTTAGGTCCCAGTAAAAATTTAAAGCAAACGTTGCATTTACACACGTTGATTCGCAAAACCGACACAAAATATTGATATTATACACCCACTAGTGTATTATGATGTTTTTTTTTTAAAAAAAAAAACAAGTCTTCATCGGGTCTTAAAAGCTTTATCGATCCAAAACGTACAATTTCCGATCATTTTTCACCTTTGCTTTATCAAAACCTGCATACACACTAGTATTTTCACCATTTGTTCGTGAGAACCAAGTAAGTACACCTAAACATTTTTTGAATATGCCTTACGATGGTCTCCCAGACCTTAAAACGCGAGAAAACAGGCCAAAACGCGAAAATTGGAATTGGCCTGACCGTAACCTACGGTCAGGTTGTAGCCTACGACCACCCAGACCAGATTTTCCCCACCGTAGGCTATGGCTAGGACGTAGCCTACACCCCTACCTGCTGCGGTTTTTCTGTTTTTGCATTCCGGACATGTTTTTACTCATTTTTGACAGTCCCTCAACCCCGGAGCGGTTCTAACATTTGAAAACACGCATTTTAATAATGTTTTAATCATCAAAACAAAAAACCATATATTAACACACATACGAAACACCTGTACCAAACATTGTTACTAATTTGCCTTTAACAGGTCAAAATCACCAAAAAGTGTTTTATACAAAAGCACACACACTAGTGTTTTGCCATCTACCATGTCTTAAAATGAACCATTATGCACCCTTTCACTATACACACACTTATGTTATCACCTTGGTTCAATAATTATGTTTACACCCAATAAACTAACGATTGCCACTTGCAATCTTACATACACACCCCTTGTGTGTTGACTCACACTCGTACACACTTGTACTAGTTTTCACATGTCACACCTGACATTATGTTCACACACCTTGTGAACAAATATATCATCCACACTCTTGTGGTTTATTAATGGTTTTACCATTTAATCACACGCTCGTGACTTAGTTAACTCTTGCCACACAAGGCATTGTTGACCTATAAGGGTCAACTTCACTTATCTAGTAAGTGTTATTGCCTAGACCCTTGTAGGTCTTTCCATGTTACACATAGCATTTATATCCACATGAATTAGTTATGCTATCACGCACAAGTCAATTATCACACCTAAATTGACTAACATTAACTTTGACTTAAAAGTCAACACATTGCAAGCAAATTTAACTAATCACATAATTTCACTACACACTCATGTGTTTCAAATCATATTTCAATTCATCAGTCTACACAATTGTAGTTCATGAATAGTCACTACAATCTTATCAAGCCTCTTTGTGACATCCAGTACCTGATCGTCCGACAAGTTCGTACGGTATGTGTACTTTCACCTTTTACTGTGTGTAAATACGATATATGAACAGTGTTTGTGATAACAGAATTCAAAATACAAGAAACAGTTGTACGGAATTATGTGAAAACTTATATACCTTAAGTACAACAACCAACGATAAACAATAGTTGTTTGTGCTTAGGTGAAAACCTAAGTACAGTTAATACAACGAATCAAGAGAAGCAACAGTGTATAGGTAAACAAAAAGAACATGTCGGTTGCGATCTAATATCCATAGATGACAGGAATCAGATGGCCGACAAATCAGTACGAAAACAATGTGAAAACAGGACGTTTAGTTGAGTCCGTCAGTGAGGAAATACAATTCGAAACATAATTTCAGTGTTGTTTCAGAATAACGAAGTGACAGTGTGTTTGCGTGGGTGACGATTCACACAAACATATCTGTGAGTTTAATGTTCTGAAATAATGATTGAAAAGTAGAAAACAAGCATCAGAAAGCAAAACCATCGTCGTGTTCGTTCGGGTGACGATTCGAACGAATACGCGCGAAGGTGACGCGTTCTGACGAAACGAAAACGAAAGACGATACGAACGAAAATAAAATAAGAAAAATAATTATGAAACATTTACTAGGAATAACCACCTTTGAAATATTTAAAATAAAGTCTTTTTATTTAAAATACGTAAATTCGCGTAGCAATCCGGAAACGCAACGGAGACGAAAAACGAGCAACCGAAACGAACCCGAATACCCTCTGGGTATTTAAAGACTAAATGAGGCATTTCACCTCATTTCTTTCATCTTTCTCTCTCTCTAAACACTCTCTCACGAACCTCCTTTCTCTCACTAGAAAACCAACTTCAAACCTCCATATCTTGCTCGTTTGTGGACGAAATCGGGCGTTCTTGGTGTCTAAACGAAGCTCTCGACCTCCTCTACCTAGAAGTATAACAGATCGGAGCATTTGTCCAGCCAAATTCGAGGTACTTGAGCTTGAGTTACACGAAAAAATAGGGTTTTCATACCCGTGTTCAACCCAACACTCTCACCTGGTCTAGAACCCTAACACACTAAACCTACATCCTCGATACACCATCTTAGCATACACAACCGGTGGAAACGACCTGCAACAGCAGAGGGGACGAGGATGATGGTGAGCAGCACAGGTTCGTGGAAGACTTGGCTGGCCGAACCTTCGACCAGCCGAACCTAAAGGAAGCTGGGCACCAAGGGAGGATAACCTAGGACCCTCGAACAGGTGAGCTGCGAACCATCACCCGAACCTCACCATTCCCGAACCTGCAGTGGCCATCACCATCACCGAACATGCATGACCATCAGCTGAACCCTGTGACCATCAGCTGAACCTTTCATCATCAGCCGAACCTAGGGTTCGTCAACCACAACCACCGAACCTTGGACTCACGAACCATCCCTGGCCGAACCATGACAAAGCCGAACCTGCCTTGGCACGAACCATGGGAGAACACCGAACCTATTCATGCGAACCTATGGGCTTTCACGAACCTGTGGAGCTGGAAACCGAACCCTGCTCCACCGAACCTACGTTCTGATGGAGATCATGCATAGCCGAACCTTGGGTTTGCCGAACCATCTGATAGCCACGAACCTTCATGGTTAACCCCTTTTAGCCGAACCCTAGTGGATGCAAAAAGGTTCGCTAATCAAGTGTTCAATGGATTGTAACATTGGTTGATTCAACTCATTACATGTGATCCAGTACATGTTCGGCCTAGATTTGTTGATCCAACCCATCTCGAATGGCAGCCCACATCTTCGGCCCAAGCAGAAATTAAGCGGCCCAAACAATTGAGCCACACTTTCATTCGATTGGTTTAAGTCCAATTGCTTGACTATATTGATTAACCTAGCCCAACACTTCATTTGACCAAGCACTTATAACCGGCCCATCTCCTTGCTGCGGCCTACCGTGGTTGTTTCGGCCCATACATATGACACTTGGCCCATGACTACTAGTTCGACCCACAATGATTTATTCGGCCCGAATTGATAATTCGACTTAACATGAGATAATACACCAACTTGTGAAAGTTTATTTCAAGAAATAGTGTGCATGAAATCACATATTACTACAAAGGTGACAAGTCTTGAGTAATGAGTTTCATAAAGTCTAAAACATAGTGTTCTAACAAATGGATTGCAAGTTACACCTCATGATAAGTCACATAGGGTAAACATGAAATCTATAACAAAAGGTAATAATCTTAACCTAAATTGATTTAGTGTTAGCCTAAGCTATAACAAGTAAACCAGGGCCAAATAATGAAGACCAAGACGAGACTCACGAGTGTTAGCCAACTTTAGGGCTAACACATACACACACACAAATCCCTACGACTTATACTTATAAATTACAACAACGTGAAATCAATACAGGATCGTGAAAACAACCTCAAGTACAATCAAGAGCTCGTGCATTTCTTGTTTAAGCTAAGTCAACCACAACTACTACAAGGTTAGTTCATACGACCCTTTTCTAATCTTAACTGATTTTAAACTCTCGGGGCTGAGAAACATGCTTAACTTTTATTTACTTAAAAGTTTGATGTTTAATATATTGCTTATGCTTGATTTAGATAATATTGCTTGACTTATTATCGTTTATCATTGTATGCATGCTTGTATGATCATGATATGACAGAAACAACTAAGATGAATATGATAATATAACTTCATAAATCATCAACACAATAGAATAATATAGTTGTAAGATTCTATCTTATAACATTAAAGTATTCTTACTAGAACAAACATTGAGATTATCACAGGTGAACAAGATGACAAGAACAACAACAAACAGTATCCACCACCTGAGTCAACTAAGTGTTGTAAGAATGATTCCTACAACACTGTAGTGGCAACATGGTGACTATATGGAACAACTAGAATGATAACGTACCTTCATGATAACAACATCATTCACACAACAACTAATATTGTTTAATAAGACTAGATCTTATTAACTTTATTAGCAACAATGGGAACACACAACATTGAGAACAAACAACATTGGTAAACACAATACAATTGATTGCTATTGAACTGTCTGTATTATATCATTTCAATCATGTGCCATATATTCAAGTTTCATTGTAAGTCCCTTATCAGAATCGTTTACCAGTTAATTTAGTGGGATCTAAACCGACGATAGCATAGTGGTACCATAGGTTTGACAAACCTCCGACGAGTGAGGTCGGTATGTTAGTCGTAACATCAATTGGCCGGTAACGTATGACCGGTAACAGGGAGACGATCAGTCAGGTTTGGTAAACGACACATGGTGATATCATTTGACAGTGATATTGTAATTAATCCATCGAGTTCTGTTGACTAGTAGACTGAGGGATTTATTTTCTCTCATGTCATATTACTAGTAACAGTTTCGATGAGGCCTACGGTAATACAAAGTGGTGGAGGTAAATCGGATGCATTGAAATCTGATTACGTGAGGATTGCAATGGATTCCTTTTAGGCTCTATGCACTTCAAGTTGAGAACATATAACATTTGGTTAACTCACACTCGTATTATTAACAGTGATTAACAGTTAACCCCACAGTAATAGAATAATAACAAGGATCAGATTAAATTAATCTAATTTCCTTAACACATCGAGGGTTTATCAATACTTCGATTTGATAACTAAACCCCTCATATTATATTATTCTACATATGATTCAATGGGAGATGAATACAAACGGACGGGTGAAATGAAAATGGGGATCCATAGTTGTATTGCAAGTGGTATTAAGTTCTATTAGATAAGTGGTGGGATGTTGGCTGGGGCTTGTTCCCCTACATATGCCCTATATATAAGCATAGCTAATAGGATGAGATATCACTTGTAAATATAACTATGGAAAGGCCATTGTGTGAACGGGTGAATCAAACAACTTACAAACAACAAGTATGACATTGTGATTGTGTATGTGAACATTTCAAGGCTTTCAAATATCAAACTTATGAACTCACCAACCTAGTGTTGACTTTGTTTAAATGCATGTTTTCTCAGGTGATGAACATGTGTAGTTGCCTATATTCAAGAACTAAGCTAGTGGACTTTTAGAAGACCTAGCTTCATTTTGTGTTGCATACTTTTGGGTGACAAAACAATGAATCATCTTTTGTATATCTTGTACAGTTACAATATAGAAACTCATTGATTCTTTTGATTAGATTTACCTACTTAAATTATGAGGAAACAATGTAACTTAACTTTGTAATTCTATTTCATTGTCATGCTAGCATTTCTCATTTATGTATCATGTGTTATGTAAACAATCTGATCATTTCGATTATCAAACGATATCGCGCCCCGAGAACTTTCCGCCAGACGGGAAAGTCGATCCAGCCCGCCGGCTCGGGGTGTGACAGATTGGTATCATAGCCGTGGTTATAGAGAAATATAGGTCATATTACTTAAACGGTTTGGCCTAGACTATAACCTAGGGACCCTCATGTAGAGATCATATGACATAGGATTCTATTTGCATGTGTCTTCTGCATCTGATCACTGCACTAAGCGATTTTCTTTCGGTTATGATCAGAATGCCGCCAACCACCTCTGATTCTCCTACACAACCACCTCCACCTCCTCCTCCGCCACCGCCTGCTCATGAGTTGGATCCTGCCACCATAGCACTGGCCACACTGCTGACCAGTCAACTGAGGGATATGATCCCAGAGATGATGAACAGAATCAACAACCACAACAGTAACAACATCGCCAGCTCATCTGGAGAAGGCAGTGGAAACACCCGCCATCATCAGGACTACTCCTACAAGAACTTTGTAGGATGCAAGCTACCTAGTTTCAGTGGAAGTGAGGGTGCCGTCGGATTGATCCAATGGATCGAGAAGATGGAGACTACTCTAGATATCAGTGGCTGTCCTGATCAGCACAAGTTAAGGTATCCAGCGGTTTCATTCAACAAACGAGCGTTAACTTGGTGGAACGCTCAAGTTCAGACTAGAGGCAGGGATGAGGCCCTGTCCATGCCTTGGGATGATTTCAAGGCGATGCTGAGGGCAGAGTTTTGCCCGAGAAACGTGCTGAAGAAGGTTGAGACTGAACTGCTCAATCTTGTAATGATTGGTGCTGGGCATCTGGCCTACATCACCCGCTTTCATGAGTTAGCTACTTTGGCACCGGACGTGGTGCCAACACTGGAGAAAAGGATCGAGCGGTATGTCGGGGGACTGCCGGCTTGTATCCAAGGGCATGTGATTTCTGCCCATCCTACTACCATGGCGATGGCTGTTACTCTGTCAGCAACTTTGACAGACGTGATGGTTGCCTTCGGGGCTCTCAAGAAAGAAGCCGACTCATCCAAGGTTGGAACCTCAAAAAGGCCGGATAAGCGCCCGGCCAAGAAACAAAAGGTGGTCAAGAACTTTGCTGCGACCACCCAGACACCAATGATCAATCAACCACCACCACTACAGATCAAGAAGCCCTACACTGGCACGGCACCTTTGTGCAACACCTGCCAGTATCATCATCTGCGAAACATCCAGTGCAGACAATGCACTAACTGTGGGAAGTTTGGTCACTAGGCTAACCATTGCAGGAGCACGGGGGCTCCGAACAGAAACAACAATGCATCGGTTACAACTGCTGCTGCTACTGTTGCTGCTAACAGGTCATGCTACACTTGTGGCGAACCTGGACACTTCTCGAGGGATTGTCCCAAGAGAATTCAACCGAGGGCTCAGGTAGCAAGAGGACGAGCCTTTCAGATTGGAGCAGCTGCTGCTCGACAGGACCCGAACGTGGTCATGGGTACATTTCTCTTATCTGACTTTTATGCATCCATATTGTTTGACACTGGTGCGGATCAGAGTTTTATCTCATCCGACTTTGCATGCCATCTTAATCATGTTGAGGAATCTTTAGACTCCCCTTATACTATTGAGATACCAAACGGCAAACAGATCACAGTTGTAACATCAGTGCCGGAACCGTCACCGGAACAGTGATCGTAAACAGTACGTGAACAGGAATCAGGTACAAATCTTATGTAATGCAGTGTATTTCATATTCATATTTAGTTTCAGTATCATTTCATGTTATCAAAACAGTGAAATCATAATCATTTCAGAGAAACGAGTTCAGAACAATGGTTCTTGAGTCAGATAATTATCTGGCAACATAGAACCATCATGTGATTTATTTGTTAGGATTTTATTATGTATAAACGTATGTGAGGCTTTACAGAACAAAACAGCACGAATGTCGTTACGTGAATGCTAAACCGACGGATTATTTGTATAGGTGACGATCTGTACGAATAATTCTGAAAGTTTAACGTTCTGAAGGATATTCAATAATTAGAAAACAATATTGAAAAGTGTAGTTATCGTCGTGTTTGATCGGGTGACGATTCGAACAAATACGCGCGATGACCGCGCGATTCGATTTAAACATTAAATAAATATTTTGTAATTTAAATAATTAAAAGATATTTAGTTAATTTATTAGGAATTACAACCTAAAATAATTTTATAACTTCTACTTTAAGATCGAGTCGTTTCGTAACGAAAACGACGCGAAACCGACGTTTCTACGCGAAACCACGCGAAACCGAACGAACCCGAACGAACCCCGGTATTTTCCCCACATTAATTGTGGTCTTTAATGCCACAACAACCCACAACCACCAGCCCCAACCCCCAACCTCGTTCACCTCTTTCTCTCTCTAAACCTTCACAAGAGATTCCACCTTCTCACTAAGATTTCTTGGTTGTTTCTTCACCAAATTTTGTGTTCTTGGTGTCTAAATCACCACCATCACTAGTAGAACACGAAAGTACAACGGATCTAAGGTTGTATCCAACAGATTTGAGGTAAAAATCTAAGTTTTCGTTCGATTTAAGGGTTTGAAAACCCTAATCACGGACCCACCTGCTAAACCGGTTCTACACCATGTTGAGCCATAGGAACCACATCACAACACCTTAGAACAATGTAGGAACAAGTGGTATTTCGAATCTAGTTTGTTTAGAGTCAAAATAGGAGTGCTATGGTGGTTGTGTTCGTGCGGCCGAATGGCCTATCAACAGGTGGTCGAATGACCACAGCTCTTCCATTCGCCGAATGGCCAAAGCCCTCATTCGACCATGTCCCATTCTCATTCGATCGTGGTCATCGCTGGAGTCTCATTCGTGGGCATTCATTCGACATGTGTCACATTCGGCCGAATCAAGGACTCATTCGATCAAACATCCATTTGACCCACTTCCTTCGGCCTAGGCCTATTCGCCGAACCAGGATTCATTCGGGGACCAACCTATTCGACCCAGCTTTGATTCGGTAAACCACATTCGGCCAAAGGCCATGTGGTTAGCCATTCGTCCGGGTCCATGATCGAACGAGTTAAAGCCATTTGCAAGGGTGCATGTATGAGAAGGTGTGTGCATGTATGGACTTGAGCTAGTGGGTGGGTATGCATGGAAATGATCATGTGTGTGCATGGGGTTAACATTAGGGTTTCATTCATAGAAATCAAAAGCTTGAGTTATTTTGAATGACTATGATGTCACTTCATGTGGGAATCAAACAATAATATAAAGGTTATAGGGTTAATTTAATTATTAAAACCTAAACCTTCAAGAAATCTATAATGTCAGGTGATCAACCTAGATGGTTTATCTAGACCATCAAGGATTAGTAAAATTGTAAAGATATCAAGAAATCGTTTAAAAGTCAAAGTCAAATTAATGAGCTGGAGATGGCCCAATGGGCTTAATCTAAGCCCGTCATCATGTTAATTACACTTTTCTTAAATAAATCATGCTTTTCATAAAAGAAATGAAATTATAAATTTTAGTAAAATAATTAAATGATTTTCTTAAGTAAATGTTTAACCTAAAATGAATAAATTTGAAAATGTTCTACTAAAAGTCTTTAAAGGATTAATTGGGAATAAGGGTTACTACTGGGTAATAAATTAGATCAAGTTAGATAAAGTCTTAGAAATACATTAGTAATCTAGGACACGTAGTTGCACACCGAGACCAAACCCTAGATACGACGACCACTGAATATACTTATCGTCTTCGAATTTTCTTAAAATAACTCAGGAACCGAAGATACCTAAGTTACAACAAAGAGTGCGCATTTTGTGGTAATTCATTTCAGAGCAACACAGGTGAGTTCATTGCCCCTTTTCTAACATTTTTTGTTTTAAAACGCGGGGCTGAGAAGCATGCGTAAACTGTTTTATTAAACTGTTTATTTAAATGCTTTATTTATTATATGTTTTACATATATATGTTTGTTGATACTCTTAGAATCCTGTCTAGGAAATTATTAAACAGATCAAGTTATCAAATAAATTTAAGTACTCTTATGAGTAATACCTTAAATTTAAACTCTAAATCAACCCTTAGGCCATCAAGCTCAAATTCAAGAATCTAAACTCATAGCGGAATCAGATGAACAAAATCAATAGATCATATTCCAAGGAATCATAACTCAGTGTGTGATCTGAGATTCAAGAATCATAAACAAATCAATTACCATTGTAAATCATGGAAATTCCAAAGATCAAGATCAAGAGACTCAAGGAATCTGAAATCATAAATGTGTGTGAATCATTGAAATAATGAAATCATTACAATCTAATGAAATCATGAATACTCAAGTCAAGGTGCATGTCAGTTGTATATGGAATCAAGATCACGTGTAACACACATATAAAGTCTCTTCAGGTATAGAAGACTCTTGTAGTCAGGCTATACGGGCAACAACGTGAACAATCATTGAAATCAATATCAAAGTCTAAGAGAATCAAGAGATCAAGAATCAAAGGATATCCTTAAAGTCCTCGCATGTACAGAAGACCTTTGGGTCAAGCTGTAAGGGCAAAACATTAAAGTCCCCGCATGTACAGAAGACCTTCGGGTCAGGCTGTATGGGCATCATTAAAATCCCGTCACGCCCAGGTATACTCCTTGTGAGTTATGCCTGGTATGGGTCACGTGTGAGAGGTTACAACTTGGACAACCACCAACAACTAAGTCTAATTGATTGAGTAAAATTATACTCAATCATCATGTCTTAGTTGTATTTAAATGTTTTATTTATTTATTATTTAATTAAATAATTAACATTTTATTTTTATCACTGACTTTTGGGAAATCATGTATCTATGTTCAAAATCAAGAGAGTCAAAGGTAAACCAAGTTTTGGGAAATCATAATCTAAATCAGAAGTGTGTTAGGTAAAAATGCTTAATTATCATTAACATCAATGTCCTATGCGGATTAGTATGTGGTGGGATGGCGTCTGGGCGGGGTTGTAGCCTTGACCCAGGGGTATGCCCTATATATAAGCATACCGATCTGGATGATACAGGTGATGCTAATGAGGTTAGGGTCTTTACAGGAAGAGGTTTTCAAATCATTTTCATTTACAAAACTCTATGAACTCACCAACCATGTGTTGACTTGATCTTTTTGCATGACTTCTCAGGTGACGAACAGGTCAACTAAGGAGTTATCCCTTTTGGACTAGGACTTCAGATAGAAGGCTTAGTATTTTGGACCTGCATACTTTTGAAGACATCATTATACAATTTATTTTGTATATCTTGTGTAAATACAAGATAGAAATTTATGATGTTGATGATAGATTTACATTGTTAAATTATAAACAATACTGATGTAATTTAACTTTGTAATTCTATTATATTTAGCATTTCTCATTTGTATCATGTGCAATATAAACAATCTGATCATCACGATTATCACTCATGATATCGCTCCCCGGGAACCTTCCGCCCGCCGGGACAACCGATCCTATCCTGCCGGCTCGGGGTGTGACAACAGTAGACACAGTACTTAGGAATTGCCCACTAACATTTGGTGATCACACATATTCTATCGATTTGATACCGACGGAACTGGGCAGTTTCGACATTATCATTGGAATGGATTGGCTATCTCTTAACAGAGTAGAGTTCATCTGTTCCGAAAAGCTACTACGCATTCCAATGGAGAACGATCGGATCTTGGAAATTCATGGAGATCAAGCGAAACGCAGTGTCAAGATAATATCCTGCATGAAGGCTCGCAAGTACCACAGAAAACAATGTATCGCATTTTTTTTTGAGTATTATTATTATTATATATATATATATATATTATTATCATTACTATTTTTTTTCTTCTATCGCTTCGTGGCCTTCGAAAAAAATAGTAATGATAATAATATATATATATATATATAATAATAATAATAATACTCAAAAAAAAAAAAGGGAACGGTTTTTTTCGAGCCGAGGGTCTCTTTAAAAGCAGCCTCTCTACCACATCTGGGGTAGGGGAAAGGTTTGTTTTCGTCTCACCCTCCCCAGACCCCACACAGTGGGAATATACTGGGTTTGTTTGTTTGTTTGTGGTAGAGAAAGACAAGAAAGCAATCAAGATTCAAGATGTTCCAGTAGTGAAAAACTATGCGGACGTGTTTCCGGATGATTTACCGGGACTGCCACCTGAGAGATCGGTGCAGTTTCGAATCGATCTGATTCCGGGAGCGACTCCTGTAGCTAAGTCTCCTTATAGGCTTGCACCATCAGAAATGCAGGAGTTGTCCAATCAATTACAAGAGCTACTCGACAAAGGATTCATCCGACCGAGCTTTTCTCTGTGGGGAGCTCCGGTTCTCTTTGTTAAGAAGAAGGATGGATTGTTCAGAATGTGCATAGATTACAGAGAGCTCAACAAACTCACCATCAAGAATCGGTACCCGTTACTGAGGATTGATGACTTGTTTGATCAATTACAGGGAGCTCAGTACTTTTCAAAGATAGACCTGCGTTCAGGTTATCACCAGCTCCGGATTCAAGAAGATGACATACCCAAGACGGCATTTCGTACCCGATATGGTCACTACGAATTCATGGTGATGCCATTCGGACTGACGAATGCACCGGCAGTGTTCATGGATTTAATGAACCGGGTGTTCAAGCCGTACCTAGATCAGTTTGTTATCATCTTTATTGAAGATATACTGATTTATTCAAAAAGCGAGAAAGAACCTGAACAACATCTCAGGACAGTCTTGGAACTCCTGAAAGACGAACAACTTTATGCCAAATTCTCCAAGTGTGAATTTTGGTTAAGAGAAGTTCAGTTTTTGGGTCATGTGATTAACAGTAATGGTATTCATGTGGATCCTGCCAAGATTGAAGCAATCAAGAACTGGGATGTGCCCACAACACTGATAGAGATCAGATCATTCTTGGGATTGGCGGGTTATTACAGGAGATTTATTTCGAATTTCTCTAAGATAGCTCTGCCTCTCACCAAACTCACACAGAAGAGTGAACCCTTCGCGTGGACACAGAAACAAGAAGAGGCATTTCAAACACTGAAACAAAGATTGTGCAATGCTCCAATCTTAACACTCCCAGAAGGCAACGATGACTTCGTAGTATACTGTGATGCTTCCTATCAGGGACTTGGTTGTGTTTTAATGCAACAGGACAAAGTCATTGCTTATGCCTCACGACAGTTGAAGATACACGAGAAGAACTACACAACACACGACTTAGAACTGGGAGCTGTTGTCTTTGCTTTAAAGATTTAGAGACATTACCTGTACTGTACCAAATGCACTATCTTCACAGATCACAAGAGTTTACAGCACATATTTGATCAGAAGGAGCTTAACATGAGACAGAGACATTGGGTTGAGCTCCTGAACGATTACGATTGTGTGATCAAATACCATCTGGGCAAAGCGAATATGGTTGTAGACGCTTTGAGTCGGAAGGAAAGAGTCAAACCCTTGCGCGTTCGAGCAATGGGAATGACAGTGCAAACAAGTCTGAGAGATCAAATCATACAAGCACAACAAGAAGCAATGGCAAGAGACAATTTGAAACGCGAGCTCGATTGTGGAGCCAAGAAACATTTCGAGACAAAATGTCACACCCCCAAATTCCCACGTGCGGTGTCAGGCCGCGCGGGTGTGACGTGGCCAGGATCACAGCTCATGGTCATATAGAATGACTCTATATGAGTTACACAACACACAGTTTTGTAAAATAATACAAGTTTCAATAATAAAACAGCGGAAATGTTTGATAATTAAAGCAGCGGATTAGTAAAGTGTTACAGTGGAAAGATAAATTGTTTCAGACACTACATGATAAATATCGATCCATCCCGCCGACTCGGGGTGTGACCCTCTTAGTGCTTGAATTCAACACTACACACAATTATGCATATTTATATATTATAAATGTCCCACTAGACATTTGATCACACTCATTGTGAATTCTTATTCTCAATCAAATAGAATGGCCACAACTCTAATGGGTCATTTCACACGATTCATAGATTCTCTAAGAAGCACACTTTGAATTTAAGCTTGTCACACACATTCACACACTTGTGCTTTAAACACACAATACACGCATAATTAATTTGTAGGTCACTTACCTCACGCCAAGCTAGCTAACCATTTTGCAAGCTCCTTTTCGGGTATGTGAGATTCACTTTCAAACCTAGTGATCATATAACATTCCATTTAACATATACACACATATGTAATGGAATTCAACCCATTTTGACCTGTTTACTTGTTTTTTTTTACTCATTCATCATCCTATCTTACACTACATGTAAGTTTTATGTCAATTTACCAAAATTCCATGTTTAATGCTTCTTTCAGGCATTTTATTAAACACCTAATGTACATAATAATAGTTATGATCCTAATCACCACTTGAGTACTTGAAAACACCCTTTTTCATCAAGTTTTCACTAAAAGACCATAAATTTACCAATTTTAACACATCTCACTACACATGACATCACATTAACACAATTCAAACTTGGTTTATATCTATTCATCACTTACACGTGGTGAATTATCCATTTTAACCAAATTTCCCACACATCCCATGAACACCCATGTTCATAATCTCCATTTTACTAATAGTTTAGGTGTTTAACAACTAGAATACACACTAACATATGTTTATCAAGCATAACAGCACCCAAATTCTAACTAAACATGATCAAACTCCATAACCCACATCAAGAACTCATCACATGCAGGGCCATGAGGGAGGGCGAGGTGGGCGACAGCCCCGGGCCCGACGTTTTTAGGGGCCCGAAATTTTAAAAAAAAATTATAAAACTTAGGGCCCAACAAATTATAATAGAATGAAAATAGTTTAATTGCTTATGAATTACCCCTAAAAAAGCCTCACATATTTAAAAATATATTAGGTTTCTATTGACTTTATCCCAAATTAGTTTACTTTCTACTTTTCCAATTCCCAAACGTGCTCTAGCAGCCGGACCAGAGTCCAACTCCAGCCTTCCACCCCTCCAGTCCCACCTTTCAAATTCAACAAAGCGGATCCCTTGCAGCCTCCACTGCTTCAATTGCATGGCCACGAGCCATCGAGCACAACCTCGGTTGCCGTCTCCAATGAGCCATACATTAAAGTATGAAGAACAATCCGATATTGATGCGAATAAACTTTATTTGGAGTTGA
The DNA here is from genome assembly GCA_009363875.1 of Mikania micrantha. Lineage (NCBI taxonomy): Eukaryota > Viridiplantae > Streptophyta > Magnoliopsida > Asterales > Asteraceae > Mikania > Mikania micrantha. The sequence continues at coordinate 23,731,004 of CM018683.1, forward strand.
AGTTGTTTAAGACATTTTTGTGTTATAAAATCATCACCCTTTTGATGCTATAAAGTACAAACAACTTGAACCAGCTTGGGTTTTTCCGAATGCGTTAATTGCATGTAGAGTTTTGTTGACTATCCGGTAACTGTGGCATTGACAGAAATAAGTTGAAGTTTTATTTATGATCTTCAATGTCACAAGACCGCCTTAACGGATTGGCAATGATTGCTATTGAGAACGTCATCTGAGAAAATATGGATACCGAATAGATGATCGAGACTTTTGCTTAAAAAAATCCTCGGATAGCCTCACGGTTTGCTTAGGTATTTAAAATATATTATTATGTTACAATACTTTGGTTTTGTTAATTTTTTAACAAATATATTCATACTACTAACTTTTTATATATAAATTACTAAGTTATTTTTTTAAGAGGGGCCTATTTTTTCTTCTCGTCCCGGGCCCTAGAATTTTTTTTATTCTCGGGGACAGCCCTGATCACATGTGAGGGTTTTGTCACACCCCCAATTTTCAACTAACGGAATCAAATGTTCAAATATATTATTATGTTACAATACTTTGGTTTTGTCACACCCCCAATTTTCAACTAACAGTTGTAAAATGTAAATTACAATGCAAAGTTTTCAAATGTTCAAATTCAAATAACTATAATGTAAAGACATGCATGTGACTCAATCTCCTAGTCCATGCTTGCTTTCTTGTGCACCTTAGCGTCCTGAGAAAACATGTAAATCAAGTCAACACAAAGGTTGGTGCATTACACAGGTTTAAGCATTCACAAATGTTGAAACCACAGTTTGAATATAAAGTTTGCAGATAACATAATCACACATTGCATAGTCATGATAGCTAGTCATATATACTATTTACATAAGTGGTTGACACCGAAGCTGACTAGTGCATGCTATCGCATGTTTTGCCTTGCCACTATTGTCTAGCACAAACAATAGTAATGAATGTTTGGTCAGTCAAACACTTGCGTAGATCCCATCTACCAAGTGAGGTTTGTCAAACCTAATAGATCTATTTCCAACTACCACGCTTTGCGCTACGGCAAACTAAACGGTTAGAAGTGTAAGGACTTTTAAATGCTATGTTGTCACATAATGTAAACAGCTAACTCATGCAAGTGATATGTATCTAAAATGTTTGTTGCACATGTTTTCTCCCCCAAAACAGTTTAAAATAAGAAAGGGGCCGTGTACGCACCTTTGATTGTTGCAGAATGATCAAATACGTGAACTCGCGTAGATAATCCTCTTACGAAGGATCTGTGTTTAAACAATAACATTGTGTTATTCGAGATGCCGTTTTATGCTTGAAATCACATACGTGTCAACACACGTATGCTAGAGTGTTAGAAATGTGCATATGTAAATACGTGTGACTTTGAAATCGTTTAAATAAAATCATATCTGATTTTATTTAAATAACCGTAATTATACGCGATTTCATTTCCGATCTAAAATATGAATTTTATTATTTCAAAGTGTTCGTATTCCCGTTACGGTTCCAACGCAACTCGAACGGTTTAAATCGGACTTGAAACGAAGGAGTTATGGACAAAATACTAAAAATTGGTTTAATATTACAAAAACTGGCAGCCCTAAGGCTCGAACCCGTGACCCTTCACTCAATACACACGCATCTTACCAGTCTCGCCCGCTAGGGTATCGCGTTAACACTTCCAAGATTAATTCTCTTAAGCCCAACCCAACCGGTCCCCTTGGGTTTACTTTGACCGAACCCAAACCCCCCAATTGATCCCTAATTCGAACCCGATCGAACCCAAGACCTTGGGGCTTCTGTTCCCTGAATCCATACGCATCCATAATGGGTTTCAATTCACCCAATTATCAAGATAAACATCTCAATTCAACCCCTAACTAGGTCCGGTTCGAACAATCTCGTTTCTCAAATCAATTGAACCAAATTTGAATACATCCGACCTCCAATTCATGTGGTTTTTCATCCTACTATCCAAACGAACTTCTCTGTGTATTCTAATCGAAATTTTAATCACAATGGCTTAGAAAATCCCAAATCTTTTAAACTAATAAACCCTAGAATCTGAAATCTATCAATTTGTTGTTATCTGATGCAATTGACATATGATTTTCGATAAGAAAGTAATTTCGAACATCTCTGTAATACTGAATTTGATTTTTAAACTCATTTGGTTACAAATCCCCAAACCGTTTTTGATCATAAACCCTAACTATAGAATTCGTAGTATTCGATGATATCAATCAAGATTGACTTAGGTTTAACCTTAGTCGATCTCCTCTGAAACTACCCATATCCTTTAATTTGACTATCCAACCCATTTAAATCGAAATCCCCAAAACCGATTGGTTCTAAGAACCCAAGAATTGAAACCATTCGATTTGTTATTGTTTGATGTAATCAACACATGGATTTCATTAAACTAATGATTTCTAAGCTTTCTGTACAAATCAATTTGATTTTCAAATCCGTTTACCTTCAAACCCCCAATTCGGTTTATGATATAAACCCTAGTGATCGAATTCCTACAATTCGATGTCAAGGATCGAAATTGACATGGGATTTCTCTAAATCGGTATGTTTAGTTTGTATGGAAGTCGATTTTTACCTGTTTTGATGTTGAATTTTTGAAATTCCTCTTGTAGCTCAAGTTCGGTCGACCCACGATTTGATTCTCCTCTCTGGAACTCTTGAGATCAAATTGTTGTGTGAGAAAGACTCTAAAGATGCCGATTTAGGTTTAGGAAAGTTCAATTGCGAGATTTTTGATCTAATCTTTCGAATTTGAGTCGATTATGGACGGTTTCGACTTTCTAGTTCATTAGTGTCTTAATTCGTCTAATTAATGGCTCAATAACGTTTAGAAACTATTAAAAATCATCAATGCCATGATTTGAACAGTTCAATTTCAGTTACAAGTCCCTCTATGGTGAAATTTGAACTTTTCCCAATTCTATGGCCGAATTTTGACTTTCAAAGTCAAAATTGAGACTTTTATTGAATTGCAATCTTAATCCTTGAAGTTTTAACATTCTAAGACTGCTTTTGATCAATTACCATCCCTCTAGTTTGATTTTAAATGATTTCACATCATTTTGGTTAATTCTAAAGTTAACGGAGTTAATCCGGAATACCGAATTGTCACTAATCAGGCTACTTAGAACATTGTTGGACTAGATTAATCCTTTTGGGCCTCCTAAATACAATTGGGCCTACCTTGGACCTCATATTTACAATTGGGCCTACTTTGGGCCTCATTGGGCCTACCTTGGCCTCATTGGGCCTACCTTGGGCCTCATATGTGTGATTTCGATATTTTCAGTTAACGAGGTTAATTCGAAAAGTCGGATTGTCACATCATCCCCTTGTTGAAGGAATTTTCGTCCCGAAAATTAGTAAATGTTAGGAGTGGTTAGGAAACTACTTACGAGTTTAAATCGTACGTGATAGTGTGGTTTGATCATTCCGTGTGCTTGTGTGTATTCACACACAAAATCTAATGCTTGCAACATCACAACTAAGTGTGATCGTTCAATGTGACTGTTTGCGTGTACACTAGTTAGTTCACCTAACTGTGACTGTTTGTGTTCGATCATACTGTGCTGTGTAACCTCACACATAGTGAGTGTCTGTAACTGTTTGTACTATGCAACCTCGTACATAGTAAAATGTGTGTAATTAATCATGCATGTACTACCATAACATGTAACATATGAAATGTAGCACATAAAATGTATAAAATGTAATGTAGGACAAATATTTATAACAAAACTAATTGAGTAAAGTGTTTGTGCTTACAGTTTGAAATTTGCAGTGTTGATGTGTGAAACATCATGTCATCCCCTTGTTGAAGAAAAATTTCGTCCCGAAATTTAACGTGCGCTCTCAGTGTTTGTTGCTGTTGTTTTAAACAGATGAGGATACTTCTTCATCATTTGGTCTTCCCGTTCCCATGTGAATTCAGGACCACGTCTTGAATTCCACCGGACTTTGACTATCAGAATCTTACTTTGTTTAAGTTGTTTGACCTCTCGGTCCATGATTTCAGCTGGTTCTTCAATGAATCGTAACTGTTCATCCACTTGTATTTCTTCCAATGGTACAATCAATGTCTCATCAGAAAGACATTTCTTTAAGTTCGATACATGAAAGACATCATGAACTCCACTGAGTTCATCTGGTAGTTTGAGTTGATACGCAACCGGACCAATCCTTTTCAGAATCTCAAAAGATCCTACGTATCGTGGACTAAGCTTTCGGCGCTTGCCGAATCGTATCACACCTTTCCAAGGTGATACCTTTAGAAGAACTCGGTCTCCTACTTGGAATTCCAATGGTTTACGACGTTTATCAGCGTAACTCTTCTGTCGATCCCGGGCCGCTGCCATACGGTTCCGGATTTGTACTATCTTCTCTGTTGTCTCGTGCACTAATTCAGGACTTGTAATCTGACTGTCACCAATTTCAGCCCAACAAACTGGTGAACGACATTTGCGACCATACAAAGCTTCAAACTGTGCTGCCTGAACACTTGTATGATAACTATTGTTGTAAGAGAATTCCACTAACGGTAAATGGTTTTCCCAGCTATCACCAAAGTCAATGACACAAGCTCGTAACATATCCTCGAGCGTTTGAATCGTACGTTCACTTTGACCGTCGGTCTGTGGATGATAGGCGGTACTCATATCCAAACGAGTTCCCAATGACTTATGGAGTGACTTCCAAAAATTTGAAGTGAATCGAGCATCTCGATCTGATATGATAGAAATTGGCACGCCATGTCGTGCTACCACTTCCTTGATGTAAATACGAGTCAGTTTCTCCATCTTGTCGGTTTCCTTGATTGCTAAGAAATGTGCAGATTTCGTTAATCGATCAACAATTACCCATATCGTATCACAACCACTTAGTGTACGGGTAACTTAGTAATGAAGTCCATCGAAATCTGTTCCCATTTCCACATTGGTATTTCTGGTTGTTGCAGCAGACCAGATGGTTTCTGATATTCAATTTTGACTTTAGAACAAGTCAAACATTTGCTAACGTACCTAGCAATGTCAGCTTTCATGTGAGGCCACCAATACAGTGCCTTCAAGTCATGATACATCTTGTCTGATCCCGGATGGACTGAATATCTGGACTTGTGTGCTTCATCCATCACGAGTTCCCTTAAACCTCCGTACAAAGGTATCCACAGTCGATCAATGAAATAACGAATTCCATCAGACTTGACATCCAACTGTGTTTCCATCCCCCGTAAGGATTCATGTACCAAATTATCCTTTTCTAAGGCTCCCAGCTGAGCACTGCGTACCTTGTCAGGTAAATCAGTATGTATTGTCATCATAAGTGCGCGAACCCGTCTTGTTGAAGTGTCTTTTCTGCTTAAAGCATCAGCTACCACATTAGCTTTTCCCGGGTGATACTTAATCGCGCATTCGTAGTCGTTCAACAACTCAACCCATCGTCGTTGTCTCATATTCAGCTCCTTCTGATCAAAGATATGCTGCAAACTCTTATGATCAGTGTAAATGGTACACTTAGTTCCATATAGGTAATGCCTCCAAATCTTCAAAGCAAAAACCACTGCTCCTAACTCTAAGTCATGAGTAGTGTAATTCTTTTCGTGTGGTCGTAGCCGCCTTGAAGCATAAGCAATCACTTTATCACGTTGCATCAACACACATCCCAAACCCTGTGCAGATGCATCACAATACACCACAAAGTCTTCCGTCCCTTCCGGTAAGGACAGAATCGGTGCACTGCAGAGTTTCTGTTTCAATAACTGGAATGCAGTTTCCTGTTTATCCGTCCAGTTATACTTCGTTCCCTTGTGCGTAAGAGCTGTAAGTGGTTGAGCGATCTTTGAGAATCCCTCAATGAATCGTCGGTAATAACCCGCCAAACCAAGGAATTGTCGTACCTCGGTAGGTGTCTTTGGCGCTTCCTAATTCTTAATTGCTTCAATCTTTGCTGGATCAACATGTATGCCCTTTTCGTTGACTATATGACCCAAGAATTGTACTTCTCGCATCCAGAAATCACATTTCGAGAACTTAGCGTACAATTGTTCTTGTTCAATAATTCTAGTAGCTATCGAAGATGTTCAGCATGCTCCTCCTCATTCTAAGAATAGATAAGAATGTCATCAATGAAAACAATGACAAACTTATCAAGATAAGGTTTACAAACACGATTCATGAGATCCATGAATACAGCTGGAGCGTTTGTCAACCCAAATGGCATGACCAAGAACTCATAATGGCCATAGCGCGTCCTGAATGCTGTCTTTGGAATATCCTCCTCTTGAACTCTTAGTTGATCATAACCCGATCTGAGATCAATCTTCGAGTAGTAGCTCGAACCTTGCAACTGATCAAACAGATCGTCAATTCTAGGTAACGGATACCGGTTTTTGATAGTAACTTTGTTAAGTTCCCGGTAATCGATACACATACGGAAAGTCCCGTCCTTCTTCTTAACAAACAAAACTGGAGCTTCCCACGGTGAAAAACTAGGTCGTATGAAACCCTTATCCAACAACTCTTGCAGTTGTGTAGATAACTCTTGCATCTCTGAAGGTGCAAGTCGATAAGGCGCCCTGGCTATCGGTGCTGCATCTGGTGTATGGTCGATTCGGAATTCCACCTGTCTGATAGGCGGTAATTGTCACACCCCGAGCCGGCGGGATAGGATCGGTTGTCCCGTCGGGCGGAGGGTTCCCGGGGCGCGATATCGTGAGTGATAATCGTGATGATCAGATTGTTTACATTGCACATGATATAACTGAGAAATGCTAAATATAATAGAATTACAAAGTTAAATTACATCAGTATTGTTTATAATTTAACAATGTAAATCTACCATTAACATCATATATTTCTATCTTGTATTTACACAAGATATACAAAACAATTTGTATAATGATGTTTTCAAAAGTATGCAGGTCCAAAATGCTAAGTCTTCTATCTGAAGTCCTAGTCCAAAAGGAATAACTCCTTAGTTGACATGTTCGTCACCTGAGAAGTCATGCAAAAATCAAGTCAACACATGGTTGGTGAGTTCATATAGTTTTATGATTTGAAAATGATTTGAAAACCTCTTTCGGTAAAGACCCTAACCTCATTAACTCCACCTGTAATATCCACATCGGTATGCTTATATATAGGGAATCACGAAAGGGTCAAGCCCAGACGCTATCCCACCACATACTAATATGTATATGACACTGTTGTTAATGATAATTAAGCATTTTTACCCAACACCTCTGATTTAGATCATGATATTGAAATCTGATATGCCTTTGATTTATTGGGTTCCTCATTGATATATGATTTCCCAAAAAGACAGTGATAATAGTAAAATGTCAAATATTTAATTTATTAATTAAATAAAACATTTAAATACAACTAAGACATGATGATTGGTTATGATTTTACTCAATCAGTTAGACTTAGTTGTTGGTGGTTGTCCAAGTTGTAACCTCTCACACGTGACCCATGCCAGGCATAACTCACAAGGAGTACACCTGAACTGAGCGGGATTTTAATGATTTGCCCGTTACAGCTTGACCCAATGGTCTTCTGCATCTGAGTGGGACTTTAATGTTTTGCCCGTTACAGCCTGACCCAATGGTCTTCTGCATCTGAGTGGGACTTTAAGGATATCCTGTGATTCTTGATCTCTTGATTCTCATGATTTTGACTTTGATATTGATTCCATTTGATCGTTCATGTTATTGCCCGTTACAGCCTGACCCAATGGTCTTCTGCATCTGAGTGGGACTTTATATGTGTGTTACACGTGGTCTTGATTCCTTATACAACTGACATCCACCTTAGGTTGAAGATTAATGATTTCATTAAATCATAATGATTTCATTATTAACATGATTCACACACATTTATGATATCTGATTTCTTAAGTCTCTTGATCTTGATCTTTTGACTTTCCCATGATTCACAATGATAATTGATTTGATATTGATTCTTGGATCTCAGATCTCACACTGAGCTATGATTTCTTTGAATGTGATCTTTTGATTTTGTTCATTTGATTCCACTTTGAGTTTAGATTCTTAAATTTGAGATTTATGGACTAAGGGTTGATTTAAAGTTTAAATTAAAGTATTAATCATAAGAGTACTTTAATTAATTTGATAATTTGATCTGTTTAATAATTTCCTAGACAGGAGTCCAGGGGTATCAACAAACATATATATGTAAAACATATGATAAATAAAAGCATTTAAATAAACAGTTTAAATAAAACAGTTTATGCATGCTTCTCAGCCCCGCGTTTTAAAACCAAAATGTTAGAAAAGGGGCAATGAACTCACCTGTGTTGCTGTGTAAATGAACCACAAAAGATATGCGCGCTCTTTGAATGTTGCCTATGTATCTTTAGCACCTGAGTTGTTTTAAAAGAATTCGAATACAATAAGTACATACGGTAGTTGTCGTGGCTAGGGTTTGGTCTCTGTGTGCAACTAAGTGTCCTAGATTACTAATGTGGTTCTAGGATTCTTTCTAACTTAGTCTAATTCATTACCCGTTACAACCCTTATCCCAAAATTTATCATCACGAGTCCTTGGCTAGAACACGTTTAATTTATTTCTTTTCGAATTAATTATTTAGAAACTTTATTTAATGTAATTTAAATGAGTTATTAATTTAAAATCTTCTATTAAAAACACAATTAATTAAAACAAGGAATATTTAACACGTGATGGCTTAGATTAAGCCCATTGGGCCAAATTCGGACCCGTTACTATACTTTAAGCTCCAACGAACTTCTTGTTAGTTCTTTGATTACTAAGCCTTGACATTTTGAATAGACCACCTAGATTAGTCGCGTGTGTTTATAGGTTTCCCGAGGATTTAGATGTTCATATGTAAATCAAACCTATAACCTTCCGTTCAATAACTCATGATAAAACCTTATTATGGGAACTCTAAATTTTCATGAGATAGACAGCTATAGTTTATCATTTGTTTAAGAAGGTATTAATGACTTAGCTTTTAACATGTAAACACCATTAGTTTGCCATGCTCCCACTCATACATGTGCATGGGTTCACGTATGTTTTTCCATGCAAGTCATGCATTCATTTCTTTTCCCATGCATGAGTTCACGTTTCCAATCCCATGCACACCCATACATGCTTCCCTTGTGTGACTAGTTATCTCCCCCCCTATGTATATAATAGCCTTCAACCGAACAAGTCCCAATTTCATACTCATTCGGCCGATTGAGTATGTAGCTATCCGAATAAGAGTTAAATCGGTCGAATGAGTAGCGAATGGGAGACTCGATCGAATAGGGCACCCGACCGAATGAGGTTTGTGGTCGAATGTGGATGTCCTTGACCGAATGAAAGTAGTGTCGAATGAGGAAGATAGGCCGAAAGAAAAGTGGGCGGATGGGTCTCGGTCGAATAGAGTCTTAGGCCGAATGAGGGACTGCCGTATGAGTCCAGGTCGAATGTGTAGGTTCTTGTTCATTCGGCGAATGAGCAGGCCTTTCGGCCCTGCTGAGTCGAGTCATTCGGCCGACCTAACCACAAGCAGATGCAGCCTTTAATCTCAGCCAAAACGACTAGCCCAAACTCATCCCTAGTTCCTACTTCGTTCTATGAGGTTATAGTGTAAATCCTAAGTGTTGAGGTGGTGTAAAACCGGTCCATAATGGGTTCGAACTTAGGGTTTGAAAAACCCTAAAAACCGCTTATAAATTGCGAGTTTACCTCAAATCGGTTGGATGAACTTCTAGATCTGTTGTACTTTCGTGTTCTACTAGTGATGGTGGTGATTTTGACACCAAAAACACACAAAATGGTGGTGATTTGAGTTAGAAATCTTAGTGAGAAGATGGAAACTTTTAGAGAGAGAATGGGGGTGGAGATGATGAACGAAAATGGAGGATTTTTCTGGTTGGTGATGGTTGTTGTGGCATTAAATGCCACAATAAATGTGGAGGAAATACCCGGTTTTGCTCGGGTTCGTTCGGTTTCGCGTGGTTTCGCGTAGAAACGTCGTTTTTCGCGTATTTTTCGTAACGAAACGACTCGGTTTTTAATATAGAATCAGAAAATTTATTTTAGGTTGTAATTCCTAATAAATTAACTAATATCTTTTAATTATTAAATTTCCGAAATATTTAATTAACGTTTAAATTGAACCGCGCGGTCATCGCGCGTATTTGTTCGAATCGTCACTCGATCAAACACGACGATAACTACACTTTTCAATATTGTTTTCTAATTATTGAATATCATTCAGAACGTTAAACTTTCAGATTTATTCGTACGGATCGTCACCTATACGAATAATCCGTCGGTTTAGCATTCACGTAACGACATTCGTGCTGTTTTGTTCTGTAAAGCCTCACATACGTTTATACATAATAAGATCCTAGCAAATAAATCACATGATGGTTCTGTGTTGCCAGATAATTATCTGACTCAAGAACCATTGTTCTGAATCGGTTTCTCTGAAATGACTGTGAATTCACTGTTTTGTTAGCATGAAATGATACTGAAGTTTGATATGAACATGAAATACACTGAATTACATGAAATTGTACCTGATTACTGTTCACGTACTGTTTACGATCACTGTTCCGGTGTCGGTTCCGGCACTGATGTTACAGTCTCCCCTTGTTAGAGAAATTTCGTCCCGAAATTTAAGAATTGTTATCGGGTACAGCTTCCTCTTCAAACAGTTGAGGATACTTTAACTTCATGTGATCTTCACGTTCCCAAGTAAACTCGGGCCCGCGTCTTGAATTCCATCGAACCTTTACTATCGGAATACGGCTTCGTCTCAGTTGCTTGACTTTGCGATCCATAATCTCTAAAGGTTTTTCAATAAAGTGCAACTGTTCATCAACTGGAATCTCCTCGATTGGAATGACGAGAGACTCGTCAGCAAGGCATTTCTTCAGGTTTGAGACGTGAAACACGTCATGCACACCACTGAGTTCATCTGGTAATCGCAGTCGATAAGCTACAGGGCCTATACGTTCGATGATCTCGAATGGTCCCACGTATCGTGGTGCTAATTTGCCTTTCTTTCCAAAGCGTACCACGCCTTTCCATGGGGATACCTTTAACATTACACGATCTCCCACTTGGAATTCCAGCGGCTTGCGCCGTTTGTCGGCGTAGCTTTTCTGTCTGCTCCTTGTTGCTTGTAATCTTCTCTGAATCTGTGCAATCTTGTCAGTGGTTTCCTGAATCAGTTCTGGTCCAGTTATACGATTATCTCCAACTTCAGTCCAACAGATCGGTGATCGACATTTCCGACCATAAAGAGCCTCGAATGGTGCACATCCGATACTGCTGTGGTAACTGTTGTTGTAGGAGAACTCAATCAGTGGCAAATGAGAATCCCAATTCCCACCGAAATCTAAAATACAGGTCCTTAACATATCCTCTAGGGTCTGAATCGTACGTTCGCTTTGGCCGTCCGTTTGTGGATGGTAAGCTGTACTCAGATTTAACTGTGTCCCTAGAGATTTCTGCAGTGATTGCCAGAACCTTGAAGTAAATCTGCTGTCTCTATCAGAAATAATTGATAATGGTACACCGTGACGTACCACTATCTCATTAATGTACAATCTCGCCAATCTATCCATCGTGAAGGTTTCACGCATCGGCAAGAAGTGAGCAGATTTTGTTAAACGATCAATGATCACCCAAATAGTATCATGACCACTGGAAGTGCGGGGTAGCTTGGTAATGAAATCCATAGCTATTTGTTCCCACTTCCAGAGCGGAATCTCAGGCTGTTCCAGTAAACCAGACGGTCTCTGGTGTTCCGCCTTTACCTTCGCACACGTCAGACACCGACCGACGTACTCGGCTATGTCTTTCTTCATTCCCGGCCACCAATAAAATCCACGCAAGTCTTGATACATTTTATCAGCGCCTGGATGAACAGAGTATTTTGTCTTGTGTGCCTCATCGAAGATAAGTCTTCTCAATTCGTCTACCGCCGGAATCCATATACGATCCTGGTAGTAGATCATTCCATCAGGTTTAGTGTCGAATTGTTTCTCTGCTCCACAGTCAAGTTCTTTCTTCAAGTTTCCTCTGTCAACTGACTCCTGTTGTGCTTGTATGATCCTGTCTTGTAAATTGGTCTGCACAGTCATCCCCATAGCTCTAACGCGTAAGGGTTTGACCCGTTCCTTCCGGCTCAAGGCATCAGCCACAACGTTTGCCTTTCCCGGATGGTACTTGATCACGCAATCGTAGTCATTCAGAAGTTCTACCCAACGGCGTTGTCGCATATTGAGTTCCTTCTGATCAAAGATGTGCTGCAGACTCTTGTGATCTATAAATATGGTACACTTAGTGCCATATAAGTAATGTCTCCAAATCTTCAAAGCGAAGATCACAGCTCCCAGTTCAAGATCATGAGTAGTGTAATTCTTCTCATGAATCTTTAACTGTCTTGATGCATAGGCTATGACTTTGTCCCGTTGCATTAAAACACAACCGAGTCCCTGATGGAATGCATCACAATACACAACAAAGTCATCAAATCCTTCTGGGAGAGATAGGATTGGAGCATCACACAATTTCTGTTTTAGCGTCTGGAAAGCATCTTCTTGTTTCTGTTTCCAGACAAACGGTTCACTCTTCTGAGTTAACTTAGTGAGAGGCAAAGCTATCTTAGAAAAGTTCGAGATGAACCTTCTATAATAACCCGCCAATCCCAGAAAAGACCGTATCTCCGTTGGTGTCTTCGGAGTGTCCCAGTTCTTTATCGCTTCAATCTTGGCGGGATCTACGTGTATTCCCTCACTGTTGACTACATGCCCCAGAAATTGAACTTCTCTTAGCCAAAATTCACATTTAGAGAACTTGGCGTAAAGCTTCTGTTCTGTCAACAGTTCCAAGATCTTTCTGAGATGTTGCTCGTGTTCTGCTTTGCTCTTGGAATAAATCAGTATGTCATCGATAAAGACAATAACAAACTGATCTAAATACGGCTTGCACACTCGGTTCATGAGATCCATGAAAACTGCTGGTGCATTCGTTAATCCGAAAGGCATCACTAAAAATTCGTAATGTCCGTATCTGGTTCGGAATGCCGTCTTCGGTATGTCTTCATCTTGAACTCTAAGCTGATGATAACCAGACCACAAGTCAATCTTAGAGAAGTACTGAGCTCCTTGCAGTTGGTTAAACAAATCATCAATCCTCGGCAACGGATACCGATTCTTGATGGTTAGTTTGTTCAGCTCTCTGTAATCTATGCACATTCTGAACGATCCGTCTTTCTTCTTCACGAACAAGACCGGAGCTCCCCAAGGCGAGTAGCTCGGTCTGATGAAGCCTTTATCCAATAGCTCCTGCAACTGATTCGACAATTCCTGCATCTCCGAAGGAGCTAACCGGTAAGGAGATTTAGCAACAGGGGTTGCTCCAGGAACTAAGTCAATTCGGAACTCTACCGGTCGCACAGGTGGCAAACCTGGTAGGTCTTCAGGAAATACTTCTAGATACTCTTTTACTACTGGTACATCTTGTATCTTCTTCTTGTCTTTCTCTTTTTCCACCACATGAGCTAAGAAAGCTACACACTGCTTCTGTAAACACTTACGCGCCTTTATGCAAGAAATGATTTTGACACTTCGTTTTGCTTGGTCCCCTCTGACTTCCAATACACAATCATCGGGCAATGGAACTCGAAGCAGCTTCTCAGAACAGACAACTTCTACTCGGTTAGAGGAAAGCCAATCCATTCCAACAATGATGTCGAAACTACCTAACTCCATCGGTATCAAATCGATAGAGAATGTATGACCGTTACGTGTCAATGGGCAATTTCTGTGAACTGTACTAACTGTGATTTGTTTTCCGTTAGCTACTTCTATAATATAAGGGGAATCTAACTGTTCCTCTATCGCATCTAGTTGGCATGCAAAATCGGCAGAGATAAAACTCTGATCCGCACCAGTGTCAAATAGAACAGATGCATAAAAGTCATGTAAGAGAAACGTACCAGTGACCACATTTGGGTCCTGGCGTGCAGCTGGTGCTCCAATAACAAAAGCTCTTCCACGAGGAGCTTGAACTGCTTGTTGAGCCTTCTTCGGGCAGTTCTTTGCAAAGTGGCCTTGTTCGCCACAGTTGAAGCATCCACCGTTGTTCTGGTTGGCTGGTGGAGGAATAGCCAAAGCAGCATTGTTGACTGCTTGGTTAGGCGTCATCCGGCAGTGCTGGACCCAATGGCCCTTTCTTCCACATCCCGTACATTGCTTGCAAGGAGTGTTAGCAATGTGATGATACTGGCACTTAGTACACAAAGGATGTGGGCCAGTATACTGCCTCTTGGGCACATTTTGTTGTGCCACTGCTACTTGATTCAGAGGAGTAGCCACAGTGTAATTCTTTATGAACTTCTGCTTCTTCTTTGGGTGTTGCTGATGTTGTGGCTTCTTTGAAGTCTCTTCCTTTCTCTTGCCGGTGTCTGCCTCTTTCTTCAGAACTCCAGAGGCAACCATCAAATCAGTAAGTTTTCCAGACAGTCTCACTGCAGATTCAACAGTGGTAGGGTTGGCTGAAACAACCATGCCCTGGATGCAGGCGGGAAGTCCACCTACATATCTGTCGATTCTCTTCTCTAAAGTCGGTACCATGTCTGGCACCAAAGCAACCAACTTGTGATAACGAGTAGTGTAACCGATGTGATCAGCACCTTTCATCACATGGTTGGACAGTTCCACCTCCAACTTCTGCAGCTCATTCTTAGGGCTGAATTCTGTTCGCAGCAGTGCCTTGAAGTCTTCCCATGGCATTGCCATAGCTTCATCTCTTCCCCGGGCGTTGATCTGACTATTCCACCAAGTCAGAGCCCTTTTGTTGAATGTTCCAGCAGAGTAGCGGACTTTATGATGTTCTGGACAGCTGCAGAGATCCAGAGTAGCTTCAATCTTTTCAATCCATTGGATTAATCCAACGGCTCCTTTAGATCCGCTAAAACTAGGCGGTTTACATCCTACGAATGACTTGTAGGAGTAGTGTGAGGTACTACCAGTATTCCCACTGGCTTCTCCTGATGAATTGCCAGTGTTGTTGATCTCATTACGGAGAAGGTTAAACATCTCCGGTATCGCCTCTTTCATCTGATTGGTCATCTGACTGCTCAGTAGAGTCACCAAAGCGATGGTGGTAGGATCCAGTATAGGAGTTGTTCCTGAACCTGATGCCTCAGTGATCAGTGGAGGAGGAGGTGGAGGCGGTGGAGAAGGTGGCGGCGGTGAGTCATTTGGTGATGGCGTTGAGGAGTGTGGAGCTTGATCCTGTGATAATGGCAACAGAGGAGGTTGTCTTCGCGGTGGCATTCTGATCATAACCAAAGGAATATTGGTTAGTGCAATGATCGAATGCAGAAGACACAATGCAATAATTCTTAAATCTTAAGTTCTCTACATGCAGGGTCCCTAGGTTATAGTCTAGGCCAAACCGTTTAAACAAATGACCTATATTTCTCTATAACCATGGCTTTGATACCAATCTGTCACACCCCGAGCCGGCGGGATAGGATCGGTTGTCCCGTCGGGCGGAAGGTTCCCGGGGCGCGATATCGTGAGTGATAATCGTGATGATCAGATTGTTTACATTGCACATGATATAACTGAGAAATGCTAAATATAATAGAATTACAAAGTTAAATTACATCAGTATTGTTTATAATTTAACAATGTAAATCTACCATTAACATCATATATTTCTATCTTGTATTTACACAAGATATACAAAATAATTTGTATAATGATGTCTTCAAAAGTATGCAGGTCCAAAATGCTAAGTCTTCTATCTGAAGTCCTAGTCCAAAAGGAATAACTCCTTAGTTGACCTGTTCGTCACCTGAGAAGTCATGCAAAAATCAAGTCAACACATGGTTGGTGAGTTCATATAGTTTTATGATTTGAAAATGATTTGAAAACCTCTTTCGGTAAAGACCCTAACCTCATTAACTCCACCTGTAATATCCACATCGGTATGCTTATATATAGGGAATCACGAAAGGGTCAAGCCCAGACGCTATCCCACCACATACTAATATGTATATGACACTGTTGTTAATGATAATTAAGCATTTTTACCCAACACCTCTGATTTAGATCATGATATTGAAATCTGATATGCCTTTGATTTATTGGGTTCCTCATTGATATATGATTTCCAAAAAGACAGTGATAATAGTAAAATGTCAAATATTTAATTTATTAATTAAATAAAACATTTAAATACAACTAAGACATGATGATTGGTTATGATTTTACTCAATCAGTTAGACTTAGTTGTTGGTGGTTGTCCAAGTTGTAACCTCTCACACGTGACCCATGTCAGGCATAACTCACAAAGAGTACACCTGAACTGAGCGGGATTTTAATGATTTGCCCGTTACAGCTTGACCCAATGGTCTTCTGCATCTGAGTGGGACTTTAATGTTTTGCCCGTTACAGCCTGACCCAATGGTCTTCTGCATCTGAGTGGGACTTTAAGGATATCCTGTGATTCTTGATCTCTTGATTCTCATGATTTTGACTTTGATATTGATTCCATTTGATCGTTCATGTTATTGCCCGTTACAGCCTGACCCAATGCTCTTCTGCATCTGAGTGGGACTTTATATGTGTGTTACACGTGGTCTTGATTCCTTATACAACTGACATCCACCTTAGGTTGAAGATTAATGATTTCATTAAATCATAATGATTTCATTATTAACATGATTCACACACATTTATGATATCTGATTTCTTAAGTCTCTTGATCTTGATCTTTTGACTTTCCCATGATTCACAATGATAATTGATTTGATATTGATTCTTGGATCTCAGATCTCACACTGAGCTATGATTTCTTTGAATGTGATCTTTTGATTTTGTTCATTTGATTCCACTTTGAGTTTAGATTCTTAAATTTGAGATTTATGGACTAAGGGTTGATTTAAAGTTTAAATTAAAGTATTAATCATAAGAGTACTTTAATTAATTTGATAATTTGATCTGTTTAATAATTTCCTAGACAGGAGTCCAGGGGTATCAACAAACATATATATGTAAAACATATGATAAATAAAAGCATTTAAATAAACAGTTTAAATAAAACAGTTTACGCATGCTTCTCAGCCCCGCGTTTTAAAACCAAAATGTTAGAAAAGGGGCAATGAACTCACCTGTGTTGCGTGTAAATGAACCACAAAAGATATGCGCGCTCTTTGAATGTTGCCTATGTATCTTTAGCACCTGAGTTGTTTTAAAAGAATTCGAATACAATAAGTACATACGGTAGTTGTCGTGGCTAGGGTTTGGTCTCTGTGTGCAACTAAGTGTCCTAGATTACTAATGTGGTTCTAGGATTCTTTCTAACTTAGTCTAATTCATTACCCGTTACAACCCTTATCCCAAAATTTATCATCACGAGTCCTTGGCTAGAACACGTTTAATTTATTTCTTTTCGAATTAATTATTTAGAAACTTTATTTAATGTAATTTAAATGAGTTATTAATTTAAAATCTTTTATTAAAAACACAATTAATTAAAACAAGGAATATTTAACACGTGATGGCTTAGATTAAGCCCATTGGGCCAAATTCGGACCCGTTACTATACTTTAAGCTCCAACGAACTTCTTGTTAGTTCTTTGATTACTAAGCCTTGACATTTTGAATAGACCACCTAGATTAGTCGCGTGTGTTTATAGGTTTCCCGAGGATTTAGATGTTCATATGTAAATCAAACCTATAACCTTCTGTTCAATAACTCATGATAAAACCTTATTATGGAAACTCTAAATTTTCATGAGATAGACAGCTATAGTTTATCATTTGTTTAAGAAGGTATTAATGACTTAGCTTTTAACATGTAAACACCATTAGTTTGCCATGCTCCCACTCATACATGTGCATGGGTTCACGTATGTTTTTCCATGCAAGTCATGCATTCATTTCTTTTCCCATGCATGAGTTCACGTTTCCAATCCCATGCACACCCATACATGCTTCCCTTGTGTGACTAGTTATCTCCCCCCCCCCTATGTATATAATAGCCTTCAACCGAACAAGTCCCAATTTCATACTCATTCGGCCGATTGAGTATGTAGCTATCCGAATAAGAGTTAAATCGGTCGAATGAGTAGCGAATGGGAGACTCGATCGAATAGGGCACCCGACCGAATGAGGTTTGTGGTCGAATGTGGATGTCCTTGACCGAATGAAAGTAGTGTCGAATGAGGAAGATAGGCCGAAAGAAAAGTGGGCGGATGGGTCTCGGTCGAATAGAGTCTTAGGCCGAATGAGGGACTGCCGTATGAGTCCAGGTCGAATGTGTAGGATCTTGTTCATTCGGCGAATGAGCAGGCCTTTCGGCCCTGCTGAGTCGAGTCATTCGGCCGACCTAACCACAAGCAGATGCAGCCTTTAATCTCAGCCAAAACGACTAGCCCAAACTCATCCCTAGTTCCTACTTCGTTCTATGAGGTTATAGTGTAAATCCTAAGTGTTGAGGTGGTGTAAAACCGGTCCATAATGGGTTCGAACTTAGGGTTTGAAAAACCCTAAAAACCGCTTATAAATTGCGAGTTTACCTCAAATCGGTTGGATGAACTTCTAGATCTGTTGTACTTTCGTGTTCTACTAGTGATGGTGGTGATTTTGACACCAAAAACACACAAAATGGTGGTGATTTGAGTTAGAAATCTTAGTGAGAAGATGGAAACTTTTAGAGAGAGAATGGGGGTGGAGATGATGAACGAAAATGGAGGATTTTTCTGGTTGGTGATGGTTGTTGTGGCATTAAATGCCACAATAAATGTGGAGGAAATACCCGGTTTCGCTCGGGTTCGTTCGGTTTCGCGTGGTTTCGCGTAGAAACGTCGTTTTTCACGTATTTTTCGTAACAAAACGACTCGGTTTTTAATATAGAATCAGAAAATTTATTTTAGGTTGTGATTCCTAATAAATTAACTAATATCTTTTAATTATTAAATTTCCGAAATATTTAATTAACGTTTAAATTGAACCGCGCGGTCATCGCGCGTATTTGTTCGAATCGTCACTCGATCAAACACGACGATAACTACACTTTTCAATATTGTTTTCTAATTATTGAATATCATTCAGAACGTTAAACTTTCAGATTTATTCGTACGGATCGTCACCTATACGAATAATCCGTCGGTTTAGCATTCACGTAACGACATTCGTGCTGTTTTGTTCTGTAAAGCCTCACATACGTTTATACATAATAAGATCCTAGCAAATAAATCACATGATGGTTCTGTGTTGCCAGATAATTATCTGACTCAAGAACCATTGTTCTGAATCGGTTTCTCTGAAATGACTGTGAATTCACTGTTTTGTTAGCATGAAATGATACTGAAGTTTGATATGAACATGAAATACACTGAATTACATGAAAATTGTACCTGATTACTGTTCACGTACTGTTTACGATCACTGTTCCGGTGTCGGTTCCGGCACTGATGTTACAGTCTCCCCTTGTTAGAGAAATTTCGTCCCGAAATTTAAGAATTGTTATCGGGTACAGCTTCCTCTTCAAACAGTTGAGGATACTTTAACTTCATGTGATCTTCACGTTCCCAAGTAAACTCAGGCCCGCGTCTTGAATTCCATCGAACCTTTACTATCGGAATACGGCTTCGTCTCAGTTGCTTGACTTTGCGATCCATAATCTCTAAAGGTTTTTCAATAAAGTGCAACTGTTCATCAACTGGAATCTCCTCGATTGGAATGACGAGAGACTCGTCAGCAAGGCATTTCTTCAGGTTTGAGACGTGAAACACGTCATGCACACCACTGAGTTCATCTGGTAATCGCAGTCGATAAGCTACAGGGCCTATACGTTCGATGATCTCGAATGGTCCCACGTATCGTGGTGCTAATTTGCCTTTCTTTCCAAAGCGTACCATGCCTTTCCATGGGGATACCTTTAACATTACACGATCTCCCACTTGGAATTCCAGCGGCTTGCGCCGTTTGTCGGCGTAGCTTTTCTGTCTGCTCCTTGTTGCTTGTAATCTTCTCTGAATCTGTGCAATCTTGTCAGTGGTTTCCTGAATCAGTTCTGGTCCAGTTATACGATTATCTCCAACTTCAGTCCAACAGATCGGTGATCGACATTTCCGACCATAAAGAGCCTCGAATGGTGCACATCCGATACTGCTGTGGTAACTGTTGTTGTAGGAGAACTCAATCAGTGGCAAATGAGAATCCCAATTCCCACCGAAATCTAAAATACAGGTCCTTAACATATCCTCTAGGGTCTGAATCGTACGTTCGCTTTGGCCGTCCGTTTGTGGGTGGTAAGCTGTACTCAGATTTAACTGTGTCCCTAGAGATTTCTGCAGTGATTGCCAGAACCTTGAAGTAAATCTGCTGTCTCTATCAGAAATAATTGATAATGGTACACCGTGACGTACCACTATCTCATTAATGTACAATCTCGCCAATCTATCCATCGTGAAGGTTTCACGCATCGGCAAGAAGTGAGCAGATTTTGTTAAACGATCAATGATCACCCAAATAGTATCATGACCACTGGAAGTGCGGGGTAGCTTGGTAATGAAAACCATAGCTATTTGTTCCCACTTCCAGAGCAGAATCTCAGGCTGTTCCAGTAAACCAGACGGTCTCTGGTGTTCCGCCTTTACCTTTGCACACGTCAGACACCGACCGACGTACTCGGCTATGTCTTTCTTCATTCCCGGCCACCAATAAAATCCACGCAAGTCTTGATACATTTTATCAGCGCCTGGATGAACAGAGTATTTTGTCTTGTGTGCCTCATCGAAGATAAGTCTTCTCAATTCGTCTACCGCCGGAATCCATATACGATCCTGGTAGTAGATCATTCCATCAGGTTTAGTGTCGAATTGTTTCTCTGCTCCACAGTCAAGTTCTTTCTTCAAGTTTCCTCTGTCAACTGACTCCTGTTGTGCTTGTATGATCCTGTCTTGTAAATTGGTCTGCACAGTCATCCCCATAGCTCTAACGCGTAAGGGTTTGACCCGTTCCTTCCGGCTCAAGGCATCAGCCACAACGTTTGCCTTTCCCGGATGGTACTTGATCACGCAATCGTAGTCATTCAGAAGTTCTACCCAACGGCGTTGTCGCATATTGAGTTCCTTCTGATCAAAGATGTGCTGCAGACTCTTGTGATCTGTAAATATGGTACACTTAGTGCCATATAAGTAATGTCTCCAAATTTTCAAAGCGAAGATCACAGCTCCCAGTTCAAGATCATGAGTAGTGTAATTCTTCTCATGAATCTTTAACTGTCTTGATGCATAGGCTATGACTTTGTCCCGTTGCATTAAAACACAACCGAGTCCCTGATGGAATGCATCACAATACACAACAAAGTCATCAAATCCTTCTGGGAGAGATAGGATTGGAGCATCACACAATTTCTGTTTTAGCGTCTGGAAAGCATCTTCTTGTTTCTGTTCCCAGACAAACGGTTCACTCTTCTGAGTTAACTTAGTGAGAGGCAAAGCTATCTTAGAAAAGTTCGAGATGAACCTTCTATAATAACCCGCCAATCCCAGAAAAGACCGTATCTCCGTTGGTGTCTTCGGAGTGTCCCAGTTCTTTATCGCTTCAATCTTGGCGGGATCTACGTGTATTCCCTCACTGTTGACTACATGCCCCAGAAATTGAACTTCTCTTAGCCAAAATTCACATTTAGAGAACTTGGCGTAAAGCTTCTGTTCTGTCAACAGTTCCAAGATCTTTCTGAGATGTTGCTCGTGTTCTGCTTTGCTCTTGGAATAAATCAGTATGTCATCGATAAAGACAATAACAAACTGATCTAAATACGGCTTGCACACTCGGTTCATGAGATCCATGAAAACTGCTGGTGCATTCGTTAATCCGAAAGGCATCACTAAAAATTCGTAATGTCCGTATCTGGTTCGGAATGCCGTCTTCGGTATGTCTTCATCTTGAACTCTAAGCTGATGATAACCAGACCGCAAGTCAATCTTAGAGAAGTACTGAGCTCCTTGCAGTTGGTCAAACAAATCATCAATCCTCGGCAACGGATACCGATTCTTGATGGTTAGTTTGTTCAGCTCTCTGTAATCTATGCACATTCTGAACGATCCGTCTTTCTTCTTCACGAACAAGACCGGAGCTCCCCAAGGCGAGTAGCTCGGTCTGATGAAGCCTTTATCCAATAGCTCCTGCAACTGATTCGACAATTCCTGCATCTCCGAAGGAGCTAACCGGTAAGGAGATTTAGCAACAAGGGTTGCTCCAGGAACTAAGTCAATTCGGAACTCTACCGGTCGCACAGGTGGCAAACCTGGTAGGTCTTCAGGAAATACTTCTAGATACTCTTTTACTACTGGTACATCTTGTATCTTCTTCTTGTCTTTCTCTTTTTCCACCACATGAGCTAAGAAAGCTACACACTGCTTCTGTAAACACTTACGCGCCTTTATGCAAGAAATGATTTTGACACTTCGTTTTGCTTGGTCCCCTCTGACTTCCAATACACAATCATCGGGCAATGGAACTCGAAGCAGCTTCTCAGAACAGACAACTTCTACTCGGTTAGAGGAAAGCCAATCCATTCCAACAATGATGTCGAAACTACCTAACTCCATCGGTATCAAATCGATAGAGAATGTATGACCGTTACGTGTCAATGGGCAATTTCTGTGAACTGTACTAACTGTGATTTGTTTTCCGTTAGCTACTTCTATAATATAAGGGGAATCTAACTGTTCCTCTATCGCATCTAGTTGGCATGCAAAATCGGCAGAGATAAAACTCTGATCCGCACCAGTGTCAAATAGAACAGATGCATAAAAGTCATGTAAGAGAAACGTACCAGTGACCACATTTGGGTCCTGGCGTGCAGCTGGTGCTCCAATAACAAAAGCTCTTCCACGAGGAGCTTGAACTGCTTGTTGAGCCTTCTTCGGGCAGTTCTTTGCAAAGTGGCCTTGTTCGCCACAGTTGAAGCATCCACCGTTGTTCTGGTTGGCTGGTGGAGGAATAGCCAAAGCAGCATTGTTGACTGCTTGGTTAGGCGTCATCCGGCAGTGCTGGACCCAATGGCCCTTTCTTCCACATCCCGTACATTGCTTGCAAGGAGTGTTAGCAATGTGATGATACTGGCACTTAGTACACAAAGGATGTGGGCCAGTATACTGCCTCTTGGGCACATTTTGTTGTGCCACTGCTACTTGATTCAGAGGAGTAGCCACAGTGTAATTCTTTATGAACTTCTGCTTCTTCTTTGGGTGTTGCTGATGTTGTGGCTTCTTTGAAGTCTCTTCCTTTCTCTTGCCGGTGTCTGCCTCTTTCTTCAGAACTCCAGAGGCAACCATCAAATCAGTAAGTTTTCCAGACAGTCTCACTGCAGATTCAACAGTGGTAGGGTTGGCTGAAACAACCATGCCCTGGATGCAGGCGGGAAGTCCACCTACATATCTGTCGATTCTCTTCTCTAAAGTCGGTACCATGTCTGGCACCAAAGCAACCAACTTGTGATAACGAGTAGTGTAACCGATGTGATCAGCACCTTTCATCACATGGTTGGACAGTTCCACCTCCAACTTCTGCAGCTCATTCTTAGGGCTGAATTCTGTTCGCAGCAGTGCCTTGAAGTCTTCCCATGGCATTGCCATAGCTTCATCTCTTCCCCGGGCGTTGATCTGACTATTCCACCAAGTCAGAGCCCTTTTGTTGAATGTTCCAGCAGAGTAGCGGACTTTATGATGTTCTGGACAGCTGCAGAGATCCAGAGTAGCTTCAATCTTTTCAATCCATTGGATTAATCCAACGGCTCCTTCAGATCCGCTAAAACTAGGCGGTTTACATCCTACGAATGACTTGTAAGAGTAGTGTGAGGTACTACCAGTATTCCCACTGGCTTCTCCTGATGAATTGCCAGTGTTGTTGATCTCATTACGGAGAAGGTTAAACATCTCCGGTATCGCCTCTTTCATCTGATTGGTCATCTGACTGCTCAGTAGAGTCACCAAAGCGATGGTGGTAGGATCCAGTATAGGAGTTGTTCCTGAACCTGATGCCTCGGTGATCAGTGGAGGAGAAGGTGGAGGCGGTGGAGGAGGTGGCGGCGGTGAGTCATTTGGTGATGGCGTTGAGGAGTGTGGAGCTTGATCCTGTGATAATGGCAACAGAGGAGGTTGTCTTCGCGGTGGCATTCTGATCATAACCAAAGGAATATTGGTTAGTGCAATGATCGAATGCAGAAGACACAATGCAATAATTCTTAAATCTTAAGTTCTCTACATGCAGGGTCCCTAGGTTATAGTCTAGGCCAAACCGTTTAAACAAATGACCTATATTTCTCTATAACCATGGCTTTGATACCAATCTGTCACACCCCGAGCCGGCGGGATAGGATCGGTTGTCCCGTCGGGCGGAAGGTTCCCGGGGCGCGATATCGTGAGTGATAATCGTGATGATCAGATTGTTTACATTGCACATGATATAACTGAGAAATGCTAAATATAATAGAATTACAAAGTTAAATTACATCAGTATTGTTTATAATTTAACAATGTAAATCTACCATTAACATCATATATTTCTATCTTGTATTTACACAAGATATACAAAATAATTTGTATAATGATGTCTTCAAAAGTATGCAGGTCCAAAATGCTAAGTCTTCTATCTGAAGTCCTAGTCCAAAAGGAATAACTCCTTAGTTGACCTGTTCGTCACCTGAGAAGTCATGCAAAAATCAAGTCAACACATGGTTGGTAAGTTCATATAGTTTTATGATTTGAAAATGATTTGAAAACCTCTTTCGGTAAAGACCCTAACCTCATTAACTCCACCTGTAATATCCACATCGGTATGCTTATATATAGGGAATCACGAAAGGGTCAAGCCCAGATGCTATCCCACCACATACTAATATGTATATGACACTGTTGTTAATGATAATTAAGCATTTTTACCCAACACCTCTGATTTAGATCATGATATTGAAATCTGATATGCCTTTGATTTATTGGGTTCCTCATTGATATATGATTTCCCAAAAAGACAGTGATAATAGTAAAATGACAAATATTTAATTTATTAATTAAATAAAACATTTAAATACAACTAAGACATGATGATTGGTTATGATTTTACTCAATCAGTTAGACTTAGTTGTTGGTGGTTGTCCAAGTTGTAACCTCTCACACGTGACCCATGTCAGGCATAACTCACAAAGAGTACACCTGAACTGAGCGGGATTTTAATGATTTGCCCGTTACAGCTTGACCCAATGGTCTTCTGCATCTGAGTGGGACTTTAATGTTTTGCCCGTTACAGCCTGACCCAATGGTCTTCTGCATCTGAGTGGGACTTTAAGGATATCCTGTGATTCTTGATCTCTTGATTCTCATGATTTTGACTTTGATATTGATTCCATTTGATCGTTCATGTTATTGCCCGTTACAGCCTGACCCAATGGTCTTCTGCATCTGAGTGGGACTTTATATGTGTGTTACACGTGGTCTTGATTCCTTATACAACTGACATCCACCTTAGGTTGAAGATTAATGATTTCATTAAATCATAATGATTTCATTATTAACATGATTCACACACATTTATGATATCTGATTTCTTAAGTCTCTTGATCTTGATCTTTTGACTTTCCCATGATTCACAATGATAATTGATTTGATATTGATTCTTGGATCTCAGATCTCACACTGAGCTATGATTTCTTTGAATGTGATCTTTTGATTTTGTTCATTTGATTCCACTTTGAGTTTAGATTCTTAAATTTGAGATTTATGGACTAAGGGTTGATTTAAAGTTTAAATTAAAGTATTAATCATAAGAGTACTTTAATTAATTTGATAATTTGATCTGTTTAATAATTTCCTAGACAGGAGTCCAGGGGTATCAACAAACATATATATGTAAAACATATGATAAATAAAAGCATTTAAATAAACAGTTTAAATAAAACAGTTTACGCATGCTTCTCAGCCCCGCGTTTTAAAACCAAAATGTTAGAAAAGGGGCAATGAACTCACCTGTGTTGCTGTGTAAATGAACCACAAAAGATATGCGCGCTCTTTGAATGTTGCCTATGTATCTTTAGCACCTGAGTTGTTTTAAAAGAATTCGAATACAATAAGTACATAC
Source organism: Mikania micrantha (assembly GCA_009363875.1). Lineage (NCBI taxonomy): Eukaryota > Viridiplantae > Streptophyta > Magnoliopsida > Asterales > Asteraceae > Mikania > Mikania micrantha. Next base: position 23,757,201 of record CM018683.1, read on the forward strand.
GGTAATTGTCGTGGCTAGGGTTTGGTCTCTGTGTGCAACTAAGTGTCCTAGATTACTAATGTGGTTCTAGGATTCTTTCTAACTTAGTCTAATTCATTACCCGTTACAACCCTTATCCCAAAATTTATCATCACGAGTCCTTGGCTAGAACACGTTTAATTTATTTCTTTTCGAATTAATTATTTAGAAACTTTATTTAATGTAATTTAAATGAGTTATTAATTTAAAATCTTTTATTAAAAACACAATTAATTAAAACAAGGAATATTTAACACGTGATGGCTTAGATTAAGCCCATTGGGCCAAATTCGGACCCGTTACTATACTTTAAGCTCCAACGAACTTCTTGTTAGTTCTTTGATTACTAAGCCTTGACATTTTGAATAGACCACCTAGATTAGTCGCGTGTGTTTATAGGTTTCCCGAGGATTTAGATGTTCATATGTAAATCAAACCTATAACCTTCCGTTCAATAACTCATGATAAAACCTTATTATGGAAACTCTAAATTTTCATGAGATAGACAGCTATAGTTTATCATTTGTTTAAGAAGGTATTAATGACTTAGCTTTTAACATGTAAACACCATTAGTTTGCCATGCTCCCACTCATACATGTGCATGGGTTCACGTATGTTTTTCCATGCAAGTCATGCATTCATTTCTTTTCCCATGCATGAGTTCACGTTTCCAATCCCATGCACACCCATACATGCTTCCCTTGTGTGACTAGTTATCTCCCCCCCCCCCTATGTATATAATAGCCTTCAACCGAACAAGTCCCAATTTCATACTCATTCGGCCGATTGAGTATGTAGCTATCCGAATAAGAGTTAAATCGGTCGAATGAGTAGCGAATGGGAGACTCGATCGAATAGGGCACCCGACCGAATGAGGTTTGTGGTCGAATGTGGATGTCCTTGACCGAATGAAAGTAGTGTCGAATGAGGAAGATAGGCCGAAAGAAAAGTGGGCGGATGGGTCTCGGTCGAATAGAGTCTTAGGCCGAATGAGGGACTGCCGTATGAGTCCAGGTCGAATGTGTAGGATCTTGTTCATTCGGCGAATGAGCAGGCCTTTCGGCCCTGCTGAGTCGAGTCATTCGGCCGACCTAACCACAAGCAGATGCAGCCTTTAATCTCAGCCAAAACGACTAGCCCAAACTCATCCCTAGTTCCTACTTCGTTCTATGAGGTTATAGTGTAAATCCTAAGTGTTGAGGTGGTGTAAAACCGGTCCATAATGGGTTCGAACTTAGGGTTTGAAAAACCCTAAAAACCGCTTATAAATTGCGAGTTTACCTCAAATCGGTTGGATGAACTTCTAGATCTGTTGTACTTTCGTGTTCTACTAGTGATGGTGGTGATTTTGACACCAAAAACACACAAAATGGTGGTGATTTGAGTTAGAAATCTTAGTGAGAAGATGGAAACTTTTAGAGAGAGAATGGGGGTGGAGATGATGAACGAAAATGGAGGATTTTTCTGGTTGGTGATGGTTGTTGTGGCATTAAATGCCACAATAAATGTGGAGGAAATACCCGGTTTCGCTCGGGTTCGTTCGGTTTCGCGTGGTTTCGCGTAGAAACGTCGTTTTTCGCGTATTTTTCGTAACGAAACGACTCGGTTTTTAATATAGAATCAGAAAATTTATTTTAGGTTGTGATTCCTAATAAATTAACTAATATCTTTTAATTATTAAATTTCCGAAATATTTAATTAACGTTTAAATTGAACGGCGCGGTCATCGCGCGTATTTGTTCGAATCGTCACTCGATCAAACACGACGATAACTACACTTTTCAATATTGTTTTCTAATTATTGAATATCATTCAGAACGTTAAACTTTCAGATTTATTCGTACGGATCGTCACCTATACGAATAATCCGTCGGTTTAGCATTCACGTAACGACATTCGTGTTGTTTTGTTCTGTAAAGCCTCACATACGTTTATACATAATAAGATCCTAGCAAATAAATCACATGATGGTTCTGTGTTGCCGGATAATTATCTGACTCAAGAACCATTGTTCTGAATCGGTTTCTCTGAAATGACTGTGAATTCACTGTTTTGTTAGCATGAAATGATACTGAAGTTTGATATGAACATGAAATACACTGAATTACATGAAAATTGTACCTGATTACTGTTCACGTACTGTTTACGATCACTGTTCCGGTGTCGGTTCAGGCACTGATGTTACAGTAATCCCGGCAAGTCTTCTGGAAATACCTCCGGAAATTCACAAACTACTGGAATATCTTCAATCTTCTTCTCAGCTACCGGTTTTTCAGTTATAAATGCTATAACTGCCGTATGACCTTTACGCAGACATTTATGTGCTTTCATACAAGATATGAGACGTAGTGGCATACTGCTCTTCTCGCCTTGTACATACAATGTCTCTCCATGCGAAAGAGGTATACGAACGATCTTTTCATGGCATACTATTTCAGCCTGGTGTTTGGACAACCAGTCCATGCCAATGACTACATCAAAACTGCCTAAGGCAATAGGCATAAGATCAATTTCTAATGTTTGACCCATCAAATCAAGGATACATCCTTTAAGAATATGTTCCACTACAATTAACTTGCCATCAGCTAATTCTACAGTGTATGGACTATCTAAGGCAGTGGGACTAACATTTAGCAACTTAGCAAGTGAACTAGATACAAAACTCCGATCGGCACCAGTGTCAAATAACATAGAGGCATAGTGATTATTTAAGAGGAACGTACCCGTAACAATGTTGGGATCCTCCCGTGCTTGACGTCCTCCAATCACAAACGCCCTGCCCCTAGCACCATTATTGTTGTTATTGTTATTATTGGTGCCATTGTCGTTGCCGTTGCCATTGTTATCCCCGCCTTTCTTGAGTTGTGGGCAATCCTTTTTAAAGTGCCCCATCTTGCCACACTCAAAACAACCCTTCTGTGTGTTGTTCTGGTTGTTATTCTGATTGTTGTGATTGTTTTGCAGCTCTCCACGACAATCCTTAGCTGCATGCCCAACCTTACCACACCGCTGACACTTAACCTTATCACACTGATTTCCCGCATGATGAAATCCACACCTGTTGCACTTTGGATGTTTACCAATATAACCCCCTGACGATGATGATTGCTGACCACTATTCGAGTTGTGATAAGACTTGTTTGAATCCTGCCTTCGGTTCTGCTGAAACGGTTGTTGGTTATAGTTCTTGGTGTTGTTGCTTTCCCACTTTCTCTTGTGGTCACCTACTTTAGTAGCTGATGTTCGTTTAGGCAGAGTCCCCTTTAACACTGCCTGATCAGTCAATTGGTGCGCCAGTCGAACAGCTTGTTGAATTGTTGTGGGATTTGCAGAAGTGACCAATCCCTGGATCTGAGGCACCAATCCCCCGATGTACCTCTCTATCCACTTGCTTGCGGGAGTAGCCATGTGAGGTAGAAGTCTGGCCAGATTATGTGACCGGGTCGTATATTCCTCAATGTTTGACCCCTCCATCTTGAGGTGCCAATACTCCTCCTCTAATTTCTGCATCTCACTGCGGGGACAGTACTCCTCCTGCAGTAAAGTCTTAAAACCATTCCAGGTTAAGGCATTGGCCTCACCCAATCCCAAAGTTTGGACATTCGAGTTCCACCAAGTCAATGCTGGACCCTCCAACGTTCCAGTAGCATACTTTACTTTGCTCTCATCAGGACAGTTGCACATCTCAAACACTGATTCAGCCTTCTCAATCCATCGAAGGAGTCCAATGGCCCCCTCCGATCCTTTGAAGTTATGTGGCTTACAGTCCAAGAACATCTTGAACGTGCACGCCTGTGGATTCACCAATCCCCCAGCTGGACCCTGTGGCCCTGTATTGTGTGTCTGAGCGTAGTTCGCGATAGCCTCCGCGACCCTGTTATTAATCAGCTCATTGAGCTCAGCAACTGTCATGTGAACGTTCCCCTCAGCCATTATCTTCCTAGTTAAAAGAAGTGTTAGAGTGTTATCAAAGTCCAATGTGACATGTGTAAACAATACAACAAACAACAACCATGTAATGTAGAAATCAACACAACTGTTGTCAGTAAATAATAGCTTTCAATAGATAATAATCTGATTTGAGTACAATACTTTTGAAATCAGAACATAAATTTTCCAAACATCTAATGTAGGGACACAACCCACCCCTAATAAGTTTAAACAAAATAAAGAAAATCAATCATCCTCAACAGTGGATTCAGGATCAGAATCAACAGCTGGTGCTGGTTCTTCCCCTTCCTCCTCTTCCTCCTCTTCCTCCTCTTCCTCATTCTCCGAGACCACCAAATCTTCCAAGGCTTCAAGTCTGCCTTCCAAAATCTCAGCTCGGTTCTCAGAAGCTTCGAGATGACCAGTCAAATGGATGATCTCATCTCGCATCGCATTAACCAATTGAGCAATGTTATCTTGTCTTTCGTTTGCATCCCAGAGTTCCCGCACATTGTATTCAATCCTATCATTTGCCCAGTATAAATCCTCACGTAGTTTGGCAATCTCCTCAGAATCAGTCCGTTGTCTCTTAGGCTCAGGAACATCCAATGCATGTGGTGGATGAGTAGAAGGTCCCTCAGCAGGAATCTCCTGAGTACCCTCAACTGGCTCCTCCTCCGGATCCTCATCCGGATCCTCCTCCGGATCCTCCTCCGGGTCCTCCTCCGGATCCTCCTCCGGGTCCTCATCCGGATCCTCCTCCGGATCCTCCTCAGGGTCTGAGTCATCTCTCTCAGATGGTGGAGGAGATGGGATAGGTGGTGCTGGTGATGATGGTGGTGCTGGAACTACTGGCTCCTCATCTTCCGAATCATCAATGTATATATATGGTGTTGATGATGAAGATGCCATGCCTGTTACATAATACCATATGTAAGTGCAGTGTCATGGAATGTGTAAGCAAGTCTATTACATGATGCCATATGTAATTTCTAAGTGATATGTGTAAGTATGCGTGTCTAATGTCTAACAGTTATAGTCTACGTCTACAAATGCAAACCTAGTTCGCTATAACCAATGGCTCTGATACCAATCTGTCACACCCCCAATTTTCAACTAACGGAATCATACCGTTTGAGAACGTGACAAACCAGGATCTCAGATCATTAGACATAACGAAGACCTCTATATGAATTTCAAAACATACTTTGGTCTAAATCTGTAACATCAAAGTTTTCAAAGTTTGCGGAAGCGTTTTAAAACAATAACAGTTGTAAAATGTAAATTACAATGCAAAGTTTTCAAATGTTCAAATTCAAATAACTATAATGTAAAGACATGCATGCGACTCAATCTCCTAGTCCATGCTTGCTTTCTTGTGCACCTTAGCGTCCTGAAAAAACATGTAAATCAAGTCAACACAAAGGTTGGTGCATTACACAGGTTTAAGCATTCACAAATGTTGAAACCACAGTTTGAATATAAAGTTTGCAGATAACATAATCACACATTGCATAGTCATGATAGCTAGTCATATATACTATTTACATAAGTGGTCGACACCGAAGCTGACTAGTGCATGCTATCGCATGTTTTGCCTTGCCACTATTGTCTAGCACAAACAATAGTAATGAATGTTTGGTCAGTCAAACACTTGCGTAGATCCCATCTACCAAGTGAGGTTTGTCAAACCTAATAGATCTATTTCCAACTACCACGCTTTGCGCTACGGCAAACTAAACGGTTAGAAGTGTAAGGACTTTTAAATGCTATGTTGTCACATAATGTAAACAGCTAACTCATGCAAGTGATATGTATCTAAAATGTTTGTTGCACATGTTTTCTCCCCCAAAACAGTTTAAAATAAGAAAGGGGCCGTGTACGCACCTTTGATTGTTGCAGAATGATCAAATACGTGAACTCGCGTAGATAATCCTCTTACGAAGGATCTGTGTTTAAACAATAACGTTGTGTTATTCGAGATGTCGTTTTATGCTTGAAATCACATACGTGTCAACACACGTATGCTAGAGTGTTAGAAATGTGCATACGTAAATATGTGTGACTTTGAAATCGTTTAAATAAAATCATATCTGATTTTATTTAAATAACCGTAATTATACGCGATTTCATTTCCGATCTAAAATATGAATTTTATTATTTCAAGGTGTTCATATTCCCGTTACGGTTCCAACGCAACTCGAACGGTTTAAATCGGACTTGAAACGAAGGAGTTATGGACAAAATACTAAAAATTGGTTTAATATTACAAAAACTGGAAGCCCTAAGGCTCGAACCAGTGACCCTTCACTCAATACACACGCATCTTACCAGTCTCGCCCGCTAGGGTATCGCGTTAACACTTCCAAGATTAATTCTCTTAAGCCCAACCCAACCGGTCCCCTTGGGTTTACTTTGACCGAACCCAAACCCCCCAATTGATCCCTAATTCGAACCCGATCGAACCCAAGACCTTGGGGCTTCTGTTCCCTGAATCCATACGCATCCATAATGGGTTTCAATTCACCCAATTATCAAGATAAACATCTCAATTCAACCCCTAACTAGGTCCGGTTCGAACAATCTCGTTTCTCAAATCAATTGAACCAAATTTGAATACATCCGACCTCCAATTCATGTGGTTTTTCATCCTACTATCCAAACGAACTTCTCTGTGTATTCTAATCGAAATTTTAATCACAATGGCTTAGAAAATCCCAAATCTTTTAAACTAATAAACCCTAGAATCTGAAATCTATCAATTTGTTGTTATCCGATGCAATTGACCTATGATTTTCGATAAGAAAGTAATTTCGAACATCTCTGTAATACTGAATTTGATTTTTAAACTCATTTGGTTACAAATCCCCAAACCGTTTTTGATCATAAACCCTAACTATAGAATTCGTAGTATTCGATGATATCAATCAAGATTGACTTAGGTTTAACCTTAGTCGATCTCCTCTGAAACTACCCATATCCTTTAATTTGACTATCCAACCCATTTAAATCGAAATCCCCAAAACCGATTGGTTCTAAGAACCCTAGAATTGAAACCATTCGATTTGTTATTGTTTGATGTAATCAACACATGGATTTCATTAAACTAATGATTTCTAAGCTTTCTGTACAAATCAATTTGATTTTCAAATCCGTTTACCTTCAAACCCCCAATTCGGTTTATGATATAAACCCTAGTGATCGAATTCCTACAATTCGATGTCAAGGATCGAAATTGACATGGGATTTCTCTAAATCGGTATGTTTAGTTCGTATGGAAGTCGATTTTTACCTGTTTTGATGTTGAATTTTTGAAATTCCTCTTGTAGCTCAAGTTCGGTCGACCCACGATTTGATTCTCCTCTATGGAACTCTTGAGATCAAATTGTTGTGTGAGAAAGACTCTACAGATGCCGATTTAGGTTTAGGAAAGTTCAATTGCGAGAGTTTTGATCTAATCTTTCGAATTTGAGTCGATTATGGACGGTTTCGACTTTCTAGTTCATTAGTGTCTTAATTCGTCTAATTAATGGCTCAATAACGTTTAGAAACTGTTAAAAATCATCAATGCCATGATTTGAACAGTTCAATTTTAGTTACAAGTCCCTCTATTGTGAAATTCGAACTTTTCCCAATTCTATGGCCGAATTTTGACTTTCAAAGTCAAAATTGAGACTTTTATTGAATTGCAATCTTAATCCTTGAAGTTTTAACATTCTAAGACTGATTTTGATCAATTACCATCCCTCTAGTTTGATTTTAAATGATTTCACATCATGTTGGTTAATTCTAAAGTTAACGGAGTTAATCCGGAATACCGAATCGTCACTAATCAGGCTACTTAGAACATTGTTGGACTAGATTAATCCTTTTGGGCCTCCTAAATACAATTGGGCCTACCTTGGACCTCATATTTACAATTGGGCCTACTTTGGGCCTCATTGGGCCTACCTTGGGCCTCATATTTGTGATTTCGATATTTTCAGTTAACGAGGTTAATTCGAAAAGTCGGATTGTCATAGGTTTTTGCTTAATTATCACTTACCTAGTGATTGTATAGCAACAAGGATGATGATCCCAGCCCTAATCACGAAATTCCTCTTAACTTTACGCAAGAATCGATCACATGTAAGCAGTGGCGGAGCTTGAAAAATTTGTCCGAGGGGGCCGAAAGTCATGGGGCAAAATTTTTTCCTTATCCCTATGTTTTGGCCTAAAATTCGGTCGACGCGTGATTATTCGGGTCAGGTTAAACACATAAAGTTTAAAATATCCAATATTTGTTTCAATCAAAAATTATATATATGTTTGTATCAAACAAGACATAAAATGTTTAAAACGAGAAGGTGAGTACCTGAAAGAAGAATCACAATTCAACGTGACGACCTTTAAGCTCTTTAAACTCATTAATTATACACTTCAAATCAAACTTCTCAGCAATTTCATTTGCGGAGATGATTATTGAAATAGGTAATGTTCAATAGTTAAGGTCCATTTTAATTTTTAAGGCTCAAAACAAGATTTAAACCCAAGATTTGCTAATGAACAAGATAACAACCGATACTGTGAACCCTTAAAGGTAAAACTTACAATATTAGTTCAATATTATTATTTTTAAAATCCAAGGGGGCCCATGGAATTTTATGAAGAAAAACCAAAGGGGCCGGGCTCAATACCTATAAAATTTTTTGACCGAAAACTAGTATATCGAGACTTCTGGCCGGAAAAAAGATAGGGGTCGGGGCACCCCCGGGCTCCTTAAAACCTCCGCCAATGCATGTAAGCTAGGGTTCAAGAACCCTTCTCTGGCTCCTGCGTTCGCACGTCAGGGACTTCCCAGATGAGTTCTTTAGCCACTTTTTCATGTTTTAACCCTTGTAATGATCTTTAATTATTTGACACTTCTAGCCCCTTAACTAGTTTTCATTATGTTATGTCACACCCCGAGCCGGCGGGGTTGGATCGGAGTCCCCGTCGGGCGGAAGGTTCCCGGGGCTCGATATCGTGAGTGATAATCGTGATGATCAGATTGTTTACATTGCACGTGATATAAATGAGAAATGCTAAATAGAATAGAATTACAAAGTTAAATTACATCAGTATTGTTTATAATTTAACAATGTAAATCTACCATCAACATCATAAATTTTCTATCTTGTATCTACACAAGATATACAAAATATAATGTATAATGATGCTCCCAAAAGTATGCAGGTCCAAAAATACTAAGTCTTCTATCTGAAGTCCTAGTCCGGAAGCAATAACTTCTTAATCGACCTGTTCGTCACCTGAGAAGTCATGCAAAAAGATCAAGTCAACACATAGTTGGTGAGTTCATATAGTTTAGTATTTGAAAAGTAGTTTTGTAACCCTTTTTCGGTAAAAACCCTAACCTCATTAACTTCACCTGTAATATCCAGTTCGGTATGCTTATATATAGGGCATACGAAAGGGTCGAGCCTACAACCCGCCCAGACGCCATCCCACCACATACTAAACCACATATGACATTGTTGTTAATTATAATTAAGCATTTTTACCTACCATTCACTTCTGTTCCGCCATAGTTCTAACATACATACAAACATTTGTTAAACCCCCGGGTAACAACCTTAATCTCATTAACATCACATGTATCACCCAGATCGGTATGCTTATATATAGGGCATACGAAAGGGTCGAGCTCACAACCCGCCCAGACGCCATCCCACCCCATACTAACCCACATAGGACACTGTTGTTAATGATAATTAAGCATTTTACCCCTACATTAACCTCTTAGTTCTTCAGTTCTTTGTTCCTGTAAATACACTTTGAAATCTCTGTTGATTCCTTAAGTTCATCACACAATCATGATCAACCATAACATGTATAGAAACAATTCAATAAATGCTTAATTAAATAAATAAATAAACATTTAATAAAATCTAAGACCTAATGATTGGGCCTTAGTCAACTAAGTAGACTAGTATAGCAATCAGGGTTCTTAGTAGTAAAGGAGATCTGTAAACCTCATCAAACATGTGACCTACAATCAATCAGTCTAGCTAGGACATCTTTTGATATATATATATATATATATAGGCTTTTATAGTTCTTTAGACCGTCCATAGTTTCGTATAGTTCTTTAGTTCTTTGGCACATGTTATTATACATTAATTTATTAAAATTTTTATACATTAAAATGGTTATTATAACTTGTATAATCAGAAAATAATAGCAAAAATAATATTTTGAAATTTATAAAAATTAACAGATTCTTTAGAATGTTGAAACATATTTTATAGTATTTTTTTATAAATTTTTAAATGTGTTAAAAGTAAGAAAAATAAGGTTTTAAGGCAAAATACGATTTTATGCGTGCTGCATGGGATTCGAACTCGAGTGCGTCCTCCCCAGCCCGAGTGTTTTAACCACTCGGCTGGGAGAGGTATTAGTGACTGAACCAGATTCGATTTATACTGAAAGTCATATTTAAGATCATCTTCTTCAATCAAAACCCTAGTTTCATATCCGTTCGAATTCGATCCGAGGAGTGGATGTGAGCCCTTGAATTCGTAGGGATTTCATTCAACGCATGGAAACAAGTAGATTGGAGGTATTTCTTACCTGTAATTGATTTAGGACAACCGGTTCGAGTTCGTGACAGGCTTCGGCCGTTCTTTGAGTTGGATCCGACATGCGATTGATGTTTCAGGTAGCTCCAGAAAGTTTTCGTGAGTGTGCAGGTGAGTTTAATTTGAATATTTGTGAACGAAAGAGATGAATTCGAGTGTGAAGTGGGTTTAAATCGTTCGGTTAGGATAATGATGGTGATTACGAATGATTAGAACAATTAAAGCAATTAATTAGGTTAGTTGGGAGTTGGATGATGTCGGCCGAGCGTGTATGGATCATTTATGGCCGAATTGCATCGATTGGGGGTGGAGTCGGTGGCCGATTGGTACGAACGAGGGAGGTAGGGGCGGCCATGGCTGAAAGTTTCAGCTTTTGGCAAAACAGGCCCTCGACCTTATCCCCTTTAATCCCCTTTTCATCATAAATCTTATAACACACAAACATATTTCAAAAAATGGCAAAAATGGTCCCTGTAACTTTTATAAGCTATTGTTTCATAGTTTAAGGCTTTTATGAGGTTTATAAAAATAAGTTTTATAACTTATTAAGTTTATAAAGTCTAGAAAAAGTTTATAAAACATCCTAGCTAACAAGGTTTATATAACTTATATCTATACATTAATTAACATATATGTTTTAACTTAGATAATTTAATTTTTACACATTAACATATATTTTTAAGAAAAAAAATGCTTGTAACAAAACATGATTCTCAAAAATCGTTTACGTTTTTACAAAAATTAAAAATCGAAAATACGCAACTGTTACATAGGGATCACATTGTTTTACATAATTGCAGAAGAGGTTGATAATCCGTGAGGAGTCTAGCTGTCACGTTCTCATGACGAATACCTCGTGACACAAGCATAGATACCCAAGGATGCGTCAGAATTTATTTAAAATTGCCTCGCAAGATCGAGTTAGAGTTTGAGGATGGTATGTCACGAATCTCGTCGTGTGACCCTACGCGGTTTCACATACAGTTGTTTTCTCAACAAAGTTTGGATCGGAATGTTATTATGTTTTAGGATTTAATAGGGTTCGTACGCTTGCCGCCGTTGTTGTGAAATGACTCGATTGTTCGTGGCGACTTCCAGCAAGGAGTTTGTAAAGCAGGTGGTTACCTGGTGATCTCAGTAGGATAATTGTATATGTATATTTCTTGACCACGCGGTTTGTTTTCGAGGTGGGTATCTAGCTGTTACATTGGTGTCGATCAATAGTTTTCCTTTGTTTCCCTAAGAAAGAGAGGTTTCCCGAATGTGGCGCGAAGATTTGTAGCGACAAAGGATATCGAGACAAAAGAGATGTGTAATGACAGGAAGACAATTTGTTACAATGGGTCATCAATTTGTTTGGTGATCGTTTCTTGAGTTTAGTTTCTTGATTCAGGTTCTAGTCCACATTCCCATAGTGGTGTTTGTGTTTGCTCCTGCTGTGTATCATGGCTAACTGATCTTACTCCAATCCCGTTGCGGCATATTAGTCATCATTTCATAATAGTCGTTGATTCAGGTAGTTCTCGATGGGTTGTGTTCATGACTGTAACTTTCGAGTTTACAAGAAATCTCTAGTTTTGACCTCGAATGCACGCGTTCCCTGGTTTATCGTTAGTGCAGGTTAGAGAGACATACTAATGAAAGGAATTCTACAGTGGGATTGATAGGAATGAGTTTCCTTGACCTTAGTTGTGTTAGGTTGGGTCTATGGGTTCAAGGAATGGTTCGAGCTATGATCATACATATATAGTTTGTATTCCTTTTTTTTTTCCTCATGTCTTCTGAACCTACTTGCGTGAGTGGTTTCTTAAGTTGGACCAAGTACACGAATGAGTTTAGTTAGTCGTGAAGAATCTCCATGTGTTTTCATAGCGGTTCATGGTTTAACAATCAAGTTCTTGTATCATGAGATGTCTTATCCATTTCTTGAAGAATTTATGGGGTGTCACAGTTAGGTGCATAAATATCAATGTATGTAGAAAATACATTGCTTGGCAGGAATATGGAGATTTGGTTCTTTGTGTTAAAGCATGGAAGTTTTCTATTATGTATATGGAATTTCCATTGTTAGGATGTGTCGGTGTTTGAATTGACAATGTATGAGGAATATGCAATGTTAAGGTAGTATGTATGTATATATAAGACCACACATAGATTGGTAGGACTCTTTACTATGGATGGTATGCTATAATTGCATAACTTGATATAGCGTGATTTTGTGTTTGATAAAAATTGACACATGAAATTGGTGGTGATCCACAATTATGTGGAAGTGTATGTATGACCATGAATTATGGCATTTGGTGATGATTCACATTCGTGTGAAAGAGCATGTAAGTCCATATTGGAATCCCATTGGGTTTGACATGTAAGTCCACCTAAGGGTGGCGTTGGGGAGTAATCCACATGTGGGTGGGTTTAATTGTTTAAGTAGTCACAATGGGAGGTTGACCCATTATTGAAATTAGTCAAACTAGGTGGTTGACCTATGGTTGAAATCAGTAAAAACTAGGAAGTTGACCCATTAGTGAAATTAGTCAAAATGAGTGATTGACCTGTTAGTGAAATCAACTAGTAAAGGTATTTTGATGTTTTAATTGGTATACGTATTAATTTGGGTGTTGGTGATTTAATTGGTGTATGTATGAATTTGGATTATGGTGATTTAATTGGTTTATATGTGATTTTGGGTGTTTGGTGATTTAATGGGTGTACGTATAGATTACGGTATTTGATGATTAAATTGTGTGTTTTTTGAAAATGGTATTGTGTCACACCCCCAAATTCCCACGTGCGGTGTCAGACCGCTGGGTGTGACGTGGCCAGAATCACAACTCTCAGTCATATAGAACGACTCTATATGTGTTTGAAAAGTATGTTTGAAATATAACATTTACCACATCGATTAAGTAATAAGCAGCGGAATATCATAAGTTGTTAAGCAACTGAATATAAAGTGTTTGATAATGCAGCGGAAAGTAAAATGTCGGACACTACATAGATTGTCAAATCATAATAAAAATTGTTTGTTCAATATGACACGGTATGAATGCATGCAAATCCTGTGCTCGTATCCTTAAGTGCATTCCTGTTCAGCGCCAGTTAGCTAGTTACCTGAGAATACATATTAAGAAAAAGTGTCAACACATAGGTTGGTGAGTTCATAGGTTTTGGATATACATAAGTATATAAAACGTTTGTCACGAGTCATGTTGTTTATTTTATGTTTGTTCCGAGCCCCCGGCTCCAAGTGTCAGTTGCGTCTCTACCGAACTAGACTTGTTTGCTCTAGCCACTGTCATGCCTATCGTAGGGACATGGACTATGGGTTGAGATTACACGCGTCCTAACATCCAGTAAGAGTTGGCGTCGCGTGGGGTTCGTCACGCCCAATAGTACTACCTTAACTCACCTCGTTGTAAAACATTAACGGTAAGACTGTGTGAGGACTTAGTTACGATACAACACTTAATGTTTGTCCAATAAACCAGCATACACAGTATGTTTGTACAAGTAATAAGTTTGACTCAACACATGTATTCTCCCCCTAGTTTGAAAGTTTGTAAAAGAGTTGAAAGAGGGGCCGTAAACTCACCTTAGTGATAGTAGATAATGCGTAAGCTCCGGATCTTCGGGTGAATCGGTCACCGGTTACCTATATCGTATTGCTTACGTAAGTTTGTGCTCGTGATTGTGTTTGTGTCCGTGTTCGTGCTCAACAACCCCCGGTTGTTATGTTTGTTCATGTTTGACCATGCTTGTTCGTGTTTGACCGTGTCAAAGTCAACGACCCGTTAGTGAACCGCGTGTTAGTTATAGTTCGTATTATGCTCGTTATTGTTCACGTAAGCACGTAAGCACGTAAGTCACGTTAATGGACAACTTACAATTTATAGTAAGTTTCCACTTTTCGCAAGTTTCAAACATAACACGTTTTAATAATTCTAGCATGCTCATTAGTCCTATGTGATCATGTTAACACTTATTACATCGTTATATACGATCACATAAGCACATAGACCGTTTTTAATCATTAAAGTTTCCTAAAATAGCAAGTTTCTATGTTTGACAAGCTTAACAACAAAGATCATACAACAACATCACCTATCATCCTTATAATGCATTTCAAGTCGATTATCATTGTTAATACCAACCTAGTAGCTTATTTCATAAAAAAAAAAATCCCCAATTAAAGTTACTATTATTAGTAAGTTGTAAATGAACCCATTTTACTAAAATCAAACCATACAAGTTTGTTCATAATATCATTATTGTCCTTAATCAATCTCAATATAACCTAAAATCATTATATCAAAATTCATCATTTTAAACATATATCATCATTCCAAAGTACATGCATGTTCATATTACATCATTTAGTTACTTTTACATAAATAAAGTTACTATTTATAGTAACTTTCCCATAAATCATGATTTTAACAATTTTAGTACATCTCTTTTACAAATATTATCAATATTTATCATCAATCATCATGTAAACATGTTTCTATCATCAATCTCTCTATCTAGCATAATTTCTTTACACAAAAATTATTATTTATAGCAACTATGCCCAAAATGACCATAAATCATTATCTAATCTATTGCAACACTTTACACAAATCAAATAATCATTCATGAACACTCAAAATCATCTAGAATATCATAGATTGTACATGCATGTCCATAAAAGTCACTATTTTGTAGGAATATGATCATAATCAAACAAAACTCATTGTAGAACATCTTAGATCGTTCTAGTAACTACAAATCAGCCTTCATATCATCAAATCATAGATGTATATCAACAAAAATTCGTGCATGTGAAGATTAGGTGCATGCATGCAAGCTTTATGACTTGCATATGGGTGTATGAGTGTTTTTATGCTACAAGTGACATAGAAATACCTTCTAAAGCCCCAAACAAGATGAGATGTTGCTTGAACAGGTCTGGGTTGCTCCTAGGATCAGCTGAGAATGAGGTTCCAGTGGCTAAAAGGTGATGGTGATGGTGGTGAGTCTTCACAATAGCTCTTCCTTGGCTTCTAATCCTTCAAGAACTTCAAAGTGGCTTCCAAGAACTCAACAATGGCTTCCAAGAGGCTTAGCAGGAAGTTTTGAAGAAGATAAAGTCGAATGATGGTCTCAGAACTCGGGGGAAGTGTTTTGATGAATAGGTAGGAATGATTTGTCTTGGTTTTATAAATATTTGGCGTCTGGACGGCTTCGCGTACCGCCAAGACTGTCCCCATGGGGTCTTGGCGTACCATGGCGTGTTTCGGGATTCAAATCACCCGTCCAGGCTCCGCGTACCGCCAAGGTCCACTTCGAGGTACCTGGCGTACCGCGAAGGCTCCAGGTTGAGCTTAATTTTCCCAATTTCGATCGTTTGATTCGTTTTCGGTCGTATTCTCGTTTGTAACACCTCGTTTATCATTGTTCGGGTTATATTTAATCAATGTTTGATCAATTGTGAACTTATTAGTGTTTAGTTATTCGTTTTGTTCGACGTTCACCAACGTTCCCGAATTAATTGACACGTGTGTGCGTTTTTTGATAATTCCTCGAATTATCGTGTTTGCGACTGTGTTTGTACTATCGTGCCACGTGTCACACTAAATTAGACTAATTATAGTGCCACATGTAATAAAATAAATTAAATAAACATTTAATTAAATTGTTTGCTGAATAGGAAATTATAGGTGTCACAGGTTGACTGATGAAACAATTCACAAGTGGTGTGTATATTAAATAGATTGACTCACAAGTGGTGTGAGCTATCTAACTTGGTGTAATAATTTTTAGGTAAATCACAAGTGGTGTGCTTATCTAAATTGAAGTCCATGTGTAAAAAGACACTTTTATAGGTTTGGGCAAAACAATCCATTAGTAAATCGTTTTGTACGTGTTTATGCTTAATTAAGTCACCAAAGTATGCTTGGGACTTGATTATTATGTCCATATGGTGTTATGGGATGCACTTGGGGGTTAAGGAATGGTCGGAAACTGTTTTGGGTGATAAAACACAAAAATTGCAAAGTGGATCTACAGTTGTGCGCCCAAAAGTTCTGTTGTATGCCTACAGTGCGTCCAACCAGTGCGCTGGACATTGAAATTTTTTGAAAATTCCGTGTGATTGTCGGGATTGATTCGGGGGCCAATGGGGTGAACTCACTTAGTTCTTATGAACTAACTATGTTGTATTATGTGTGTATTCAAGTTTTAAATAGATAGGAATTGGTGGCACAAGCTCGAGATCAGAAGGAACGGATCGAACCATCTTTTGCAAAACATATGGGTTGGTTTAAATTATGTATTTGGTGGTAATAATATGTTTTGTATGTTGTCAAAAACCATAAACCATATATTTTGAAAGTCTTAAATGCTTAACATGTTTTGTAAATCAAACATGTATGGGGATTTTTCTAGGATCTTAAGTAAGCAATTGCATTTTAAGAGTCCTATACGGAATGAATGGGAATTGGGTGCCACACCAAGGCACTAGTACATCCTGCCAAAGAGTTTAGCCAAGACGATGTATACACATCAAATGTTGTTTTTCGTGAAGTGTTGCACAATTAATGAAACACATGTATTATTAAATTAAGGTAATTTAATAATATAATTTAATGATACCATACGATTCATTTATAATATATTGAATTATACATTTCTTTATTACATAAATTAGGATTATGGTTTGGGTGGAATAAAGAAAAAGCTGAAAGAGTTTGAAAGTCGTCGAAGACATGTGCTCGAACCGTGCAGTTGACACGTGAATTTTTAACTTTAAACATATATGTGTCTGACCAACTTTTGTTATTTGTGTGGTCGACATTCTATTTTTCAAGATCATTGTGTTTATAACTATTTTTTTATTTGTGTATATTATTTTAGTGGAGTTTTGAAAAACTCATATTAGATATACCACACCAAAATGCATGCACAAAAGAAAAGTATTGAGAGCACTATCTATATCACAAAAACATTGATAAATTAGCAAAAAAAACAAACATCGCGTTGTAAATTGTCGTTGATGTTGCCGCATCGCGAAGCTTTCCGACTTGTTACAATAATATCATTTTTATTAGACCCTCGTTTTTCTTAAAGTTTGTTTCTTAGCCATTTTGTCTAAAAAACTGTTTTGAAAAATATCATTTTTTATACAAAAATATTTGCTATTAATGTATATTAAATGAATTAAATAGAAAAATAATAAATATTTTGTAACGAAAATTTACAAAGCATTAAAAATATAAAATATTATTTAAATTAATATAAGTCAATGAATTTAAATAACAAGAAAATAATATAAGTTTTTGTATTTATTTAAAGTTTGCTTTTTAAACATTTCTTTAATAAAATAGTGTTAGAAAAAATATCATTTTTTAATAAATATTGTTATTTTAAATTTTTTTATTTTAAAGTATTTTTGTTTATTAATTTTTAATAAAGTTGTTATTTACAAAATTCTACTATTAATTTAAAAATTTTAATATTTATAAAAAAATTCATTTTGATATAAAATGTCATACTTAATTTGATTTTTAAAAAGTATTTTTTTAATATTAATATATTAAGAAGTTTTATTTAATATAATATAATATTATATAATATTATTATTATTGATATGGATGGATTTAATAAGAGAGATATGAGAAAATTAGTATAAGATGGTATAAAATAATAACATGTGTCTGATTTTATTTTTATATATTAGTATAAATAAAGGAAGTAACAAATTCTTACCTACACGACTTTAATTGTGTAAATTTATATTTCACCCATCAAATTTCTAGACGTAATATATATAATTTCATTTATAATCAATAATGTTTGTTTGTTAGTCAAAAAAGTAATAATCGTGAGTTATAAAAATTGATGGTGGCGTCAGTGCTTCATCATATCATTAATAATGAGACCAACTCTAACTGAATAACATTAATATTGTTATATCTATATTTTAG
This sequence comes from Mikania micrantha, assembly GCA_009363875.1. Lineage (NCBI taxonomy): Eukaryota > Viridiplantae > Streptophyta > Magnoliopsida > Asterales > Asteraceae > Mikania > Mikania micrantha. Next base: position 23,775,734 of record CM018683.1, read on the forward strand.
TCTACATAATCAAGTTATAATAATTCTATACATGTTCTTTTGTATGTTTAACTATGTTAATATCACTAAAAAGCATGTGTAATAAAGTTCGTAAGCACACCACATCGTACAATGTCGCTTTGGCTTTCTTATATTTTTTTCAATAAAATTATTTTTTAAAAACTTCTTATAATTAAGCAACACACCAATATAAAAGTGTTTTATATTTACATTTCAATTTGCATAACCTATTTGTCGCTTGACTTCATATGTTTTCTTTTAATGAGTTTTAATTGTATTGTCATGTCACAGCTAGGGGTGTTAATGGTTTGATTATGATGATTTTCTAGTCAAACAGTGAACCAAACCGTTAGTAACAGTTTTTGTAATCAAAAAAACAAATCTTTGAAATATAAAGTTGAACCACACCAAACTGCTACTATCATTTTGGTTCCACTTTAGTTTTACGGTAAATAACATACATTAAGTTTAAAACTAAATGCACTAATATATATGTGAAACTAAATGAAATAGTGAAACCAACATGAATCTAACCAAAGCAAAGTAAACCTAGGTTTAACGTAAAAAATCTATAATGTTTGGCTATTAAAAGAAACATACTTAAGAAAGCTTTTATACCAAAACAAACACAAAACAATTAAAGATGAACTTGCTGGTTTAAAATTGGAATTAAGTGGTTTTACTATTATAAACCCTTTATACCATAACATATTAACATTTACTAACAATGAGTCAAAAATAAATCACTTTGTTTTCATAAACAAGCTAATATTAATAATCAAACATGTTTAATATGAAATATTAAAATTTTAAATATAATTGAGTATCATGATTCAGCCTGGCTTTATACGAACGACATTTTGTACAAATCAAAAATAAAATGTTAGCTATGAATTATAATTTTTAGGACCAACTAATTGAAATAACTATCCACGAAACCTAACCGATAACCAGGTTGAACAGTTTTAAAACTAGTTGTAAATGACTTCATAACCGAGTTGAATGGTTGTAAAACGAGCCGTGAACGGTTGAATGGTTTTGTATACGCTACTATAGGATATAATAGTGTTTTGTATCTATGCTTCAATTTTTATAACCAGCCTCCCACACGACTTCATATTTTTTCGTAATCATATCGACACGTCATAACACACAAGTTTTAATTGTATCTTCCCTTCATGTTACACAGCTAACTTTGCCCCATCTACCGATTTTACAAATTTTATATAAAATGCCAAAAATTTTGGAGCTCGTATTTAAAAGGACAACAACCGTAATAGATGTATTCTTCTATTTCTAAACCTTAAAATTATCATATTTACTATGATCCTAAACTTTCCAAATCTTGTATACAATTCACTAGGTTAAATCCCGTGTGTTACACGGGTTAAATATACAAAATGTTATATACTTTTTAATAAAAAGGTAATTATGTCTATTAAAAAATAATTTAAGAATTACAATTGATTTTTTTTTTGTAATTATACACATTGTAATTTAATATTCAAATCATCATATCAAGTTAAATAATTTAAGATATTTAAAAATAATTCATGGAAAACAATTATTATTATTACTATTTCTACTATTACTATTATTATTGTTATTGTTGTTACTATTATTATTGTTGTTGTTGTTGTTGAATATTTAAATGAACATAATTCGAAGTTAATGATAGTTAGATATCTAAATATAAGTTTAGATTAGAAAATAAGTTTAACTAAAAACATTATAACTAATTTTAGATTAACTTCATTTGCTTAATAATATATTAATTATTTTTTCATATTTATTATTTACATTGCATAATTAAATGATAAATATCAATAATTAAATAATAGATACACACTGAAAAACAAAAAAGTAAATGACTACAATGATAGTAAATGCTCCCAATTATTTATCTTTTTTAAATTAAGAGTCATAAATACATAATAACCATTTAAAATAATTTGTTGTCTAAAAAAAATTAAGAAATAAAGTACATGAATATTAAAGTAATTTTCATTTTATTACTAAATAAGTAAAAGTGTTTATCTACTAACATTTAATAATATTACTACACATAAAAAGAAGTAACTTTAATGCATTATAATTATACCATAATTTGTAAAATATATAAATAAGTCATTAGTTTATGTAACATACCTTAAAAATGGCAAAATTTCAAAGTTTTATATTGTTTAATGAAAATAATAAGTTAAAATATAAACATGTATGAATATACATGAAATAATTTGGGTTTTTAATATTCCCATTATTAATAAAATCGTAATTTGTGTAGCTTACGATTTGTTTTATAGCATAACTATTTGTTTTATTTTGTTTAATTATTTGTTTTTTGGAATATACTCTAAACATATTATTAAATTTATACATTGAAAATGTAAGATATTCATGACTTAATTATTTATTTGTATACATAATTTATAAAACAAAAGAAAATAAGTTAAAGTCATAATTTGTCAAATTTATTAATTATCACTATTAATAAAGGAATGCTAATAAATGATTTAATGTTTCAAATTTTAGGCAGGAAACAAAAATAAAATATGCTCTAACTCATGACATGTAACAAACAAAAACATTGATTTATTATATAATATAGATATGCATGCTCAATCTATATCATATGCATTATATACTTGTACTCTGCCTCAATAGAGATTATAAGAAACTAAAACAAGCATATATGATATATCTAAACTCAAAATCAAATTATACAAATTGATACCGTATAATAAAAAAATATATTATTGCCACATGGAAAATTTTTAGGTTATCCACATACAAATATAAATATTAATTTTATTTAATACAATTAAGTCAAACTCTTTATTAAAAAAATAATAATCATTTTCTTTAAATATTAACCAAAATCCAATAATTTCAAACTTAACATTTTAATTCATTAGTTTCGAAAATTCAAATTTTCAAATCTTGTTTGTATTGTATAAAAAAGTGTGTGAAGGTTCATAAAATACACTTTTATTTTTTATATTTTTTTGAAGTTCAAAATTTTAAGTTATTTGTATAGCTATTTTTTTAGGGATTGGTTATTCACACACCCCTCTTTTTTAATTCAACACCCTCACCGATCCTATACGCCTCGTATAGATCTATACGTGGCGTATAGCCCCGCGTATAGGTTTATACTACTAGTATAGGTCCCCAATCATTGGCACTGACACCCAATGATTGGCCACGTATAGAGTCGCGTATATGACCTATACGACGCGTATAGGTCTATACGCCTAGTATAGGTCCCCAATCATTAGCACTGACAAATTCTGGTACCCAATGATTGTCCCCCTATTCGCCTCGTATAAACCTATACGAGGCGTATAAAGGGTGTGAGGTGGGTGTGTACACAACCCTTTTTTTATCATTGATTGATATATATCATTTATGTTTTATACAAATATGTGCAATACATAAATTAATAAGTTAGTCTACGATATATTTCGAATCATAAAAAAACCCGGCAGCATTTCCGGTCTATGAGCTCAAATCTTCTAGAGGATCTTCTCGTCCACGGCTTCCTTCATGTGTGGGTCCACCAAATCCATCACTACTTCGCCATTGTTGAACTTCCCGAACACCTGTAAAACAAGTATATGTAAAACCTTCAATGCAACTAGTACAACATGACTATGCTTGGCGCCAAGAGGATCAAGGGAGTCGGTGTGAAACCGATTCCAAACAAAGCAAAACCATCGGTTTGGGATCGAATCTTAACCATATGTTGAATTCGGTTTCAGACCTGAGTAAATTGAAAAGTGCCCAATTAAATTTTGTTCAATCCTATCCAAAACCGGTTTTCAACTCGAACTAATTGAAAAAAAAAAAAAAAAACAAGTTATATAATTTTGTTGACCCAACCAAATTGGTTGAACCAATAAATCCAATTTTACGTCTCTATTTTGATCAATTTACTCACTTTAACCTGTATATAAATTTTAGAAAGAATTACATACGTCTTTCTTTAAACCTACAAAACGTCGTTTTATTTTGTGAAATTAGAAGGTATATGAAATTACCTCTAAAATTGAAATGGCCCTAGATGAGATGTGATAAAACTTGTTTATTAAAGGGATAACTCTACACAAATGTAACCAACTTTTCATACTGTCCCAATTAAGTCACTGGAACTTTTTTCTGTCCCAATTAGGTCATTCAACTTAGTATTGGTGTTCTAATCCTATATAAATAACCTGAATAGCAGGTTATCGCTAATTTTCTACATATTTAACTTATTTAATATGTTAAGTGATGATATAATCATTTTATAAAGTAAATAATAAATTGAAAATTATTTAAAATCATCCACATTTACGCAATATTTTTCGAAAAAAATAAGTTTTTCAAACAATATGTGTCAATATTTAACGTTTGAAACTTAAGTTTTTTCAAATATCATGCGTAAATGTGGATGATTTTAAATAATTTTTAATTTATTATTTACTTTATCAAATGATTATATCATCACTTAACATATTAAATAAGTTAAATATGTAGAAAATTAACGATAACCTGCTATTCAGGTTATTTATATAGGATTAGAACACCAATATTAAGTTGAGTGACCTAATTGGGACAGAAAAAAGTTCCAGTGACTTAATTGGGACAATATGAAAAGTTGGTTACATTTGTGTAGAGTTATCCCTTTATTAAATGCATGTTTATATAGAGTGAGAGGGTACAACCACTAATGTAAAATGTACAATATATTTATGGTAAGGGCTAAGGCTATGTGTAATAAGGCTTGACCATCAAGTAGCCATTCAATGTGACATTTGGTTACACTACTATAAAACCTTCCAACATTGCTTATAGGGGTGTGACCAGTGAAGAAATCAAGCGATAATGGTCACTTGGTTACGAAGATAATGTTAATTTTATTTTTAATTTCAGTTAATCATAATAATCCACATCATTAGTTCTTTTTCCTTCATTTACGTGATAGTCAATCCCTACACACATTTTTTACTCATAGTCACCTTACTTAAGTAATGTCTGCCTGTCAATGTAGTTAAACCCCTTTCAAATGACGATTACACACAAATATAAGCTTACCCATCTAACAATGACTTTTTCTTCAATTGAACGCTCAGATTCTACAGGCTGACGACAAGTAAGAATTTCTATGAGTAGAACCCTGAAAGAATACACATCCCTTAGCGGGGTTAGTTTAATACCCGACTATCCCGTTGACTTTGGTCAACAATTTGGTTTTACGAGTAGGGATGGCAAAAAAAACCCGCACCCGACGGGTTTACCCGAAACCCGATACATATAGGATGAGTATTCCCAAACTCGATGGGTATTGGGTCGGGTATGGGATTAATTTTTCAAATTTTCACGGGTATGGGCTGGGCTTGGGATTTGTTCATATACCCGTTTTCTCGGCCCGATTATATATACCCGTTTACCCGTCCCATTTACCCTATTATAAATACCCATTTATATACATTTATATTAGATAGAATTTGTTTCTTTTTTATTCTTTTTGAACTTTAGAAATTGTTAATATAATTTGTTTCTTTTTTTATCTTTGTTTTTTTGTGACAACTGCAATATTTTTTTGAACCATTTTGTTGATTACTATTTTTTTTGTTTATCTTGAACGATGTTAATCAACTTATGAAATTTTAAAATTTTATGCTATTTGATATATTAATAATTTGTTCTTGGCATGTATAACATATAGTTTTTGGTTATATAAAAAATAGATTTATTATTAGTTAGCTGATAGTCTGATACCTGATGTGTTTTAAGTTAGTTATTCTCAACAAGTATATTTAGCTAAACCTGCCTGGATACCCGAAACCCGCCGGGATACCCGATACCCAACGGGTAAATACCCGATGGATTTTGGGATGGGTATGGGACATGCTTTTATAAACGGGTATGGGACTGAGATTACTCAAACCCGTCCAAACCCGGCCCATTGCCATCCCTATTTACGAGCTTGGTTATCGCCAAACCTTCAAAACCGAAATCGCCCCATTTGGCAATCTGTTTGATGATTCCACGTACCTGTGCCTCTGTGGATTATTTGTTTTTCTGTTAAAATATGATAATATGAAAGGGGAAACATATAAACTAGCTCGGTTTTGATTTGGGCTCACCAAGTTGACTAGTGTATATAAATTATTGGGTTTGGCCCAACACTTAACAAAACTAGGCCCATGCTTAAGATGGGTTACATCCTAAATTTGGACTTCTGGTCAATGAACTAGGCCCATGGTTGTGGCACATCAAATGTAAACCCAAAGTCCCAAACAGATTAGAGATTGGCAAAAAAGAAACCGGTTCAGAAACAGAACCGATTACCCGAACCGGAACTAGTTTATCCGAACCGACAAGTATAGGTGGTTTCGGTTTATCAGAGATAATGAAGCTGGAACCAGAATCGGCCAAAAAGCGGTCAAAAACTCAACCCTAACCGGAAAGGTTATTAGCTATGTTGACCGGAACTGGTTATAAAAATTGTTGCCCACCTCTATCGTTAATACAAACATAATTCAATAAAATGTTAAGCAAAATAAATATAGGTATACAAGAAATTCTATTCATTACAATTTGAAATGTCGGTTCGTTTTTTTATTCGTTGTATTTGTTTTGCATACTAATAAGTATTGATAAGAAGCAGACTAGGAAACCAACATTAGGGTTCAACCCTTGCCCATAATACCTTTTTTTTATTTGAAAGTTTAAAAGTTTTCAAGCTTACACTTAGGTTTATAAATATCATCTTTACTTTCTCTAAGTATTTAAAGTTTAGAGTTTATCTATATTTGATTTTTATTTGATAACTTTCATTCACTGATTAAATGGAAATTATAATAGCGGATTATGTGAATTGATGGTGATGTTCAAGTAACCAAGAGAATGAGACCGATACCAACTAAAAAACACTAGTACTAATAGGGGTATTCACGGTTCGGTTCCAAACCGCGAAACTGCCCAAAAACCGTTGTTAATGGTTCGGTTGCGGTTCCATTTAAAATCCGTAATAACCGGACCGTGAACATATCTATGTACTATTATATAACTGGTTTTTTTTCAAATAATTCTAAATTCTTATATCACAACATTCAGAACATAATGTTGTTATATCTACATTTTAGTTTTCATAAAGCTGATTCATAGTGAGTTTGTATGTTTTTTTAATTGTATCACCACGTCGTAAGTCGTAACACACAAGAACGAAGCTTTTATAGGTATTGAGTCCGGACTCCTTCGTTTTCTCCTTAAAAAACTTGGACCTCTTGGTTTAAAAAAATAATAATAACTAGTCTGTTAACAATAAGTTTAATAGTTTACGGTTTAAACTTATTTAAAAAATTCAAATAAATATATTAGTTGAACTTCAAAACTTAATTTATAAAAATGTTTAAGTTATAGTGGGTAATATGCAACATTTTTTGTAAACATTATATGCCTTGTATGTTAAAACACATCTTTACTTTTTATAGTGCAAATAAAATTAGATATCTAAAGTTTTTAAATATTTGACACAACTCGAATCATCAACTTGAATATATATAATCTGAAACACAACGATAGGAAAAAAAAACTAAGCCTATGATATTCGGCCCCCCATAAGTTTTTTTTTAAGTAAAAAAGCTCCCTCAATGATAACACACATATTTTAGTTATATCACCCCATCGCATTAAAGGGTAAGTTTACTCCTTTTAATTATTTCCAAACAAAAGGTATGAGTATCATACAATAACCATTATAATATGATGCACAGTTGAATATAAATAAAATCGCACAAGTATTTTGTGCAAATTAATAAAAACCACGAAAATTAATTTACAAGTATGCAATATAAATAAATTATCCATGTTTAATACATGTCCATATGCATATCTTTACACAGTTAAATATAAATAAAATCGCACAAGTATTTTGCACAAATTAATAAAAACCACAAAAATTAATTTACAAGTATGCAATATAAATAATTTATCCATGTTTAATACATGTCCATATGCATATCTTTACACTACACCTACACTTAATACACTAATATATTATATGATATGTATAAAAAAACATATACTGTATGTATATATCAGGGCACCTGGGGGACATTATATAACATCTTCGGCAAATCTCACATCAGCTTTATAGATGAGAGATTCATGATTCATAGGAAATGCCTAGTTTTCAATATCACCAACTACTCATTGGTTGTGGATGAGAGAAGAGCTCAACATTAATGTATTCAGGCGACCGCAATCAATGAATGAGGGACCTTCCTATGAAATTTTCACCTAGGCAACCAGAAACAAATCTATGAGCTTTAAGTGGGAAAATCGCGCAATATTAAAGTTAAAAGAGTCCAGATGTCACATGTTGGTTTTCATTATCATTACACATTCCAACGATTTTTTGGTGGATGAACATATTATCAAAAAATTTAACATTTTGTTAGGTTATGATTATGCATCACCCCTATCACTCCACGTAGACGTCACGTAGACGCCATATAATCAACCAACACGGTCACCCTTTATCACTCCACATCATCTTTACATATGTTATCCATCACTTCCTCATCACTCCACGTCATCACCACCTTTATTCAATATTTTTATTACCTTTATTCAATATTTTATTATTTGAATTTAATTTTTTTAATTATAATAAATTAAAAAAAGACATAATATTATTACAAAAATAAATATTACAAAATAAAATAAAAAATTACATGATAAAAAAAATAAACTACATAATAAAAAATACAATAAAAAAATTAATTCATATTGTATCGTTTCAAAATCCGCTCCTTCGTCTTCTCAGCCATTTCACGAGCGCGACCGGTTAAGTGATCGATTGGAGTCCACAACAATTCCATATCATTGTTGTATTGTTTTTCCTCCTGTAAGTCGACAAATTTTTGTAACAACTCGGAGACGGTCTCCAACGTTTCTTTGTAATCGGTTGAAGACGAGGCTGTGGTCATTTACCTTTGTTGTTTTGACCGGGCGGACGTTGAGCAGAGGGTGGTGGGGGCATGTCCATTTCCACTTCCTCATCCGACTCGTTTAAGTTAACGAAACATCGACCGGTTGAGTCGGATTGAGTGTTCGTGTACTTTCCGGACGATGACGTCTTCGTCCGTTTCGAAGTTTGTAACTTCGGGACGGGATGCTATTTGATTGATTTTCTCATAACTTGTCAGGCCGTGATATAAGAAAATGGCCCGTTTTCTCGAGCATAGGTCATCAACGACTCGTTCATGACGATTCGTCGTTCTCACCACTTTTACGGTTGTTGTAGTGTTGAACCCATACATCGTTAAAGTTCGCTACTTTACGTTGTAAGTCACGCCATTTGCCGGAAATCATGTCATTCGTCCGGTAGGAGTCACGACCCATTGCCGAAAAAATTGGGCTCTCACGCTTCTCCAAAATTTCGTGCTCGTTTGGTTGTTACCAACGAACGGATCTTCATAAACGTAAATGTGGACACGAGCTAGTGCCACCTCCTCAACTTCCGACCATCGAGTGATGCTCGGTTTTGTTGTTTTTTCTGGCACTTCCTTTCGTCGGTGCCTACGACGCGTGCGGTATTTCATTAAGGGTTTATCCTAGTTCTCTACAACCATGGCTCTGATACCACTCTTGTCACACCCTGCGCCGCGTGCGGAATCCACGGCGCGTGACATTAAATGTTTTCACAGCCATTGTTGGAGAATAACCCTTGATTTACTAATGTTTCATAGTTATTAGATAGATTAACACAAACGCACACAATATTATACATTAAAGTATAAACATAATGATAATATTACAAAACGTATAGTTTGTTTCTTTTTTTTTTCTAGGTCACCCTAAACATTCATGGCATCTTGACCTAGCTGAGTTTCCTGTTCCTAATTACCTGAAACATGTAAAGAAAACTTGGATCAACCACACGTGGTTGAGTGAGAAACATATGTTTTGAATTAACATGTTTTGTATAACTTGAGTAGCAATTATAGCACAAGCTCATCATATAAATGTATTGAAATACAAAGCCAATGAACATGCAAATATCAAACCTATTGCAATAGCTTTCCATGTGTGATACACCACGTGTATCCAGTTTGTGTGGTGTCCAACCCGCAGTTGGAGCACGCGTTTTTGTGTTCGCGGTTTCCCGCATATGGACCATACCAGTACTACCGGGGGCTTGACGAATCAAGTTAATGATATTGCATAAGAATAGCATCATTCAGCATTTGTATAACCAAAACATGTAAATGATTTGCATTGTATCAATAGTTTGCTTCCACAATAGTTTAAAATGTTTGAGTTATCAATAGTTTACATGTTCCACCCCCGCGTTTTAGCAAAATAAAAGAAAAGGGGTTATGAGTCTCACCTGTGTTATTGAAGTGTTTTGATATTGAAGTTTCACGCAAAATACGAAGAGAATTCTGCAATTCATTAATGTTTTATGAGTTCTTTGTATTTGAATTGGATTATCAGAATATTCCTTGACTTTTGATAGCAAGGAATCGTAGTTCAAGTCATCAAGCTGATCTTAATTCTTAATCAGTCTCCTTAAGTTAATATTGCACAAAGTGCGATAAACAAGGAACCTATGATGATTTAGGTTCCTATCAAGGAGTTTATGACTAACTAGATTAATCACGACATTTTCGGATTAATCATATAGATGTTGATTGTTGATTATTTCATTAACAATTTCCTAGATGAATTTCTGGCTTAGGAATAGTCAATCCTTGTTATTGATCATTTAGGTATCATGAAACATGAGAATGTGATATTAAAATAGGTTTAATAACCATGCTCAATGTACTAATCTGACTGTTATCATAAACATCAGATTGTGATTCCGGTGATTATCTATGCTTGTCATTAGTTTGAAACACTTGGATTTAACCTAGCATTTCAAGAAATGATCCAGACAATCACAATCATTGTTACAATCAAATGGTTTAAATCATTTTAACCATTATTATGGTTTCATGAAAACCGAGCATTACAACGGCTCAAAACAATGATTTACCCATTAACAGTTCGAGTTCTTCGTTTATAATCATTCCTAGCCATCATCTAGGCAATAATCAACAACCCTAACTATATCTTTACGTTCAAAAACAAGATTTAATCAAACCATTATCAAACTAGAAGGTTAAAACGAACCGTTACCTAATCTGACAGATTTCTCGGATGAAAACAATGATCAAGACTTGTAGAATCGATCCCTAGCTTGATTCTGATGATTTGGTAGCTTCAAACCTGAGATTTAGAGGTTAAATTTTGATCTGGTTCGACTAAAAATCGAGTTTGTTCAACTGGGAATGAGTTCTGATTGAGATAATCATATTTTTAAGTCTGATGGGTCCGTCGCGTACCGCGAAGAGTGGCTTCGCGTACCTCCACCGCCTTAGTTAGACCCGATTTTGTTTTCGCGATTCCGGGAGCATACGAACTCCGTTTTGAGCACGGTTTTCGCCTACTTCACGATTTTTTGAGCTCTTTCCGATGGTTATAATCTCAAGACCTAAAGAGTTCAAAATATTTGACCTCTTATTCAACGCTATATTCGACTCAGTGTATCTTGAAATCGGAGCCTCATTTCGCAATTTCGCTTACACTCATTCTCTTCATTTTCGAGTTACGATTCTAGACACGAAATCGGTTGGTCACCCATTTGAATAAGCATTATGTGATGGATGTTTCTTTGCGAACTACTAACACCATATTCCTGAGTAACTACAAGTCATGAACTGATATGATATGATATAGTCCTCCCGGCACATACGTAACAATGAATGTGGATATTATGATTCACCGGTTTTAGTCCGATATGATATGAACTTTGTTTTTGGTAAGGACATGTAATTACATTGTATAGCCAATCTAGTCACATTACCCGATTCAGTTTGCTATACAACATGATTAGTTTGTTTTGAGTCAGAAATACACCTTACATGAAAAGTTTTTGAGTTCATGGTGAATACACAAATACATACTCATACACGTATATAATCAGAATGGATTTAGATGGATTGTCACAGTCTCCCCCTGTTATTGGAATTTCGTCCCGAAATTCAATTTGTGCTCGTCCATAATTGTCTGCTTATGAAAACAAGTGAGGATATTTCTCCTTCATACGATCCTCACGTTCCCAAGTGAACTCAGGTCCACGCTTGGAATTCCATCTAATCTTCACGATAGGTATCCGACTGCATTTTAGTTTCTTGACTTCTCGATCCATAACCTCAACAGGTTCCTCAACAAACTGAAGCTTATCTTCAACTTGAATTTCTTCAAGAGGAAGGATTTGGGATTCGTCTGATAAACACTTTTTAAGATTGCATACATGAAATACATCATGTATATTACTGAGTTCGGAAGGTAATTCCAATCGATATGCTACTGGTCCAATCCTTTCAAGAATTTTGAAAGGACCAACATATCTAGATGCTAGTTTACCTTGTTTTCCAAATCTGACTATGCCTTTCCATGGAGAGACTTTTAACATAACTTTGTCACCAATTTGGAATTCTAAAGGCTTCCATCGAGTATCAGCGTAGCTTTTTTGACGATCCTGCGCAGCCTTGATTCGATCTCGTATAACGGCAATCTTATCAGTTGTTTCTTGTATAAGTTCCGGACCTGTGAATTGGCTTTCACCTACTTCAGCCCAGCAAACAGGAGATCTACATTTTCGTCCATATAAAGCTTCAAACGGTGCACACTTGATGCTTGTGTGGTAGCTATTGTTGTAGGAGAATTCGACTAGAGGAAGGTGAGTGTCCCAGCTGCCACCAAAATCAATAACACAACTTCTTAACATATCCTCTAAAGTCTGAATGGTTCGTTCAGTTTGGCCATCGGTTTGAGGATGATAAGCTGTGCTAAGATTAAGTTGCGAACCTAAAGCCTTTTGAAACGTTTGCCAAAACCTTGAAGTGAATCTGCTATCTCTATAAGAAATAATTGAGATAGGCACTCCGTGTCGGCTCACAATTTCATCTAGGTATAGTTTGGCTAACCTGTTAGTATTGTAGTCTTCTCGAATGGCTAAGAAGTGTGCTGACTTAGTCAATTGATCAACGACTACCCAAATTGCATCATGACCCCTAGGCGTTTTAGGCAACCTAGTTATGAAGTCCATAGAGATTTGCTCCCATTTCCATACTGGGATCTTCAATGGCTGTAGTAACCTAGAGGGTCTTTGATGTTCAGCTTTTACTCGTAAGCATGTGAGGAATTTACTAACATATGTAGCAATGTCTTTCTTCATCCCAGGCCACCAATAAAATTCACGAAGGTCTTGGTACATCTTGTTTGCGCCTGGGTGAAACGAATATTGAGATTTATGGGCTTCGTCCATAATTAATTTCCTTAGATTGCCAAAAGAAGGTACCCATATTCGATTTAAGAAATAGTATGCCCCATCTGATTTGGTTTCAAATTTTTGATTTAAACCTTGTACAGCTTCGTCACAGACATGAATCTTAGTAAGTGCCTGTTGTTGTGCTTCACGGATTTGAGGTATAAGACTAGTTTGAATAGTCATATCCAATGCTCGCACTCTTCTGGGTTTTACCCTGTCTTTTCGACTCAACGCATCTGCCACCACATTAGCCTTGCTTGGGTGATAGCGGAATTCGTAGTTGTAATCATTGAGCAATTCAATCCAACGTCTTTGTCGCATATTAAGTTCCTTTTGATCAAAGATGTGTTGAAGACTTTTATGGTCTGTGTAAACAACACATTTGATACCATAAAGATAATGTCTCCAAATTTTTAAAGCAAAGATTACAGCACCTAACTCAAGATCATGTGTGGTATAGTTTTTCTCATGGATCTTGAGTTGTCTTGATGCATAAGCAATGACTTTGTCTCGTTGCATTAACACGCAACCAAGACCGAGGTTTGAGGCATCACAATAAACTGTAAAGTCATTGTCGCCTTCTAGTAAACTAAGAATAGGAGAATTGCATAGCTGGTGTTTAAGCAATTGAAATGCATCTTCTTGTGCTTCGCTCCAAATGAATGGTTGATTCTTCTGGGTGAGAGTAGTAAGTGGAACAACTATCTTGGAAAAATTGGCGATAAATCGCCGATAGTACCCGGCTAACCCTAAGAAAGAACGAATTTCCGATGGGGTTTTCCGTGCTTTCCAGTCTTTTATAGCTTTAATTTTAGCTGGGTCTACATGTATGCCTCTTTCGTCGACAACATGACCCAAAAATTGAACTTCTTTCAGCCAAAACTCACACTTCGAGAACTTGGCGTACAGTTGTTCTCTCTTTAAAAGTTCCAAAATCAGCCTGAGATGAGCTTCATGATCCTTCTCCGTCTTAGAGTAAATCAATATGTCGTCAATGAAGACAATGACAAATTGATCTAGATATGGTCTACATACTCTGTTCATAAGATCCATGAACACTGCAGGGGCATTGGTTAGTCCGAATGGCATAACCAAAAACTCATAGTGTCCATAGCGTGTTCTGAACGCTGTTTTGGAGATATCATCATCATGGACTCTCAACTGGTGATATCCAGATCGAAGATCAATCTTTGAAAAACAAATGGCTCCCTGTAACTGATCGAATAGGTCATCAATCCGGGGCAAAGGATAGCGATTCTTGATGGTCAGCTTATTAAGTTCTCGATAGTCAATACACATCCGGAAAGAACCGTCTTTCTTTTTAATGAAAAGGACTGGAGCTCCCCAGGGTGAAAAACTTGGTCTGATAAAGCCCTTGTCCAACAACTCTTGCAACTGACTGGACAATTCTTGCATCTCAAAGGGTGCAAGACGATAAGGTGATTTTGCAACTGGATTTGCTCCAGGTATGAGATCTATTCTGAATTCGACTTGACGAATCGGTGGAAGTCCGGGTAATTCATCAGGGAATACTTCAGGAAAATCACGTATTATAGGAATCTCATGGATGGTTTTCTTTATAGAATCCTTTTCCACAATATGAGCTAAGAAGGCAGGATATTGTTTCCTAAGATAACTACGAGCCTTCATACATGAAACGATTTTTAAGGTACGACAAGGTTTGTATCCATAGATTCTTAGAATATCACCGGCCGGCAACGGGATTTGAATAAGTTTATTTGAGCATATGATTTCAGCATGGTGGCGGGATAGCCAATCCATTCCCATGACAACACTAAAACTCCCAAGATTCATAGGGATAAGATCAATAGAGAATATATGATCATGGAGTGTCATTTTACACCCAAGGATAATTGTATGAACATGAATTAATTTACCATCTGCTATTTCAATAGTATATGGGGGTTTTAATGCAGTCGGATGTATTCCAAGTAATGATGTAAAAGTAGTGGAAACAAAACTCTTGTCGGCACCAGTATCGAAGAGTATTGATGCATAATGATTATTGACAATGAACGTACCCGTAACGACTGTTGGTTCCTCGCGAGCTTCCAATGCATTGATAGCAAAGGCGCGAGCAGGTGCACCTCGAATGTTGTTGTTGTTGAGCCTGGGATATTTGTTCCTAAAGTGACCGACCGCTCCACACTCGTAACAAGCCCTGTCAATTGGCTTGGCCGGTACCAAGGTTGTTGTTGTAGTTGTCTTTTCAATGGTTCGACAGTAAGCTTCCAGGTGACCAAGTTTCCCGCACTTTGTACATCGGAGACATGGACGTCTCATAGAGTGATGGTATTGGCATTTGTTGCATATCGGATGTGGCCCTTCATATGGTTTCTTAGTAAAGGTTTGTGAAGAGGAAGAGGAAGGAATCTGGTTGAGGGGAACAGCAGGCATGACTACCGCAAAATTTTTGTTGGTCTTCTGTTTCTTCTTGGGTGGTTCAGATTACTTTCCCTCAGTAGCTTTAGTTGGGCCATCTTCGGTTCGGGTAAGCTGGCCTGCTTTAACGTATTCATCAGTGAGAGTTGCCCCTAGATGAATAGCAGATTCAAGAGTAACAGGATTGCTTCCTATAACCGTGCTTCGGATCTTGAGTGGTAAACCCCCAATGTATTTATCAATCTTTCGGGTTAGAGGGGTAACAATGTGGGGAACTAAAACACTCAATTCATGGAATCGAGTTGTGTAGGTTATATTTTTCCCTCCGACTTGAGCAAAAGTCCACATCTCGTCTTCAAGATTCTTTATTTCATGCTTTGGGCAGAAATGATCAATCAACAAAGCTTTGAAATCAACCCAAGAGAGACCCAAAGCAGCATCCCGACCACGGTTCCTCTTTTCTGTGTTCCACCAAGTAAGTGCTTCTTTTTGGAAATGTCACACCCCGAGCCGACGGGGTAGGATCGGATGTCCCCGTCGGGCGGAAGGTTTTCGGGGCGCGATATCGTGGATGATAATCATGAGGATCAGATTGTTTACATAGCATCAATGTTAAGAATATCTAAAGCACAATTAGCATTAAACTAGGTTTACAAAGTTAAATTACAGTATCAGTGTTTGATAATTTAACTAAGTAAACCTATCCAAAAGAATCAAATGTTTCTATCTTGTATCTGCACAAGATATCCAAAAGAGATTCGTATTAACTACAAAAGATGTGCTTTCAAAAGTCTGCTAGGTCCTCTAGCTGGGCTGCCTAGCATGCAATCCTGTAGCCTTAATCTATTCCTGTACGTCACCTGAGAAAGCATGTAAAAGAAAACAAAGTCAACACAATGGTTGGTGAGTTCATGTAGTTTATAAGTTTAAATAGCTTTAGCAAACCTCTTCCGGTAAAACCTTAATCTTATTAACTCCACCTGTAATATCCAAATCGGTATGCTTATATATAGGGCATACCCCTGGGTCGAGCCTACGACCCGCCTAGACGCCATCCCACCACATACTAATCCGCATATGACACTGTTATTAATAATAATTAAGCATTTTACCTACCTGTCAATCTCGTTTCCCCATTATAGTTTAAGCATTTTGTTTATAAGTTTACCCATAGCATCCGTGAGTTTAGCTTGAGAGTCACCAGAATAGACAACTGAATGCCCGAAGGAATTCAGTATCAATCCATACCAGCACTAAGTGTAATTAGCAATTTAGGGGGAGATAGAGGATTCCCATGATGACACAAAGTCAACTAAGGATCACCAAAATCGTCCTAATTACTGATCACATGTGTAAATAGTTTTGGGAAACACTGCATGGCAAGCACTGAGAGGCCATCAGTCCGTTTCCTCGTTTCAGACCATGAAGGACACCATATGGCAAGCACTGAGAGACCATAGTAGGTGCCTTCTAGTCCCGACTGTGAAGAACACATGAAGGCAAGCACTGAGAGACCAACTATTGTTCTTCAAGTCCCGACTAGGAAGAACACATGAAGGCAAGCACTGAAAGACCAACTATTGTTCTTCCATAGCCAATAGTTTTAGCATAGCATTCAAATAGTCCAGCATTTACGTAACTTGTGCACAATAACTAGCTTCACAACCGGTAAGGCAAGCACTGAGAGGCCAAACCGTTGTTTTAGCATGGCAATCATATAGCATTCAAGAGTTCATAATATCCATAGCTTCATGTTTTCAATATGTATGTATGTATGTATGTATTTAGCATCCCCATAGCATCAATAGCATTTAGTGATTAACATTAGTATCTAGCATAACCCATAGCATTAACGTGTAGCATAACCCCATAGCATTAGTATTTAGCATAACCCGTAGCATTTACATTTAGCATAACTCGTAGTGTTAGCATTTAGATAACCCGTAGCCTTAGCATTTAGCATAACTCGTAGCATTAGTTTATAGCATCAACCAGTAGCATTCGCATTCACAATAGCATCATCAGATAGTAAATACCCTTAGCACTTGGTATTAATACATAACTTTAGTATTAGCAGTTTAGCTTATGCCTTTAGCACTTGGCATAATCATGTAGCATTAGTATTAGCAGTGAACTTACGCCTTTAGCACTTGGCATAACCATGAAGCATCAACATTTGTATACAAGAATCATATAAAAGCATTTTGTTAAGTTTAAAACATTTGTTTTAAAATGTATAACATGCTCCTCAGTCCCGAAGTAAAACTCAAAATAGTTTGAAAGGGGACAACGAACTCACCTTGTAGTTGTTGTAGTTGACTTAGCCTAGAACAAGAATACACGCGCTCTTTGTTGTAATTGATATTGTCTTCACAATCCTGTATTGATTTCACGTTGTTCATAACTTGTGAGTATAAGTTGTATGTGTTTGAGCGTGTGTGTGTAGGTGTTAGTCCTAGGGTTGACTAGCACACTTAAGTTTCGGTCATGATTCGGCCCGGTCCCATTGTTATTGGAACTTGATAGCACTTATCCCAATTAATTAAAACCGTGGTCCCGTAAGACTTCGATTTAGTATTTGTAAAAACAATTATCCCAATTAAATCTTAAGTTAGAAATCATAATTAATTTTGAATAGTTTATTATTGATTTTGTTTGATAAATTTACAATAAAATTTAAGGGAATCATAGACTTGTTTGTTAGACTGAAATTAATCCTTCTATTAACTTTAAATCGAGGATTACATTTTAGCTTCCCTTTTTATCTCTTGAATCAGGTGAATGCACAACATAGCTTAATAACCCCATATAACTATCTTAGTTGTTGTAGATATTTACAGAACCCATAATGTTTTAAGAAAATTCACAACTTTAGTTTGTTGAACTTAAGATTAATCCCATTAGATTGTTCGTGAAATACTTCCATTTACATCTTAATTAATTGGGCCGAATCCATCACATGGATGAACTCGCATTATATTGGGCCTAACGATTGGGTTAAGTCAATTGAGGTGCTGCTGGGCCCAATAGAGTTGGGCCGAATGGGTTGCATGGCTAAGCTGTTGGGCCTAACAGATGGGCTGATTAAACAACGTAGGCCTAGGTAATAAGCTGTTGGGCCAAATGAGTCTGTTGGGATGTGTAATACTATTGGGCCTCATGTTCGTCACTGGGCCAGATTCTTTGGCCGAATGAGATCCATGTGAGTCGGCTGAATCAGAAAGAGGGTGGCCGAATGGTGGTCATATGGTGGTGGCTGACGAATGAAGCATGGGCGAAGGAGGATGGGCGCATGGCCTGTTGGCTGAATGAAGACTGTTGCCGAGTGAGACCCTTTCGGGGTTGGTGTTCGACGGATGAGAGGTGGCTGGCGAAGGAGCAACCGGCGAATGAAGTGGTCAGGCCATTCGGCCGACTGAGAGCAGGCTTCTTCGGCCACTACCCATCGGTCATTCGGCCATCTGGGTCATGTCATTCGGCCGCAGCAAGGGTGATCGGCATCTTCCCCATTTCATGGCCACTGGTGGTTTCGTGAGTGGTGTGTTTAAGGTTGTTCCTTGCGGCCATAGTAGTAGAATATAAGAGCGGTTTGACCGCCTAGGGTTGGTGGGTGAGTCAAGGGTTAAGAAACCCTCTTTTTCGTGACATTCAAGTCCCATTACCTCGATTTTCAGCGGAGTAAGCTCCAGATAGGTTGTACTTTCGTGTAGATGGTGATGAGAGCTTCGTGTGGGTTCAAAAATGAAACGATTTGGTGGAGAAATGACCAAGATATGAAGGTTTTAAGCTTCAAAAATGGTGGTGGGAGGTGAGATCCGGGAATTAGGGTTTGGGAGGTGAAAGAGAAGGGTGAAATGAGTAAAATGAACTCTTTTGGGGTTTATATACTCCGCGTATGTTCGGATTCATTTTCGTTGCTCGGTTCACGCTTTCGTTATGTTTCCGGAACATAACGCGCAATTTACATCATTTAAAAATAAAAGATTATTTCTTGATGTGTAAAATTACAAATATATTTTTAGAAATTATTTTAAATATCGTGATATAAATTTGTTTAACGATTTATATGATTTTCACGCGTTCAGTAAATTCATTCGCGATTTATTAAAATTGTTTTGTTTATTTTCCATTATGATGAGTTTCAAAATTGTAAAATAGGAAATATTTTATTTCCTTGAATTTATGATCGTTCCTGTCGTTATTCGTTTTCGTTTTCGTTTCGTCAGATCGCGTCGCCATCGCGCGTATTCGTTCGAATCGTCATTCGAACGAACACGACGATGGTTTGGCTTCCTGATTCTTGTTTTCTACTGTTAAATTATTATTTCAGAACGTTAAACTATCAGAATCATTCGTACAGATCGTCACCTATACGAATAACTCGTCGGTTTAGCATTCTGTAACAATAACCGCTCATAGTTTTGTTTCGTTTAACCTCGCATACGTTTACACATAATAGCATATCAATAAGCATCTGTATCACCGTTCAATGTTGTCTGATGTGTTTCTGACTGTTAAACTGTTAAGTATAATCAGATTACAGAAACAATAGCATAATGGTTTAATATCGAGCATCATGATATTAATAGCATAACAATAGTTTACGTAGTTGGTACCTGAGTTACTATGCCTTTACTGTTCCGTTCACCGTTCCGGCGACGTTTCCGGCACAGATGTTACAGGAAAGCACTTGCTGCCATTTTAACTTTCTGGTCTTCCGGGCAATTGGTATAATCGAGAGTATCTTCTATAGATTCAAACCATTGCAATAACCCGGTCGCATCTTCTGTGCCAGAGAAAACCCGAGGTCTGGCATCATTAAATTGCTTAAAGGTGAAAGTTTTTAAATTTTCACCGGTATTGTTGTGAGGATGATCTTGAGAATTGTTTGATGAGTTATGGAGTTGAGTAACCATATTTGGTAAAACCAGTGATATCTGTTGAGTGATGATGTTTGCCAAACGCTAGTCATTGTTATCAGCCGTTCTAGATAAAGAATGACAAACAATGATTTAGCACAAAAAGAATTTAAGAGTTAAAAGATGTAGAGAGTTTAAATAGAATATTTGCACATAAGGGACACTTAGGTTGTAGTCTAGGTATTCCATTATGGGTTTATCCTAGTTCTCTACAACCATGGCTCTGATACCACTCTTGTCACACCCTGCGCCGCGTGCGGAATCCACGGCGCGTGACATTATATGTTTTCATAGCCATTGTTGGAGAATAACCCTTGATTTACTAATGTTTCATAGTTATTAGATAGATTAACACAAACACACACAATATTATACATTAAAGTATAAACATAATGATAATATTACAAAACGTCTAGTTTGTTTCTTTTTTTTTCTAGGTCACCCTAAACATTCATGGCATCTTGACCTAGTTGAGTTTCCTGTTCCTGATTACCTGAAACATGTAAAGAAAACTTGGATCAACCACACGTGGTTGAGTGAGAAACATATATTTTGAATTAACATGTTTTGTATAACTTGAGTAGCAATTATAGCACAAGCTTATCATATAAATGTATTGAAATACAAAGCCAATGAACATGCAAATATCAAACCTATTGCAATAGCTTTCCATGTGTGATACACCACATGAATCCAGTTTGTGTGGTGTCCAACCCGCAGTTGGAGCACGCGTTTTTGTGTTCGCGGTTTCCCGCATATGGACCATACCAGTACTACCGGGGGATTGACGAATCAAGTTAATGATATTGCATAAGAATAGCATCATTCAACATTTGTATAACCAAAACATGTAAATGAATTGCATTGTATCAATAGTTTGCTTCCACAATAGTTTAAAATGTTTGAGTTATCAATAGTTTACATGTTCCACCCCGCGGTTTTAGCAAAATAAAAGAAAAGGGGTTATGAGTCTCACCTGTGTTATTGAAGTGTTTTGATATTGAAGTTTCACGCAAAATACGAAGAGGATTCTGCAATTCATTAATGTTTTATGAGTTCTTTGTATTTGAATTGGATTATCAGAATATTCCTTGACTTTTGATAGCAAGGAATCGTAGTTCAAGTCATCAAGCTGATCTTAATTCTTAATCAGTCTCCTTAAGTTAATATTGCACAAAGTGCGATAAACAAGGAACCTATGATGATTTAGGTTCCTATCAAGGAGTTTATGACTAACTAGATTAATCACGACATTTTCGGATTAATCATATAGATGTTGATTGTTGATTATTTCATTAACAATTTCCTAGATGAATTTCTGGCTTAGGAATAGTCAATCCTTGTTATTGATCATTTAGGTATCATGAAACATGAGAATGTGATATTAAAATAAGTTTAATAACCATGCTCAATGTACTAATCTGACTGTTATCATAAACATCAGATTGTGATTCCGGTGATTATCTATGCTTGTCATTAGTTTGAAACACTTGGATTTAACCTAGCATTTCAAGAAATGATCAAGACAATCACAATCATTGTTACAATCAAATGGTTTAAATCATTTTAACCATTATTATGGTTTCATGAAAACCGAGCATTACAACGGCTCAAAACAATGATTTACCCATTAACAGTTCGAGTTCTTCGTTTATAATCATTCCTAGCCATCATCTAGGCAATAATCAACAACCCTAACTATATCTTTACGTTCAAAAACAAGATTTAATCAAACCATTATCAAACTAGAAGGTTAAAACGAACCGTTACCTAATCTGACAGATTTCTCGGATGAAAACAATGATCAAGACTTGTAGAATCGATCCCTAGCTTGATTATGATGATTTGGTAGCTTCAAACCTGAGATTTAGAGGGTAAATTTTGATCTGGTTCGACTAAAAATCGAGTTTGTTCAACTGGGAATGAGTTCTGATTGAGATAATCATATTTTTAAGTCTGATGGGTCCGTCGCGTACCGCGAAGAGTGGCTTCGCGTACCTTCACCGTCTTAGTTAGACCCGATTTTGTTTTCGCGATTCCGGGAGCATACGAACTCCGTTTTGCGCATTGTTTTCGCCTACGTTCACGATTTTTCGAGCTCTTTCCAATGGTTATAATCTCAAGACCTAAAGAGTTCAAAATATTTGACCTCTTATTCAACGCTATATTCGACTCAGTGTATCTTGAAATCGGAGCCTCGTTTCGCAATTTCGCTTACACTCATTCTCTTCATTTTCGAGTTATGATTCTAGACACGAAATCGGTTGGTCACCCATTTGAATAAGCATTATGTGATGGATGTTTCTTTGCGAACTACTAACACCATATTCCTGAGTAACTACAAGTCATGAACTGATATGATATGATATAGTCCTCCCGGCATATACGTAACAATGAATGTGGATATTATGATTCACCGGTTTTAGTCTGATATGATATGAACTTTGTTTTTGGTAAGGACATGTAATTATATTGTACAGCCAATCTAGTCACATTACCCGATTCAGTTTGCTATACAACATGATTAGTTTGTTTTGAGTCAGAAATACACCTTACATGAAAAGTTTTTGAATTCATGGTGAATACACAAATACATACTCATACACATATATAACCAGAATGGATTTAGATGGATTGTCACATTGCGCGTCGGGTTGTGTTTCCGGAACCAGGTCAACATCAGGTTCCGGTTGATTCTCAGAAACGTTGTCAAAGGCGGGTGAGTTTTGGCTGAAAAAAGGTTGCTGTGGGTACCAATTTGAGAATGTTAGAAATTGATTCGGGTTGTTTGGATTGTTTGGATCGACTTGAGGTCGTTTACAATTCATAAACAGGTTAAAACATAGGTTGTTTGGATCCATGGTAGTGTAGAGGTTTTTAAAGATTTTGGAGTTGAAATTTTTGAAGATTTTTTGAGAGATTAAGATAGTATGTGAGTGTTTTTGAGTGTGTTGAATGAGTTTATATAGGATTTAATTTAATTTTTTTTGTTTAAA
Organism: Mikania micrantha; assembly: GCA_009363875.1. NCBI lineage: Eukaryota > Viridiplantae > Streptophyta > Magnoliopsida > Asterales > Asteraceae > Mikania > Mikania micrantha. The sequence continues at coordinate 23,799,427 of CM018683.1, forward strand.
TGGTCATATTACCGTTTTTTTTATTTTTTTTACATTTTTCCCCTCCCAACAGTCATCACCCTGTCTAATGGGGGGGCGTGACTGGGGCGTGACCGGTTCCCCTCACGCCTGAATCACGGTGCACAACACATGGCCTTAAGTTAAAAAATATACGGGTAAGTTACCAATTTTCATAACTAATTTTTTTTCCTATTCGTAGAGTAAAATATTGACATTCTTTTATAAAAAGGATTAATATTATTTATTTTATTTTTTAAAAGTTTAAATAACAAAAACTTTATTTAATGAGAAGAAAATTATTTTTTATATTTTTAATAGTTTTTAGTACAATTAAAAATAATCATAAATTAAATTTATTTAATAAAAGTTGATTTGGGTTGAGTTGCTAATGGAAATAATATATATATGTTTGATTGGGTTGGGTAAATGAAAGAGAAAGAAATTAGTTTTTTAATAAATAGTTTAGTTGGGTTGGTTGTGAATGAAAATAGTACATAAGCCTAGGATGAATGTTTCATACATACATCATGATTCATATGACATAGACATATTTAAGGGGATTGAATTTCAAATGTGTAACATAAATCAAATACAAAAGTCTAGGATGAATGTTTCATACATACATCATGATTCATATGAAATAGACACATATTTAAGGTGATTGATTTTCAAATATGCAAAGATAAATGAAGTACATAAGTCTTAGGATGAATGTTTCAAAGACATCCATTGAGGTGTTCAACACAATCCACCTACATTCTTTTCTACCTATAACCATACATATCCTCCACATCATCTCATCACACCCTCATTTGCAACTTACAAACTTTCTCTCATCTCTTACTTCTCCCTTTCAAACAATTATAATATCCACACCCCAAATGACCCAAATCAACCCTCAAACACCACAATCGTGCATTAAAAGACGCTATTAACAAGTAAACAAGGTGTGTAATCGGTCTAGGGCCAGCCCAATGAGCTTAAATTATATGTCACTGCCTAGGGCCCTCAATTTGTATAAGACGCCATAAAAAATAAAATGGGCTTATACATATACATGGGTTGCTGGGCTTGGAATCTGTTGAAGTATCAATGCAAGGCAGGAGGTTCGATTGGTTATCTCCTAAAGATCCTTGTTGTTATGCTAAGAAAACAACGGAACACCGTTAGCCTTAGCACAGGATGATGCCTCCTGCGATTGAACTCCGACGTGAGAATAAATGAGTAATTGGATAAAACAACAGAACACCGTTAGCCTTACCATTAGTGAAAGTAATGTTTAAACAATCGGATTACCCGTTTGGACACAAGACACACACTACAGCTCTTAGTCGAAATTAAAATTTAGACAAAGGGTAGTGTTCAAATTCATAAAAATCGAAACGATGCATGTACTTGCATAGGAGTTAGTTTTTCTATTGCAAGACGCATTGGGAAGGATCAATAAATGCCTATTAATCTTTTATAAGTTATATCCAATAACAAAATGCATTTAATATGAATTTATCAAACTACATGTAATCCATTCTAACAATAGGGCTTACCGTCTCAAGACATCTAATTTCATTTTACTTGCAAACCTTATAATATTTGATAGAAAATTTTAAAAATGTAATATTTTTTGTGATGCTATGCCTTAATTTCACCCTAAGAGACTTTTGAGTTGCTTATCACCAATCTTTTTATAATTAGACCGGACATTAAGGTGAAAATTTTAATGGTTACTTGTTGTACCGTATTTAAGAACCAGATAAAATAATAAATATTTAAAAACTAAAAAAATTATAAAATTATAAACACATTTAAGCAAACACAATTAAAGTTCAAACCAATATTTTTAAACCGGACCAAACGTCAAACTCGTCTCTTTACTGGTCACGGATCGGATCAGTCCGACCAGATTTAAGAATCAGATGACGTTATAAATGTCATAAATATATCTGCAAAAATATAGAAAAATTTAAAAAATTCAAATATAATATAGCTAGAAAAAACGGATCAACCGGACGGTTTTCCTGTCCGACCGCCGGTTGAACCAGCTGGTACGCTAAAAAACGGTTCTGAGCACAAAACCGGACCAACTTCAATGACTGAAACCCGATCCGAGCAGTCTAGTTTGAGTTTGAGAACAATAGTTCAAATAAACATAATCTTGTTAAAAAATACGATGTTTTGTTTAAACTAGGTTTTTCCCCGCCGCGCGTTGCGGCGGGTCATATATCATTTACATAAGTATAAATTATATAATAAAATCAAATTTTTCATCACGAACTTTATACTAATTTCTCATTAAAAAATAAAATCATACGAAATCCATAAAAATATGTTACAAAAATAATAGAAAAAATTACTCACAAAATCCTTTTCACCGGCAACCAATTGGCTGAAATAAAAAAACTAAAATCCCTAAACAAACATTGATTTTTTATAAGAACAAATAAATCACCGTTATCTCCTCAAAACACCGCTGAAACCCTAGAAAGAACAACGTTTTTTTACAATAGTATTCATACTATTTAATAATATATATGTATGTATGTATATTATATTGAAATAGTATATGTGTGTGTATATATATATATATCAATTACTATTTCAATATAATATAAATATTTTACTATTTAATTTGGTTGCTTTTTAATATATATATTAATGTTTCTTTTTTAGATTTGAGTTAAATTAAAAAAAGAACTAAATCCGATCACATCATACCACCATTTCCGGTCAGGTTTCGAGTCTGACCGGTGAATCAAAGTCAATCAGCCACGAATGCTTATTTTCTGGCAGTTTACGATCCGCCGAGTCCGGTTCCAATGGCAACTAACATTGCTTATGAGTTTTGTGACCGGCTTATATGACGTCATCATGGCGTGTTCACGAGGGGTAGCATACAACCAACCCTACATTTATTGGTTATACAAAATCTAATTATGAGTTGGTTATCAACTCCCTCGACTTGGTTTATTGAAAATAAACAACGGTCCTGAAAACTCAGCCTAATGGTTAGAGACTTAGGGCTCTTATATTCTAATATGAAGGTTGGGGGTTTGAATTCATCTGCAAGCAAGTTTGAAAGACACCATATAAAGGGTCAGTTTGGGGTTTAACCTAGGTTTGATCAAGGACAAAGCATAGTGAAGGCCAAGGGCCCCGACCCCTGCTGTTTTTCGGCTCAGAAGCAGGTATGTAGTAGGATTTGGTCGAAAAATTTTATATTAATAGAGTCCGGCCCTCTTGATTTTTCTTCCTAAAAATTTTATATTAAGGATCGGCCCCCTACACAAAAAATTCAAGCTTCGTCCCTGGGTTTGATTCTGATGGGGGGCGAACGTTTACTCATCAACGGGATTCCTGCGCATTAGATGGTATGAGTTCTTACGACGGTTGAAGGAATCCGATCTTAAACGATCGCCTCAAAAGACAGGGAAAACGTGAGAATACCAGTATTTCAAAAAAAAAGAATTGAAAATAAACAATGGAGGGTCCACGTGTCGATGTTTAGGAACAAAAGTTACAAACTCCAAACAACGATCCTCTCACCTTTCAACCTGCTTCTTCTTCTTCCCTATCTCTCTCACACACACTAACACACACTCAAAAGGGGGTTTTCCGATCACCTTCTTTCTCGCCATCGTATGAATTGAATCGGTAAATTCAATCGATTCTTTCGTTTAATATTTCGAGATTCATTCGATTCCTCATTTTTTTTAATCGAATCGATGTTTTGACTTTAGGATTGTTGTAGGGTTTGTGCTGTTTCGAGATTTTCGTGAGATGAGCAGAGAACGGCCGCCTGAGCCGCTGGATTTCTTCATTTGGACGGTTGAGGTGTGATTGATTACTTCTTGTTTTATATTTGTTGATCTTGTGGCTCGATTGTGTTTCGTTGTTGCAATTGAGAAATGTTGTAGGGAAATTGAAGGTATTGGTGGGTTTTATGGGATCTTGTCTTTGTTTTATTCTAGGGTTTATATGCAGTGCAGATAATTACAAGCATTATTGATCAATTTTGATTCAGTATGTTTGATTTGTTGGGATATTAATGCTTATTTTAGTTATCAAATTTAGTTATCTTGTTGGGACCCAATTTCATACCAACAAAAGAACCAAAATTTCTATAAAATGTGTTGTAATTTGTGCGTTTTTGGTAGTGGGTTGATTAAGATATGATTAATCCAAGTCTACTGTATGTATTAGCAAATCTTTATGTTCTCTACGTGTTCTTGATTTTCGTTTCTGGTCATTATTGCATTCTTTTGAACCCTATGCATACCATGCTATGAAATAAGCTTAGCTTATTGAGGTTTGTAAAAAAGAACTGAACCTCGGATAGCTTATTTTAAACCCATCACACAAATGCTACATAAATGGTGTGTTATGGCATGCTTATAACATCAATTAGATGCTATGATGAATGATCATAACATACCATCTCTATGGAAGAATGTTGCAGAGAGGTTTGACACTATGATCAAATTTTTTCTTCCAGGATGTTGGTCTTTGGTTGGAGGAAATAAATCTGGGTGGGTATCGCCAAACTTTTAAAGAAAATGGTGTTAATGGAGAGTATCTGGAAGGCATGTCCATGTTCACAACCGAACAAATTCTTCGGTTTATTAGGCGTTGTCACATGAAATGGGGTGATTTTATAACACTATGCAAAGAACTCAGAAGGATTAAAGGTTATATCTCTCAAGCACTCTATTTTAATTATCATGTATTAGTAATTAATCTTTGTCTCTTACATGCTCTTTTGTTTCTTGTTATGTAATATGAAATATTTTGGATAATTATCCATGTCACTATTGGGGCAAATATTAGGCAAATATTAGTATGTCGTTTTACGTGTCAAACAGCTCTTTTTGTCATTCTTGGATGCACAAACTATTTTCTAAACACAAGTACTTCATCATTATGCACAAATGATTGATCCCCAAGAAGCAACTGTTTTGCCATCATTGTGGAGCACCTTATATTAAACCAGAAAAAACCATTGAAGTTTCAAAAATTTTGTTCTAAAGTAGTTACCTAAGATAGTCGTTCTTTCAGGTGCCACATAAGGGCCATGTCAGCAAAATCCAACATTGTAAAGGTTGCTGACCTGTCATCATTTTGGCAGGTTATTGGCTGGTTACTGGTCTGATTATCTTCAATCATTTTTTTGAAATCAGTTATCTTAACTCCTGATGGCTGTTTTTGGCAAAAAAAAAAAAATAATAAAAAGTTTGTTATCTAAAAATAGAAACTGGACTAAACTTGTAATCATTTTATGAGCTGTTTTCAATACACTAAAATCTTGGTCTTAGGCATGCCTGAGCCGCTCAGGAAAACACTTCAGGGGCTTGAGGTGATGTGTCATGTAATATAGGGTCAAATTTAGAGTTCATATGAGACTTACATGTAAAAACAACCAGATCAATAATAAACTCATACAAGGTTTACCAGATAAAATGGTTCATACGTAGAACACACGAGTGAGAGACTCACCTTCTGATTGTAAATAAAACTTATTTTCTAGTATAATCAAATTGGGTTTGCGTTTGTTTTTGACAGTTGCTTGCTTAAAGGGGGAACAGAAAGTGAGACGGCCATGGTGGGCACCGTCTTGCCTATCAGTAGTCTTTGTGAGAGTGGCAAAGCATAACAGGCAATCACGGGTGGTTTCCATGAAACTGGAACCTTGACTCCACACAAGGAAGGATGTATCGAATCAGACATCTTTAATCCTGATCAATTCAAGTTTGATCAGGATACAAGATGTCAGATACATCCCATTCAATATCCGCACATGTTCTCATTTGTTTCCTTTTATTTTAGAAATCAAATTAGCAAGTAGTATGTTTTCTGATGTGTATTTGAAATGGGGAAGGTTGTTCCTCATCAAGCATATGCGCAAAAGCCAGGTTATATTGCATCTTATTGCTATTTTAGTTGCTTTTTGTGTAAAGTTTGTGGAAGATTTACAATGACATAATCCGGAGATCTAAATTGTATTGTATTTGTGTAGATTTCTTTCTCCTTTCAATTTTCCTTTTTGTTTCCATCGCTAAGCATAATAACAAAAAAAATAATAATAAATGGGAAAAACTTCTCTTTTGCTTCATGTGGTTTGACAATTTTAATCATTTTGCTCCAATCTTTTCAAAATGATTATTATGCTTTATGTGGTTTAACAGTTTAACCATTTTGCTCCATGTGGTTTGATAGCTATAACATTTTTCCTTCCTATAATTTTGAAAAAAAATGGAGTATAATGGAGACATATTGGAAAAGTTTGGAGCAAAATGGTTAAACTGTCAAACCACAGAAAGCATAATGATTATTTTGAAAAGTTTAAAGCAAAAAGGTTAAAATTGTCAAACCACAATGAGCAAAAGATAAGTTTTTCCTAATAAATAACATTTGATTATAAATGAATGAGAAACTTTAAATTGAATGTATATCTATTATGATTATCTGAAAATTAAAGTAAAAGTTAGGGCATCAAATTTCTAGTATTGATTAAAACCATCAAATGGAAGGGCATCTAATTCTAGATTAACCGAATGAAAATAGATTAGTGTCATGATCGTTGTATCAGAAGAATTGAACAACGGCTAAAGATTTGCTAGTCTCACCCAAATTGGTATTTAATAAGGTTTCAGGTAAAAAAAAAACGTAAGTTACATCATTTAATAATTAATTGAATGCAATTACGTTCAAAACTTTTGAAAACATATAATTTATACAAAGGGTATGGTTGAACATAGTGATGTAAATGAACCAAACATTTAGCGAACCGTTCGTGACACGTTCTGCGAAAAGTTCACTTGTGTTCGTTCGTTTAATAAAGGAACGAACACAAACAAGAAATTCCGTCTATTTAGTTAAATGAACGAACAGGAACTGAGTTCGTGTTTGTTCATTTGTGTTCGTAAACATTCGAAAAATTGTTCATTTATGCTCGTGAACGTTCGGTAAGGTGTTCATTTATATTTGTTAACGTTCGTTTATATTTATGTAATGTTTATTTGTTAAATATTTTTATATTCTGAAAAAAATTTATTTTTAGTTTAATAGCGTAACATTTAAATTAAATCTAATAATTTGAAATTTGCATCTTGTTAAAATATAGTAAATTGAAACTTAGATCTTTGTACTATTAGTTTAAAGTAATTTTAATCGCAAGTATTATTTTTAATTTTTGCTTTATTTAAGAAATTTATTTTTGATTTTTATATCAAGTGTTTAACTTTAAGATCATTATGTCTAATATTTGGAATTAAAAATGCTAATTTTTATTTTTAAATTAATATGTGTTCGTTTATGTTCGTGAACAAGTTCAATTTCTTAATGAACGAACAAGATCTTTCGTTCGGTAAGTGTTCATTAACTGTTCATAAATAAGTTAGATGTTAAACGAACGAACATGAACGGTATGGTATGTTTACTGCCCTAGTTGAACATATAGTTTAAACTTGAGTAAATTACCGATATGGTCCTTGTGGTTTAATACTATTTCACTCTTGGTCCTTAAGTTATATAAATTATCCATATAGTCCCAAACTTTAGATATTTGTAACACATATAGTCCTTAGGCCATCACATTAACCTCACATAATAGGCCAAATTACCCTCACATATGAACTATATATGTTACAAATATTTAAAGTTTGGGACTATATGAGTAATTTATGAAATTTAAAGACCGAGATTGAAATACTAACAAACCACATAAATCATCTTGTTAATTTACTAAATTTAAAGAAGCTTTTTAATAAACTTACTCTTCGCTGGTGTTATCTTAGTATTTTCTTTTACATCTACACTTCATTTTCAAGGGTAACAATGAGTTGGGGTGAGACAGATTTTAGTAATATGAGTCTTATATCCAATTATAAAATTTTATTGAATGTCATGCTTTTACATTCAGACATCAATATCCTCGAACCGTTAGATAATTGGTACCACCGTAGGGTAATTTTTCGGCCGAAATGTTATTTTTAGTTAAAAATCACGGTTTCGCCCCCTCATTTCAAAAAATTAACATGTATTCTGGTTTTTAAAAATTTCCGCCCCCCTCCTCTCACTTTACCCAGCTCCACCCCTGCCACCTTCATATTTTTATCGACTGTTATTTATGTTATCATTTTTAGAACAAGTTTTTACATCAATATGTCTTCATGATTATGTATTCATGTCTTTCAAAATCATCTAGTAAATCATACTAATGTTAACAAAAAAAAATTATGTTTAGATGTTTAATGTTAGGAAACTATGAGTGAAAAAGTGACGTGGTAAACTAAAAAAATGAGGTGGATATGTTCAATATAGGCATATAGCTTTAAAGGATATAATTTAATTGATGAGATACATATATTTGATTAAAATAAATAAATCGTTTTAATTGCTCCAGGTCTCCCATAAAACATTCTATTCATAAGGTACTTCTTTTCTTGATATAAAAGATTTAGAGCATGTGAAAGGTGTAAAGTTAATGTAAGATTAGATGTGTTTGTGCGTTTTTCGTCCTAGAAAAATAAAATTGGTAAATTAAATGGTAAGGATTATATAATTTAAAAATTAATTTTTTTTTAATTATACTAAATCTATAGTAATAAAAGAATAGATGAATATGACACTCAATAATGTTTTCTCATTTGTGTTATCCTATCATTCTCTCAATGATGTCATTATTTGGTATTTTTTTTATATTTCTCTTGTTAAATAATAATAATATTAAAAAATATATATATTTAGATACTTAAAATAAATTTAATTATAAATAATTTTTATATTTTCAAACAAAATAGTTATTAATTATTTTTTATTCACCGTCTAATACATAAGTTTCTAAGCTAGTGTTTTATGAAAAAAATGAATGTTAAAAATATAAAAAAAATGGGCCTTTTATGTAATAGGGGTGTTCAAAAAATCAAAAATCCGAAAGAAAAAAACGAAACGTACTCTAATTATATCTGAAACTGAAAAGATTGATTCGAATCTTAATTCAGTTCAGATATGTCTGAATTCGAACAAGTTATTCGGATATTCGGGTTGGATTATGATCGCATGTTTTGTGTAAATATGTTTGTTCAGATATCCCAATAATCTGATTACAACTCAATAAATCATTATTAATGAGTTATTCGAGTTTTTCATGGTTTTTTTGTGAATCGTGAAAATTATTTAAACTATTTTATTATTATGAATTTGTGATCGTTTTTGAAGTTTAAACTTTAAAAAGTATGTTGTATTGTTATCTAAACTAGTAAAATGTACAACTAGGTTAAATAACCATGTATTACACTAATTTAAATAAATAATAATTTGTAATCAATTAATTAAATATATGATAAGTATCTATAATTAAATTTGTATTAAATAATTAAAATATAATCTTTTTAATATATTATTATTTAATGCGATAATGAAAGAGGAAATTGAATAGAAATTTAAAATTAGCACATTATTTCAATTTAACATGAGAGAAACAAAAATATAAGGTTAAGGAAACATTATGTATCATATTTGTTGATATGGGTATAAGTGTATAACAATTAACAACCCACAAACAAAGTTTTCCGAGTTAAATGTTTTATTAGAGAAATTAAGTTGAAGTTACTCTACAAGCATGTCATTATCATTAAAAAAATTTATTTATTAAAATATATAGATAAACCAAAATATAGGAAAAAATAAATAGTCAAAACAATGACAACTAGAAAAAATTAGCTTTATTAAATAATTTGAATTTAAAAATACTAGAAAAAAAAAATTAATTTAAATATTTTATAAATGTAGATATAAACAAATTTTTTTTACTCCACTAGAGATAAACTTTTAATTTATTATTGTTGATCCTAAGCATGAATAAAAGAAGGGTTTTTAATGTAAGCATTAGAAAAGGTCTCAACTTTTATTCCACTTATAACCCTGAATTTACACAATATTGGTCAAAACGGATGACATAAAAACTATTTGAATATAATAGATTCAAACGCTTAACAACGGTGAATAACATATTTGATATTTGATAAGAAAATCGTTAAACATTATCTTAATGAACTATTTGTTTAGTTCCAATATATTTTGACCAGAACTAAATTTATGTTTTTAAAAAACAACTCATTCAAATCCTAATTGATTTTGTTTAAAACTTGTCCTGACCCACATCCATCTTCATCCAGAACCCACTCTGACCCGTTATCTAACACAATCAAACCCGCCAGGCTTATAGGTTTCCCATGTTTCTTAGAAAGATCGAGTTAATGTTAATAGAATGTTATGCAACTCGGGATAAATACGAAGATGCCATAGTTACATGGTTAAGTGGTTTTGATTATTTTAGTTTGTTGGGTTGAAACTAATCTTATTCTTAATGATTATATGTTTTATTTTAGTCATCTATTAAACATATGAGAATCATCAAAACACAATATTAATGTGAATCAGTCCGAATCGAGGGTTTCGACATCAAAGGGATTCAGATATATGATCCAAATATGAACACCCTTTGCTAGTTATCAACCAATTTGATCGTCCTCATTGTAAAATGATCATCCGTATATGAAGTTATGACACACATTGTTCAAAAGAAGTATCATTCGCAAATAGATATAACATTAGTAGAAATCATACAAATTGTAACTATTGATAGGTTTAACTAATTAGATTCTAAAAACCTGATGACGTAGGATCCTAACCCTTCATAAAAATCAGATAAGTTCACAAAGTAAGAAGGCTGGAAGGCAAGACAGCCAATAACTACAAGGCGAACCGGATTAACCAAAAGAACAATCGAAGTAGGGTAGAAGAACGCTTTTACACCATGGATAGAAAGAAGAGATAGTTAAGTCAAGAAGAAAGCAGAAAAGCTGATGAAATGGACATGTCAACTTATTTCACCAAAGAAGCAACATCTAAGGAACACAAAGGAAGCTTCAGGAAAGCATGTGGCTACCACCACCAAAGAGGAAATCTCCTGTTCCTAGGAGCTCGGGCTTCAAGGAGAAGAGCAGTATAAATATCAAGTCACAGGTTATCAGTACTCACTTCACCTCATTCGCATTTCACTAACACTTCTCATTTCTCTCATTGAACTTATCTTCTCCGACCAAGTAACTTGTTCTCACACCGGAGTCCAATCGCAGGAGGACTCCTCCTGCGGTAAGACTAACGGTGCTTTCTGTTCTTAGCATGATAGCCAGGAATAGGAGTGCGGAGATTTAGTTCAGCCAGAAGACCGTTTGACCATTACTCGAACATTGGCGCCCACCGTGGGGCCTCGAATTCTCTGAAACCCATAAAGAAGAATGGCTCCACATAAGTCTAAAAGGTTCTTTGAGATACAATGTCTCAAGGTCCTGATGAGGGAACTAGTAACCCGATTGGGTCGTCAGTTCCCAATCATTCTCCTAGTCTAGCACCCATCATCAGCGATGTGGTAGAACTAACGCCGGAAGGCATTCGGGAGCACTTCCCCCGCATCCAAGAACTGATGGCAGAATACATCCGGGAAGAATGTCTTAGGGGTGTTCGGATACGCCTGGCATACGACGACGAGCCGGTCATTAGTGCTTTGCCACATGCGGGTGTCGAAACACAAGTATTAGTCCAAACAACTGGCATTTTCGCCAACTCCTCCATAGTCACACCAACCCTGGCCTTTGAGACACCACAATCCTTTTTCCAAAATAGCCTTGATGCACCTTCAGGCCAAACCCAGAGGCCAGACATGACAATTTTCCCGGCCAACAGCCTGCTCACAATGGCTGAGCCCATGCCCTACTATATCCCCGTACCTACGTCTGGTCAGATGATCACTTTTCCGCCTCATAGCCAAAATTTTACCATGAACAGTCTCAATCTACTTTCTCAGGTGGAAACCTAACCTTACCTAGTTTCAATACCTATCCTCCTAGCCACGCAACACCTGGCTTCACCAATAACTTCATGTCAACTAATTTCCTAGCATACATGCCTGGACAAATGACCATGATCCCCACTACCACCCTACATAACCCCACCTTGCACAATGTACACCCGACTCCCCAGCCTTATATGTTTCTACCCTACCACACCGAGACACTCACTGCACATCAAAATATGGAAAATCATCAACATACCTCAGAGATGATAGATGAGTTGTCTAGACCTTATGTTCCTAAAACCCATACCAAGTTTTCGTCAAGAATAGCAAATTTTCCCTTCCCTCCGAAAACAAAGATGCCGGCCAACGTAAAAACTTATGATGGTTTGGGCGATCCGGACGACCATCTTGAACTGTTTACAGGTGCTACCATAATAGAAAGATGGAGTCTACCTCTCTGGTGTCACATGTTTACACAAAAACTGGTAGGACCCACTCGGTTATGGTTCAATAGTTTACCAGATGGAAGCATAGACACCTTTGAGGACCTCAGCGGAAAGTTCCTGTGGAACTCCACAATATCAAACAAAAAGAAGACGAAGATCTAAGGGCATTCATGGAAGGAATAAGACTGAGAGCCTCAGTATTGGGGGTGCAACGGAACATATGAGAGTTTCTGGGTATATCCACGGAGTCAGGCCTCGGCAACTTATCGAAGATCTCAACTAGGAAAATACCAAGGCCATGGAAAGGACGGAGGCATTTGTCCACGGAAAAGAGGCAGCTCAAGCCCTGGATCCCGGGAAGAGGCCCAAAAGTCAAAGTTGGAAGCGTTCTCCGCCCAGGCAGAGGCATAGCATATCCAGGTATGGTTCTTTTGCTGACAAAAGGTCTTCTTATCAAACAGGGGACTCGTACAAGCCCTTCGCCAAGGGGGGATATGGAAATAGATACCAGGACGAAGATAAGAGCAAACATGAATAGTTTACAGCTTTCACGAAAACACCTAAGGAAATCCTGGCCATCGAAAAAGCTAGATTCGGTTTTACCCGCCAAAACCTCTAAAGGGGGGAGACAGGAACAACAAAAAGTTTTGTGACTTTCATGGCGATGTTGGGAATCATACAAACAATTGTTTCCAGTTAAAGAAGAGGATCGAAGCAGCGGTGAAATCCGGAGAGTTAGCCCATCTGATCAAAGACTTGAAAGAAAAGAAGACCGCAACTGACAAGAATCAAGGGGATAAAGAAAAGAAGAATAAGGAAATCATGATGGTATCTCACGATAGCCAGCCAAAAACTCCCAAAAAGGCCCGGCATGCGTGGATGAATCAAAAAATAAAATTCCCACCGACCCAGAATGCAAGATGGGATGCCTTACCCATGGTAATCAAAGCCGATGTTGCAGGCACAGGAGTGCATAGAGTATACCTTGATGGGAAAAGTTCGTCGGAAATAATATACAAACATTGCTTCGACAACTTGACGAAGAAATCAAAAGCATACTGGTCAGCTCACATACACCCTTGGTGGGATTCGCAGGAGAAAGGGTACATCCCTTGGTCGAGATAACTCTAGCGGTTAGCCTGGGAACCGGACGCTTTGTTAGGATAGAAGAGTTGACATTCCTGGTCATCCGGGCCCCTTCCAGGTATAATATCATACTTGGACGACAAGGGATAAGCGCATCCGGAGATATTGTCTCCATAGCTCACGGAATGGTAAAATTCCCCACCGAAGCCGGTGTTTGTACCATCTACAATGGACAGGAGGTCTTTCTGACCGAGGAAAAAGAAGATTCGAAGATAAGCCTGGATGCCAAATACCCGACCCAACTTATAAATGTTGGCCCAGCACTCAGCAGAGAGGGAAAGTGCGACTTGATACAACTACTTCACAAGAATCGCAATGTTTTTGCCTGGACCCCATCTGACATGACGGGTGTCCCAAGAAAAGTTGCAGAACACCAATTGCAGGTCAGAGAAAACTCCAAACCAGTGGCACAAAAGAAATGGGGCATGGCAATAGAAAGAAGCCTAGCCGTCACAGTAGAGGTTGAAAAGCTGGTCTCAGCAGGCATCCTGAAAGAAGTACAGTATCATACTTGGATCGCAAATCCAGTTATGGTACGAAAACACGATGGCACATGAAGGATGTGTGTCGACTTCAAGGATCTAAATAAAGCATGCACAAAAGATTGTTATCCCTTGCCCGAGATCGATCACAAAATAGATGCGGTGGCCGGCTACAAACTCAAATGTTTTCTAGATGCCAACAAGGGCTATCATCAAATACAAATGAACAAGGCTGACGAAGAAAAAACAGCGTTCTACACACCAAAAGGCATTTTTTCTTATACAAAAATGTCGTTTGGTTTGAAAAACGCGGGGGCTACATACCAAAGGGGATAGACTCGGTGTTTCAAAGCCAGATAGGCAAGAATATGGAAGCCTATGTGGATGACTTGGTAATCAAAAGCAGCAGCGAAGAAGATATGCTCAGAGATATTGAAGAAACATTCGATAATATAAGGAAAATCAACATGAAAAGGGAAGTGTTCATCTGGGTTCGAAGAAGGTAAATTCCTGGGACACGTCATGGGCAAACAGGATATCCGGGAAAATCCTGACAAGGTGGAGGCAGTGCAAAAGATGACATCGCCAAAGAGCAAGAAGGAGGTGCAGAGTCTAAATGGTAAGCTGGGATCCTTACACAGGTTCCTTTCCAAGTTGGCAGAAAAATCCTTGTCATTCTTCAAAACTCTCAAAACCCAGGCAAACAACTTTCACTGGTCTGAGGAAGCAGAGACAACTTTCCAAGAAATGAAATCTTATATAGTCAGTATTCCTTCATTGGTGGCTCCATCAGCATCTGAAAAGCTGGTCATGTATATAGCAGTAGGCGGTGAAGCAGTTAGCTCGATCCTGGTAGCCGAACGATCCAGCCAACAATTGCCAGTTTATTTCGTTAGTCGAGTACTGCGGGAAGCTGAAACAAGATGCCCAACAATCGAGAAAGCAGTCATTGCCATCATTCACACATCCAGGAAGCTTAGAAGGTATTTCCATGCTCATCCAATTACTATACTAACAAATTTGCCTACCAAAGAAGTCTTGCAGAAGCCCGAGAACTCAGGTAGATAGGCAAAATGGGCGATTGAGCTGGGAGAACATGGGATCACTTATCAACCTCGGATGGCAATCAAAGGCCAGGTATTAGCCGACTTTATTCTTGAAGGCGTACCAACAAAACCACAAGAAAAAAAGCGGTTTTTGCAACAAATATTGGCGAGCCAACAGACACATGGTTGTTTTATACGAACGGAACTTCAAACACAGAAGGATCCGGAGCAGGTTTGATCTTGATCAGCCCATAAGGCATCGAGCTTACGTACGCAGTTCGTCTAGATTTCCCAAGTACGAACAATGAGGCAAAATACGAAGCATTGATAGTCGGCCTACAACTAGCTGTTGTAATGAAGGTGTCCAAGCTCCATGCTCATGTCGATTCCTTGCTAGTTGCAAACCAAGTCAACGAAAGTTATGAGGCAAAGGGAAATAGAATGAAGGCATACTTGGCAAAAACAAAGACCATTTTAAAGAGTTCAAGTGGACACAAGTCAGTCATATAGCCAGGAGCCAAAACAAAAAAGCAGATGCATTGAGCAAATTGGCCTCCGTTGTATTCGCCCACCTAACCAAATAGGTGCTAGTCGAAGTCATCCACGAACGCGCTATAACATGCCCTGAAGTCCAGACGATTGAAGACGACAAGCCTTGCTGGATGACACCAATACACGACTTCCTTGCCACAGATCTCCTGCCCGAAGATAAGGAAGAATCATCACATATTCGCTTGAAAGCAACACGGTATACGTTGGTAGATGGCATCTTGTTCAAAAAATCATACCTAGCACCACTTTTACGATGCCTAGGCCCAACCGACAGTAATTACCTCATCAGAGAAATTCATGAGGGCATATGTGGTGCTCATGCTGGCCCTCGAACAATAGTGGCAAAAATGATGAATATGGGGTATTGGCCAACTATGCATAACGATACCTTGGAGGAAATTCAAAAATGTGAAGGATGTCAATTACATGCTCCAATACAAAAAACCCAAAGTATGATATGGTCACCATTTCGTCGGCCTGGCCATTTTATAAATGGGGAATGGATATCATCGGTCCATTCCCGGTCAGCAGAGGAGGGGTCAAGTTTCTATTGGTCGCTGTAGATTACTTTACGAAATGGCCGGAGGTAAAACCATTGGCAACAATAACAGGGAAGCAGGTCATCAACTTTTTCTGGGAAAACATTATCTGCAGATTTAGGTTACCAGGAGTGATCATTACCGATAATGGGAAGCAATTTGCAGAGGATCCATTCAAATCCTGGTGCACTGAATTGCAAATTAAGCAAGTGTTCAGTTCAGTGGCGCACCCGCAGTCAAACGGCCAAGTAGAACGTATGAACCGAAGTATTGTTGAAGGTTTAAAGGCACGGCTGGGAAGAACATGAACAAACTGGTTAGATGAGCTGCCAAGTGTCCTTTAGGCACTACGCACAACGGAGAAGACTAGCAATGGGAAGACACCTTTCAGTCTAACCTTCAGAAGTGAAGCAGTAATCCCAGGTGAAATTGGAGTGTCATCTCCAAGGAAGCATTTTTTTCTCAGAAAATGAAAATGGCAAGGAAATATTCCTCAATTTAGACATGTTGGAGGAAACAAGAGAAACAACAAGACTCAAGGAACCCAAGTACAAGCACCAAATGGCTTGATACTACAACCGCAAGGTCCGCAAAGAACGTTTCCAGCCAGGAGATTTGGCCCTTAGAAGAAATGAAGCAAGTAGGTAAGAAGACACCTGGAAATTAGGTCCCAAATGGGAAGGACCATACAAAGTCAAGGAATGTCACCAGAAAGGATCATACAAGATAGAAGACATGCAAGGGAAGGCAATTCCCAGGCATTGAGGAAGCCAAGTACAAGCACCAAATGGCTCGATACTACAACCACAAGGTCCGCAACGAACGTTTCCAGCTAGGAGATTTGGTCCTTAGAAGAAATGAAGCAAGTAGGCAAGAAGACACCTGGAAATTAGGTCCCAAATGGGAAGGACCATACAAGGTCAAGGAATGTCACCAGAAAGGATCATACAAGATAGAAGACATGCAAGGGAAGGCAATTCCCAGGCATTGGAATGCCAGTAACTTACGCAGGTTTTATGTCTAGATAGCATAGCAAGTATACCATAGGGCTAAAGAAATGTACTTTCTTTCTTTTTGTCACACCCCGAGCCAGCGGGGTTGGATCGAAGTCCCCGTCAGGAGAAAAGTTCTCGGGGCGCGATATCGTGAATAATAATCGTGATGATCAGATTGTTTACATAGCATCAATGTTAAAAATAATTAAGCACCATAAAACATTAACTAGGATTACAAAGTTAAATTACAAATGTCAATGTTTGGAAATTTAACTAAGTAAACCAATCCAAAAGAATCAAATATATCTATCTTGTATCTATACAATATATCAAAAGAGATTCGTATTGATCTCAAATGATATGCTTCTTCAAAAGTCAACTAGGATCTATATTTGGGCATCCTTGCATGCAGTCCTGAAGTCTGAGCCTATTCCTGTGCATCACCTGAGAAAGCATGTAAGAAAATAAAGTCAACACAATGGTTGGTGAGTTCATGTAGTTTTATGTAAAAATAGTTTGAAAAATCCTTTGAATGACAACCTTAACCTCACCATTAACCACCTATACCATCTGTTTCAGTATGCTTATATATAGGGCATATGTAGGGTCGAACTTACCGCCCGCCCAGCCACCGTCCCGCCACATAGCAAACCACATGATATATTGTTCCTGATGATAATTAAGCGTTTCATCCGACATCTTTGATTCCGTAACATTCGATTCATTGAATTCGATTACCCTCTAATTGTTTACCTTGATTCCCTGAATGACAACCTTAACCTCACTAACAACCACCTATGTTATCCAACCGAGTATGCTTATATATAGGGCATATGTAGGGGACAAGCCCCAGCCACCGTCCCACCACATACCGGGATGCTTAACATATTGTTGTTAATGATAATTAAGCATTTCATTCCACTACCTTGATTCCATGACATATGATACTTAGCATTTGATTACCATGAAAATGTTTACTTTGATTTCCCCGAAATGACAACCTTAACCTCACTAACAACCACCTATGCTATCCAACCGAGTATGCTTATATATAGGGCATATGTAGGGGACAAGCCCCAGCCACCGTCCCACCACATACCAGGCTGCTTAACATATTGTTGTTAATGATAATTAAGCGTTTCACTCCACCCTATTGATTCCATGACATATAAGTATCGATTTTGAGAGGCACCATTATGGACTACTGAACACCCTAGGGAATTCAGCATCCATCCATAATGGTCCTAAATATGACTCGTGACGTGTTATGATAGAGAAACCTTCAAGCTGACACAAAGTCAGCTAGAAGAACCCAAATCATTCTAGTCACTTGTCATAACCATGGATGAATCAAGAAGAACACTGAATGACTAGTAGGGCTTGACCAATGTCAAGACGCGGCGGCCAATCAGTCTGTCTTACATGATTCTGACAACGAAGAGCACTGATGACTAGTAGGGCTTGACCAATGTCAAGACGCGGCGGCCAACAGTCTGTCTTACGATGTCCTATAGCTTAAGCATACAAGTTTAACGCATTCACATAGTTTCACTGATGACTAGTAGGGGTTGACACGCAGGTCAACACGTGGCGGTCATTCAGTCTGTAGTCTGAGCTTTCCAAATGTTTCAAGCATTCAAGTGTTCAAGTATTCCAAGCATATCAAGTATTCACATGTTTCAAGTATATTAAGTATTCGCGTGTTTCAAGCATCCCAAACACATAAATCTTTATAGTAAGTTAGAACATATGGTCTTTCTAAGTTTAAGTTCCAAGTTTACATAGGCATAGTTTTCATAAGCATTTCTAGTTTTAGTTTCCTTATGCATTTAAATGTTTCAAAAGCTTTAAGCAAGCAAGTATAGTATAAATAGCATTAGCATTGAATTTGTAGCTTTAGTTCTAGCATATAATCTAAGCATAGAGTTTGTAGCATTGAACTAAATATCTATTTTGAGCATAAAGTTTATAAGCATCAAGCGTATAGTTTAAGCATCAAATTTGTAGCATAAGCATCGAGCATCTAGTTTTAAGTTTCTAGTTTGAGCACAAAGTGTAAGTATAATGCACATAAATATAGTGTAAATAGCATTAGCTATTTACACTATAACCTTAGTCTTTAGTTTCCAAATAAGCGTTACAAGTTCAAGCATTAGTAAAAGTATTATCAATAGTGTAAAAGCATTTAATAAACATTTCAATAATTGTTTAAAATGAATAGCATGCTTCTCAGTCCCGAGGTAAAAACAAATATGTTTGAAAAGGGACAAATGAACTCACCTGGTGTTTGAAGTGGTTGACTAAGTATAAACAAAATGTGCACGCTCGTTGTTGTATTTGTTGTTGTACTCAAGTTCCTGTATTTTTTTCATGTCCTTGTATCTTATAAGTATATGTTGTAATAATCCGTGTGTGTATAAGTGTTAGTGTTAGCCCAAAAGTTGGCTAACACTTGTAAGTCTCGGTCTCCATTCGGCCATAATTCATTGTCATTACTTCTACATTTAGGACATGTTCCCATATCGTATGTTTAAAGTACTTTTTGTCATCCTTAAACTCGTAATAGTTTGTTGCTTAATAATTGCAGAAATTAAAGTTTAATCTTTGTTTCTAAATCCCTCCACCACCTTGTTTGTAATCATTATGAGTTCCCTTGCATATTATTCAAAAGCATTTTGATAAAGTATTAGTTTAGATACGTAAGCATATGGGCCGAATGTTGGATTGACCTAACAATTGTAACATAGGTCAAAATCACTATATGAGCTTAGGCCAATTGAAATGGTTGAGCCGTATAGGTGTATGAGCCGAAATTCACGGGTTTGGGCCAATTTTTATGTTTGATCACGATGGTTATGTTGATCCGCGAAGATGATCATGGGTCAATCGTTGGGTCATGGGCCGATCTAAATAGTGTGTTGGGCCTAGTACAAATAGTGTGGGCCGAAGCAAGTAGTTGGGCCTGTCATACTTGTTGGGTTCGCACGAGTTGATGGGCCAATTCTTTTATATGCTTGGGCCAAGTACCATGCATGTCTGTTCTAGGTATTGGGCCGAAGAAGAACAGATTAGGCCGTGAGTTTTGTTCAGCGAACCCATCATCAACACCCTCCATGTGTTCGGCTAGTTCAAATGTTAGGTTCGCCTAGAATGACCCGAAGTTTCGGTTAAGGTCCTTGCTATGGTTCGGCAACTCACAGCATAAGGTTCGCTCCAAGGATTCGTTTATAGGTTCGTGACATGACTGGTGTAAGGTTCGGCCATAATGAGGTTAGGTTCGCTGTTCATGGTTCGCCTCTTGCATGGTGGGTTCGGTGATGGTTCGTGAGGCTCCAAAGGGTTCGGCTGAGTTGTGCATGAGTGAAGGGTTCGGCCAAGGTTCGTGAACCACAGATAGGTTTGTTCATCAATAAAAGGTTCGGCCGGTTAACACCTGGGTTCGCATCTGATTCAGTCAAGGCAAATGCAACAGGTTCGGCTCATCTGGACGAACCCTGATTCGACCTTATCATCTTCCCCTTCGAATCTGGAAGCTCGTAACCATTTCGTGGTCGTGTTATATGCTAGAGGTCTGCTAATGGTGTATGATTACCACGTGTGAGTCCTAGGCCGGTTGTGAGCGTGGGTCGAACCAAAACAAGATGAAAACCCTAAATCCGTGAGATTCATAGACCCATACCTCGAATTCGGCTGGGTAAAACCCCAAATTAGTTGTACTTCCGTGTAGAGGGTGATGAGAGATTCGCGTGGGCACCAAGAACGTCCGATTTCGTCAAGAAACGAGCGAGTTATCGCGATTAGAAGAATGGTTATTCTAGAGAGAGAAAGTTGTGGGTGAGAGTTTTAGAGAGAGAGAGAGTGGCTGAAAAAGGAGAAGAAAGGCTCATTTTTGGCTTTAAATACCCCGAGGGTATTCGGGTTCGTTTCGGTTGCTCGGTTCTCGTTTCCGTTGCGTTTCCGGATCGTAACGCGCGTAATTACATAATTTAAATAAAATGGTTTTAATTTAAATTATTTTAAAGGTTGTAATTCCTAATAAATACTAAATATTTAATTTTCTTGAATTATTTGTCGTAATTTATTATTTTACGTGTTTCGTTATTTCTTTCGCGTATTTTATGCTTTATGCGTTTTAATTAAAATAATTTCGTTTTAATTTATTTCTGATGAGTTTCAAAATTGTAAAACAGGAAATATTATATTTCCTTAAATTTATTATCGTTCGAATCGTCTTCGTTTTCGTTTCGTTAGAAAACGTCACTTACGCGCGTTTTCGTACAGAGCGCTAACTGTACGAACACGATCGTACGTTTCATTTTCTGATTTTGTTTTCTAGTTTTCAGTCATCATTTCGGATGGTTAAACTATCAGATCTATTCGTACAGATCGTCACCTATACGAATATTTCGTCGGTTTAGCATTCTGTAACAACAACTGTTATAGTTTTGTTCTGTTTATCCTCGCATACGTTTATACCTAATAATAACAAATCAAACATGTATGCATCTGTTCATGGTTGTTTGATGTGTTTCTGACTGTTTAAACCATGAGGTTTAAATCAGGATTTCCGAAACATAGTATAATAGTTTGTGTTTAGCATCAAGTGTCACTAGTCTTTATCTAGTTTACATAGCTTGTACTTGAGTTACTGTTCAATCTACTATGCAACTTACTGTTCTGGTAACGATTTCGGCACAGATGTTACAGTCTACCCTTGTTAAAGAAATTTCGTCCCGAAATTTAAAAGTTATGATCGGTACCACTTTCTTTGTAAACAAGTGGAAAGACTTTTGTATGATGTGAGGCTCTTACGCTCCCAAATTAAATTAGGGGTCGCGTCTGAGATGTCTATGTATAGCCTCAGAGTTTTGATAGTCTTATTGCTCATAGTTGTCTTATTGCTACGGTTTTACTACTTAACTACGTAATTCTAACACTTTGTTGTTCGAAACAAACTGATGCTATGAGCATCAATTATTGCACAACCTTGGTGTTAGCTGTAGTTTTCTACTTATGTCATATACGTTTATCGAGGATTCTTTCATTGTTTCAATCACAATAAAAGAATTCCTAAGTTTTTCCTGAACTACTTACGTGGTTATACTAATAGGAATAAGATAAGTTTCTTATTCATACCAGTATCAAAATAAAATGAAGTTTTATGAGTGAGAAGATACTACATACCAGTACCCGTTTTCGGGTCCTGGCATGCTGCAGGAGCTCCTATCATGAAAGCTCTTCCCCTTGGTACTTGATCTCCTTGTTGCGTTCTCTTCGGGCAGTCCCTGGAGAAATGACCTAGTTCTCCACAGTTATAGCATCCCCGATTGTTGTTGTTGTAGTTGCCAGGGTTTCGTGGTGTTGGCATTGCCATTGCGACATTGTTTACAGCCGGTGCCGGTGGAGTCCGACAATGTTGAACCAGATGGCCTTTTCGGCCACAGTTGGTACACTGCCTACAAAGCATGGTGGCAGCATGATGAAACTGACATTGTGCACATTGAGGATGTACACCAGTGTAAGGTTTGCGTGCAGCTTTAGCAGGTACTGCAACAACTTGATTGAGTGGTGTGGGCATCGCGTAGTGTTGAATGACTTTTTGCTTCTTCTTCGGTTGTTCCTATTTAGCCTTGCCCGAGTCGTCTTTCAATTCTCCTGACTTCACCATCACGTCAGTAAGTTTAGCGGACAGGGAAATGGCGGACTCTAAAGTTGCAGGGTTTGTAGCAAGTACAATGCCCTGAATGCAGGATGGCAATCCTCCTACATATCGGTCAATTCGCTTTTCCAGAGTTGGCACCATCTCAGGCACCAAGGCTACCAGTTCATGATAGCGGGTAGTGTATGGCATGTGATCAGCTCCTTTCATCACATGGTTTGAGAGTTCAACTTCCAGCTTCTGTAGTTTGTGCTTAGGACAGAATTCATTCCTCAGAAGGGTTTTGAATTCTGCCCAAGGCATGGTTAGTGCTTCATCCCTACCTCGAGCGTTTATCTGGGATTTCCACCAAGTTAGGGCACGCTTACTGAAAGATCCAGCGGCGTAGCGAACCTTATGTCGTTCCGGAAAACTGCTTAGGTCCAATGTAGTCTCCATCTACTCTATCCATTGGATCAGTCCAACGGCTCCTTCGACGCCACTAAAGCTTGGCGGTTTGCAACCTACATATGATTTGTAGGAACAGTCTGTAGTAGTGCCGGTGTTTCCACTAGCTTCCCTTTTCATATTCCCGGAGTTGTTACCGTGGCCTTGAATTTTGTTGATCATCTCTGGGATGATATCCTTCAGCTGGTTTGTCAGCTGACTACTCAGTAACGTTGCCAAGGCAACAGTAGCAGGATCCAGAACTAGAGTTGCATTCGGATTCGGAGGAGGGACTAGTGGAGGAGGAGGTGGCGTTGGTGAATCTGGCGGTGATGGTGTCGAAGAGTGAGGTGCAGAAGTCTGTGGTGTAAGTACCGGGGTCGGTTGTCTTCTGGGTGGCATTCTAATCATAACCAAAAGATATTGGTTAGTGCAGTGATCGAATGCAGAAAACAAAATGCAATCTTAGATCCTATGTTCTCTACATGAAGGTCCCTAAGTTATAGTCTAGGCCAAACCGTTTAAGTAAATGACATATTATTCTCTATAACCCTGAGCTCTGATACCAATCTGTCACACCCCGAGCCGGCGGGTTTGGATCGAAGTTCCCGTCAGGCGGAAGGTTCTCGGGGCGCGATATCGTGAATGATAATCGTGATGATCAGATTGTTTACATAGCATCAATGTTAAGAATAATTAAGCACCATAAAACATTAACTAGGATTACAAAGTTAAATTACAAATGTCAATGTTTGGTAATTTAACTAAGTAAACCTATCCAAAAGAATCAAATATATCTATCTTGTATCTATACAAGATATCAAAAGAGATTCGTATTGATCTCAAAAGATGTGCTTCTTCAAAAGTCAACTAGGATCTATATCTGGGCATCCTAGCATGCAGTCCTGAAGTCTGAGCCTATTCCTGTGCATCACCTGAGAAAGCATGTAAGAAAATAAAGTCAACACAATGGTTGGTGAGTTCATGTAGTTTTATGTAAAAATAGTTTGAAAAATCCTTTGAATGACAACCTTAACCTCACCATTAACCACCTATACCATCTGTTTCAGTATGCTTATATATAGGGCATATGTAGGGTCGAACTTACCGCCCGCCCAGCCACCGTCCCCCCACATGACATATTGTTCCTGATGATAATTAAGCTTTTCATCCGACATCTTTGATTCCGTAACATTCGATTCATTGAATTCGATTACCCTGTAATTGTTTACCTTGATTCCCTAAATGACAACCTTAACCTCACTAACAACCACCTATGTTATCCAACCGAGTATGCTTATATATGGGGCATATGTAGGGGACAAGCCCCAGCCACCGTCCCACCACATACCGGGCTGCTTAACATATTGTAGTTAATGATAATTAAGCATTTCATCACACTACCTTGATTCCATGACATATGATTCTTAGCATTTGATTACCATGAAAATGTTTACTTTGATTTCCCCGAAATGACAACCTTAACCTCACTAACAACCACCTATGCTATCCAACCGAGTATGCTTATATATAGGGCATATGTAGGGGACAAGCCCCAGCCACCGTCCCACCACATACCAGGCTGCTTAACATATTGTTGTTAATGATAATTAAGCGTTTCACTCCACCCTATTGATTCCATGACATATAAGTATCGAGTTTGAGAGGCACCATTATGGACTACTGAACACCCTAGGGAATTCAGCATCCATCCATAATGGTCCTAAATATGACTCGTGACGTGTTATGATAGAGAAACCTTCAAGCTGACACAAAGTCAGCTAGAAGAACCCAAATCATTCTAGTCACTTGTCATAACCATGGATGAATCAAGAAGAACACTGAATGACTAGTAGGGCTTGACCAATGTCAAGACGCGGCGGCCAATCAGTCTGTCTTACATGATTCTGACAACGAAGAGCACTGATGACTAGTAGGGCTTGACCAATGTCAAGACGCGGCGGCCAACAGTCTGTCTTACGATGTCCTATAGCTTAAGCATACAAGTTTAACGCATTCACATAGTTTCACTGATGACTAGTAGGGGTTGACACGCAGGTCAACACGTGGCGGTCATTCAGTCTGTAGTACCATGCATGTCTGTTCTAGGTATTGGTCCGAAGAAGAACAGATTAGGCCGAGAGTTTTGTTTAGCTAACCCATCATCAACACCCTCCATGGGTTCGGCTAGTTCAAATGTTAGGTTCGCCTAGAGTGACCCGAAGGTTCGGTTAAGGTCCTTGCTATGGTTCGGCGACTCACAGCATAAGGTTCGCTCCAGGGATTCGTTTATAGGTTCGTGACATGACTGGTGTAAGGTTCGGCCATAATGAGGTTAGGTTCGCTGTTCATGGTTCGCCTCTTGCATGGTGGGTTCGGTGATGGTTCGTGAGGCTCCAAAGGGTTCGGCTGAGTTGTGAATGGGTGAAGGGTTCGGCCAAGGTTCGTGAACCACAGATAGGTTCGTTCATCAATAAAAGGTTCGGCCGGTTAACACCTGGGTTCGCATCTGATTCGGTCAAGGCAAATGCAACAGGTTCGGCTCATCTGGACGAGCCCTGATTCGACCTTATCATCTTCCCCTTCAAATCTGGAAGCTTGTAACCATTTCGTGGTCGTGTTATATGCTAGAGGTCTGCTAATGGTGTATGATTACCACGTGTGAGTCCTAGGCCGGTTGTGAGCGTGGGTCAAACCAAAACAAGATGAAAACCCTAAATCCGTGAGATTCATAGACCCATACCTCGAATTCGGCTGGGTAAAACCCCAGATTAGTTGTCCTTCCGTGTAGAGGGTGATGAGAGCTTCGCGTGGGCACCAAGAACGTCCGATTTCGTCAAGAAACGAGCGAGTTATCGCGATTAGAAGAATGGTTATTCTAGAGAGAGAAAGTTGCGGGTGAGAGTTTTAGAGAGAGAGAGAGTGGCTGAAAAATGAGAAGAAAGGCTCATTTTTGGCTTTAAATACCCCGAGGGTATTCGGGTTCGTTTCGGTTGCTCGGTTCTCGTTTCCGTTGCGTTTCCGGATCGTAACGCGCGTAATTACATAATTTAAATAAAATGGTTTTAATTTAAATTATTTTAAAGGTTGTAATTCCTAATAAATACTAAATATTTAATTTTCTTGAATTTTTTGTCGTAATTTATTATTTTACGTGTTTTGTTATTTCTTTCGCGTATTTTATGCTTTATGCGTTTTAATTAAAATAATTTCGTTTTAATTTATTTCTGATGAGTTTCAAAATTGTAAAACAGGAAATATTATATTTCCTTAAATTTATTATCGTTCGAATCGTCTTCGTTTTCGTTTCGTCAGAAAACGTCACTTACGCGCGTTTTCGTACAGAGCGCTAACTGTACGAACACGATCGTACGTTTCATTTTCTGATTTTGTTTTCTAGTTTTCAGTCATTGTTTCAGATCGTTAAACTATCAGATCTATTCGTACAGATCGTCACCTATACGAATATTTCGTCGGTTTAGCATGCTGTAACAACAACTGTTATAGTTTTGTTCTGTTTATCCTGGCATACGTTTATACCTAATAATAAAAAATCAAACATGTAGGCATCTGTTCATGGTTGTCTGATGTGTTTCTGACTGTTTAAACCATGAGGTTTAAATCAGGATTTCGGAAACATAGTATAATAGTTTGTGTTTAGCATCAAGTGTCACTAGTCTTTTCCTAGTTTACATAGCTTGTACTTGAGTTACTGTTCAATCTACTGTGCAACTTACTGTTCCGGTAACGATTCCGGCACAGATGTTACACTTTTGTAACACAAAGTCTGGCTATCTTTATCAATAAATGCATGTTCTTCATATTCTGGTAATACATTAACTACCACGATAACATAGTTTATACGTATGTATGTTCTGAGTTCCAGTTTCACTGACTCAGTCGAAGGGTGAGCTCCTTTCCTCTAATATAGCTCCTTAGGATCCAGCCTTGTCTTATCCAAGTAAAGGGTGAGCTCCTAAAACAACTTAGCTCCATGGGATCCGGCCATGACCTACCCATGATAAATTGTGCACAAAAATTTTCCAAACATACATATCCATAACAAACAACCATCATTCGTTGTACAAAGTTAAACATAATCCAAAATATTGTCTGAAAAGCTAAGAACTAGCTATTACAACCATAAAACCCACGCATGGGTGAACTTCAGTTATCCTTGGGCAGGGATGGTGGTGCCTTAGAAGATTCAACAGATGTTCCACGTGAAAGGGGAGGCTTCATCACGGACTTAGATGTCCCAACAGGTGAAGGAGCCACATGTGATGGGTGGCAAAGGTTGATTGGCTAGGACTAGCTTGACCACCAAACATCACCGGTTCCCCGGAATCATACCCCTCGGGTAATAAACCTAGACAAGAAAACAATAAAAATTCATAATAGGATATAAACATTCCACAATAAATCAAGTATAGCATACCTTGCAACACAGATAATGGTTCTTTAACACAACCTGCGACAGCTTCAAGAAATGGATATGTCATCCCCTTAAAAGTAGCCCCAACATCATGAAGCTTGGGGTTGATAGTCAGGAAGCTTTTCCAGCGCATGCCCTGCCGCGGCATGGCGATACCCATACTTCAGTCCTACAGTAACCCCATATTCATGCGCGGCCTTTTGAACAGCCGCAAGGGGGACAAGAAATTCTGAGCTGCGGTGCAGCTTACCAATAACCTGAGAAAACCCTTGACCAAAAATCCAGTCACGATCAGATGATAAGGTGGTAACTTGGTCTTGCAAACCTTGGGCACGAGCAAGCGCCTCATCCAACGACAACCTTGCCCTTTCTTTCTCACCCTCGAAAGCCCGGAGTTCCTCTTTTAACTCAGCCCGACTCTTCTCCAACAACGCCAACCCATGCTCTAAATTTGCCTTTGCCTCGGATATCTCCTTGTGCAGAAAAATTTCCTTTTCGGTATAAAATTTTTCAACCTCCAAACACCAAATCCGCTCATCCTCTCTTTCCTTCTCCATGTCACTAAAATCCCGCTGCAGTTGGCTAATTTTGTTGTTCATAATGGAAAGCTTCGTCTTGTTCTTTTCTTGGATACCAGAAGTCGACATCCAGTGCTGACTCATCTCTGGAAACAATAAGCCAAGCTCAGCCCATAAACAAGCGACCTTACTTCTCATCTCCTCATCCTCCATCGAGAACGAAATCAACCTTTTTTCCCAGGCGGCACAAATTCCTTAATTACCTTAGAAGCAGCAACAGGATCAGAAAACACATCTTTGTTGACAAGATCCCAGGAAGGATTAAAAGGCTGCTCAGCAAACCCTGCCTCCAAACCTGAGGACTGAATCGGTTCTTCAGGATCACGAATTTGCATGAACTGGTAGTCGAACGTCTCGGACACATCTTGTGGATTTGATTGAGTCCCCTCAGACAAGGAGGACTCCACTTCCTGGTAAGAACGAGATGCCGAACCACCTTTCGCAGCCAAATTTCTCATTGAAAACCTAACCCGTTTCGCAACGCTTGAACTGGCAGCATCCTGGACTCGCTTCGCTTTCTTTTTTCCTTTGACAAGTTTAGGGGAAACATCTTTCTTCTCAGGTTCAAGAGGGGGAAAGTCACATTGGACAGCACCATCCTCGGGAAGCACGTTGGTGTACTCCCCACCCTCATAAGAAGTTTTCTTGTAACTATTGCTGACATCTTCCTCACCATCACCCAACGGGCAGGATGAACTCTCAACATCCGAATTAGTGTCCAGTTTCATCACATCCAACAAACCCATAACTGCAAAGAGCACAACACAAACAAATCAAATTAGATGTATCGTAATCACAACAACAAATCAATCTTTTGAATACACACAACGTACCAACACCACGACGAGTAAAGGAGGGAACAGAATCGAGGTTTTCCCAGTAAGGGCTCAAACCACCAAACACTAGCATATCCTCACTAAACGGCCAGATATGGGTCTTATTCGAAACCAACAAGTTATAATGCTCTATGTTCACAACAGAATCCCGAAGGGTAATCTCATACAAAGCCTTTTGAGGATCACGGGACATAGGGGGAAATGGAAGAAGGTCAACAGACACCCAGAAGAATTTGTTCTTCCTTTGCTTAACAGAAGGGCTAACATTATAAGTAAATTGTGACCGGCGGTCGTTCTTACGCCTTTGAATAGTGAACCACTCACCATCCAACGGAATAGAGCAACCGTGGGCATGGCACCAACCGCCTTACAGGCCATTTCAAAGTGGGTTATTTTGCTAACCCCAAATGATGCCAACTGAAATAACCCAACACGATAATATTCCAAAACATTGCAACAAAAGATGGAAAGGGGCAATTGCAGATTGGAAAAATCAAAAAACCGGGTATAGAGAGCAATCGAACCCGGGGGACAATCGCAGATGTGTTGATTAGACCGGGGAAGAATGGGGAAAAACTCAGGACCCACATGATACCGGGTACAAAAGGATTGAAAATCCCCATCAGAAAGCTCACACAAGCGTTCACGCATGTCAAAACGGTCGGACATGTTCAAAATTTCAAGAAAAACAAAACAAAACAAACGAAAAACGAAGGAAAGAAAGGGGTACCTGAAATGGATTTTTTGTCGCATAGAAGAAAACGGGAGAAAGAGGAAGGAGAAACGTGTTTTTGAATTTTGAAATGAAAATAGGGATTAAATAATCTTGATAGGGGCGGTTATGTAACCGACGAGACATTTCGCAGGCACTCAATGGCCAAGTCACTCAAACGGCAGATTGACAGCCTAGACTAATGATGGCACGACCAACAAGGCCAGACGCAAGACATGATGTCAGGATAGTCAGGATCGCCTCTTCGAAATAGATCAAAGTCGTCCTGACTGGGGGGCTGATGACGTAGGATCCTAACCCTTCATAAAAATCAGATAAGTTCACAAAGTAAGAAAGCTGGAATGCAAGACAACCAGGAACTATAAGGCGAACCGGATTAACCAAAAGAACAATCGAAGTAGGGTAGAAGAACGCTTTTACACCATGGATAGAAAGCAGAGATAGTTAAGTCAAGAAGAAAGCAGAAAAGCTGATGAAACGGACAGGTCAACTTATTTCACGAAAGAAGCAACATCTGAGGAACACAAGGGTAGCTTCAGGAAAGCATGTGGCTACCACCACCAAAGAGGAAATCTCCAGTTCCTATGAGCTCGGGCTTCAAGGAGAAGGGCAGTATAAATATCAAGTCACATGTTATCAGTACTCACTTCACCTCATTCGCATTTCACTAACACTTCTCATTTCTCTCGCTGAACTTATCTTCTCCGACCAAGTAACTTATTCTCACGTCGGAGTCCAATCGCAGGAGGACTCCTCATGCGGTAAGACTAACGGTGCTTTCTGTTCTTAGCAGGATAGCCAGGAATAGGAGTGCGGAGATTTAGTTCAGCCAGAAAACCGTTTGACCATTACTCGAACAAAACCGAAATTAGATTATTTTTGTAAACAACAATTTTTAAGGTGTACCCAACAGTGTTCCTTGGTTTGTTATGCCACATAATGGTGACTCACTCTACATAGAAAAAACAATAAAAAAATAAATAAAAAGAAAAGTCGTCTCAACTTCTTTAGTTATTTTCTTTACTCTTTACATATGTGTTTTTAGATGCAAAGGAAGATGATTGCCATGCTCCGACCACACCTCCCCTCTTTGCTAAATCGATATATGTTCTCACTCAGGACAATTTAGGTATCATATGTCCTAGTAATGTTGTGTTAATTTTAAGTGTATGCATCAACATTGAAATTGATATCACCCTCTTTTAAAATGATTGCATTTATCAATACATAAAGCTGTATGTATGTATGTATGTATGTATGTATGTATGTATGTATGTATGTATGTATGTATGTATGTATGTATGTATGTAAGATTCTGATCATATAATAACTCATTCCTAAAGCAATAACTCATATAACTTCTCAAAAATGAATCCAAATCTTTGTTTTGTTTCATAATCTTTATTATGCATATACAAGACTATATTTTTTATGTGTTTGTCAAAATTCTTTTTAGTTTAAGATTTACACCCGTGTAAGTTGTTATATTAAATAAATGTTAAAGGTGTGACACAAATTTACACTTGTTTTAAATCTTATAAACTTGTTAATTAACGCAAACACATAAAAGAAGATAGTCTTATATATGTATAATAAAGGTTATTGAAGAAAAGAAACAAAGATTTGTATTGATCATGATAAAGTTATATGGGTTATCGCTTTAAGAGTAGGTTATTATTTGAACACTGCCCAATTTATATATAGGATTATCCAGTAATAATAACACATTCTTATTGCAATAACCTAAATAACTCCGTCAAGATGAAGCCAAATCCTAACTTTTTTATAACATCATTATAACACATATAAAACACTTTCTTCTTTTATAAGTATGTGCAAATTCATTACTGTTTAAGAAGTATCATCGTTGTAAGTTTTTGACTTACGTCACTCTTTAACTGTTTTTGACCCAAACTTAAAACGATGTATCTCTTAAATGGTGATGAATTTACACATAATCATAAAAGAATAAACTGTTCTACATGTGTTACAATGATTACGTATGTGTAACTAGAAGTTACGTATGTAACATGTAAAGTTACATATACATCATTCATATAGGTAGCGTTCAATTTAAATGTATGTAATAACATGAATCACGTATATATATTTTTTTTATTTTTTCTTTTTGTTAACATTTTCAACATTGTAATGAAAAAATGAAAAACAAAATTGATTGGTGATGAATATGATTAGTTTTCTAATTTATCTCCAAATTAAAGGTTTTCTAGTAGAACCCTCCCATATGTGTGTGTGTGTGTGTAGGAATGGAAGTAATAATAACTCACTTTTTTGTGCTAAGTCAAATGACTATGTCAAGATGAAGCCAAATCTTATAGTTTTTTTGAACATCATTGTAGCACATTTAGAACACTTTTTTATGAGTATATGTAAATTCACCACCGTTTAAAAGTTAACATCATTGCAAGTTTTTTTTGTTACAATAATGTAACTGTTTAAACCCAAAAACTTACAACAATGTTAACTTTTAGACAATTATGAACTTACACATACGCGTAAAAAGAAAAAAAATATTTTACTTGTGTTACAATGTTGTTCGAAAAAAATCCAACATTTGGCTTGATATTGATGGAATTACCTAAATTAGTACAAAAACAATAGGTTAATTTTTAATTTATAATTTTTTTTTATAAAATGATTATATCACCACTTAAAATATTAAATAAGTTAAATATGTAGAAAATTAGCAATAACCTACTATTCAGGTTATTTATATAGGATTATAACATCCGTACTATGTTAATTGACATAATTGAGACAAAAAAATGTTCTAGTGACTTAACTGTGACAGTTAGAAAAGTTGGTTATATTTGTGTAAAGTATCCTAAAATCTAAACTCTAAAACTAGTTGTTAAACTAAAATCTAAAAGCTTATATCGTAGGGTTTGATTAGACGGTTCCAATAACATCGAAATGAGTTCAATCAGAGTTCGTTTTGTCGGTTTCGAAGGTTTTAAAAATCATTTTTAGTCTTTTTAGGCAAAATAGACTTTTATTTAATATTTTCATATATATATTATGTTAAATAATAAGTCACTCTCATTTATAATTTTGACAATATCAATCCAAATCTCCAGGTTTTTTCAGAATATCATTGTTACACATGTAAACTACTTTATTCTTTTACGTGTACCACTTTTCATATAACAAGTTATATACATGTAGGTTTAAAATGATTTTGATCCAATATTTTGTTTGAAGTAAAATTAAGCAATACCTATATAGAAATAATAGACCCATCACAAGTGCACATAAAACTTATACATGTGATCTTAACCATTGATCAAAGATCTAGGCGCTTCAATGTCGCAAACATTGTCCCATGAGCATAGGCCATGACATGTATGTACATGCATAGGACTCATACATTGTACAACCAAAGATTTTCCCAATAAGTATATAAGGATCGAATTGGAGGACATCCATTTATCAAATCAAACATCCAAAAAATTTTCAATTTCTTTTTATTGTTCTTTATCTTTTTTTTTTTCAATCTCTCTCTCTCTCTCTTTATCTCTTTCTCTCTCACACACACACTACCGCATATATTCATCATTTCAATCGATTATAAAAAAAAAATTGATCTTTTTCGACAACCCCATTTTACAAATCAAGATTTCTTGAAACATATTGAAACTGAAATTGAATTCTGAACCTACGAGAATCCGAAGCGGGCAACATCGAGGAGGATGAACGTGCCCTCAGTTTTTGTTGCTCCTCCTCTCAGATCTTAACTGTTTGTTTGCAAGATTTATCATCTGGGTATTTTGTTAATCGGATTTTGTCTTTAATTGTTTCATGATTTGGTGAATTGGGCAAAAGTCTTTTTCTTGATTGGTTGATTTTGTTAATTTTAGCGAACCCTTTTCAGGAGGATCTCAATTGTCGTTAGATTGGTCGTCATCGATGGATCCGATGCGTTCTTGATTGAATCCTACAATAAACGTTTTATATTGCTTTTGATTTGATCTGCATTTGTCCAATTTGGTACCAGTTTTTAAAGATGATTGAAATACTGTCTTGATTGAAATATGTGAATTGTAGAGTATGAATCTAGTGAAAGTTGATTGATTGATTTTGGTGTGTAGAAGATGCAATCGGATCTTGGCAAGTTGTTCATCGGTGGGATATCTTGGGATACGAATGAAGAACGCCTGCAAGAGTATTTTAGCAGTTATGGTGAGGTTTTGGAGGCTGTGATCATGAAAGATCACACCACAGGTCGTGCTCGCGGGTTCGGGTTTGTTGTCTTCTCGGATCCTGCTGTTGCCGAGAGAGTTACCAAGGAGAAGCACAACATTGATGGCAGAATGGTAATTAGTTTAACTCTGTGTAGTCAAAGCTCCCCTAGGCGACCAAGTGAGGAGTCCGGCCAAAATCTGTAAAAAAATCTGGTGTAAAATGGTCTGAAACAGATAAAACTGGTCTGAAACTAAAAATAGCTTGAAACCAGCCTAAAACATGCCTAATAACCCTAAAAATTACCTGCTTATACTAGGTGTCTTGTTTAAATGGCCCTTGCTGTTTGAAACCATCCTAAAACATGTCTAACAACCCTAAAAATGGTATGCTTATGCTATAAACCTTGCTTTAAAAGGCCCTTGCTTTTTAAATCTTGAGCGCGCCTTGAGTGTGCCTAGCGCCTTAGACTACCTAGCTTAACTACAATTATAATTTCTTGAGTCTCAGTTCATGATAAAACAAACAAACATACCCAGTAGATTCCCACTCTTCAGTAGGGTTGGGGAGGAAGGATCATCAAACTAAATCTTGAAAGTAATTTGGCAAGTTTTGATTAAAAATTTGAAAAATTTGTCAGGTTGAGGCAAAGAAGGCGGTTCCTAGGGATGATCAGAGTTCAATAAGTAGAAACAGTAGCAGCCTTCAAAGTTCCCCAGGTCCAAACAGAACAAGGAAGATATTTGTAGGAGGTTTAGCATCAACAGTCACTGAAAATGATTTCAAAACCTATTTTGAACAATTTGGTACAATTACAGATGTTGTAGTGATGTATGATCATAATACTCAAAGACCAAGAGGATTTGGATTCATAACTTATGATTCAGAGGATGTAGTTGATAAGGTACTTTTGAAAACCTTCCATGAACTGAACGGTAAAATGGTTGAAGTAAAACGCGCCGTCCCAAAAGAGCTTTCACCTAGCCCTAACCGAACCATGCTTGGTGCTTATCCGTATGGTTTGGGTCGAGCCAGTAGCTTTCTTAATGGTTACACTCAAGGGCCCTATTCTCCTAGTGGGGTTGGGAGTTATGGTGTTAGAATGTCAGGCAGAAGTGGGTTTGGCCCATTTGAAACCGGGTATGGAATGGGCTTAAACTTTGAACCGAGTATGACGAGCCCAAACTATAATAGGCCTTTGAGTTATGGACGAGGTATGAACCCCAATCCTTATTTTGTTGGGAACTCGAGTCGATTTGTGGGTCCTATTGGTTTTGATGGTGGGAATGCTGGTGGAAATGGAGGAAATGCTTCCTTTTTTAGTTCTAATCCCCGGAATTTGTGGGGTAATGGTGGATTTAACTATGGATCAAATTCGACCGGGTCGAGTGCTTTTGGTGGGGGTATATTTGGAAATTCGGGTCTGAATTGGGGTTCTAATCCGGTTACAAATCAAGGTGGTGGGATCTCTTCCACTCAAAGTGGGAATCTTGATTATGGAGGTGATAATGGTTATGGTTTAGGAGGTAGTGGGTATGGTAGAAATGTTACTACTAGTGGGGTCCAGACATCATCCTACGCCGCTTCCAATGGTGGCTTTGAAGGGCCTTTTTCAGACTTTTATGGCGGTGTAAATAGCGGTAATAGCGGTGGTGGTGGTGGCGGCGGCTCTGTTTACGGTGGAGACCCAACTTGGCGGTCAGGAAATAATGAGCAAGAGGGGTCTGGCTCATTTGGTGGGTATGTGATAAGTGGTGGTGATGATGCTGGTGGCTCTGATGTCCATACCAAAAATCCTCCCGGTTATGTTGGTGGTTATAGTGTTGCCAAACGACACACAAACAGAGGTATCATTTACTCTATAAATTTGTTAAACTTTTGCATGTAATGTCACATTTGATGGTTGAGATGATGATGTTGAACTTGCAAGATATATGAACCTACTTGTCTGATACCATTCGAGGTTGATACGTAATCATCAAGATTAAGAGGGTGTTTGGGACTGCTTATTTTTAAACTACTTACTCATTTCTTGTTTATTTGTTTTTGAAATAAGCTGTTTGAAATAAGCAATCCCAAACACCCTCAAACCACCTTATTGCTCTATCAACATACAATAATCAAGTACGCAACCGAAGGGGGTGTTTGCGATTGTTTATTAAAACGGCTTATCCATTTATTGTTTTAGAAATAAGCAGTTTAGGAATAAGCAATCCCAAAAACCCTCAAATCAGCTTATTGTTCTCTCAAAACGCGAACAAACAAACAAACACACTAGAACAAAATTCCCACTTGATGATAGAATCACGCGGGGTGGGGGAAACCTTATCTCTATCCCAACCTGATCAAGAAACTGATATTAGAGACACCCTCAACTCATGAAAACAGCATAATCAAATAAAACAGTTTTATTTGATTAAATACAATTATTAAATAAGCAGCTTAAGGGTGTGTTTGAGATCACTTACTAAAATTTCTCATGCTCTTATTTATTTTTCTTTAAATAAACAGTTTGGAATAGGCAATTCCAAACACACCCTAAAACCAGCCCATCACTTTTATCAAAACACAATAATAATTAATTAAAAATAAATAAAATTTCATAAGCAGTTCTGAAAACCTTTCATAACACGTCGTCGTCTTTACTGATTTATCCATTTTGTTTGTTACAGGAATTCCTGGATAGTTTGGACTTCAAATTGCTATGATAGTTGAATTATGGTTTATCAGGTGAAAAAATTCAAAATCTCCTATCTGTAAGTCAAAAAACTTTAAAAAAAATGAAAAAAAATGAGAACAAAAAAAAAAAAAAAAAAAAAAAAAGGTCGGGCTAAGTAGAGTGCTTCCATAGAAATATTAGAGGCTTAAAGTGAGTTCTTTTTGTGTTTTTTAAGGATTGATAATATGATTTTGACTTACATTTTTGGTCCTTTTGAGTGAGATGTAATATCAGTTTGCGGCTTATAGTCAAAATATGTATCATCTCGCATCTTTAGAGAGACGGGTGATGCATAAAAAAGGATAGATGATCATTTTCATAGGCGGACAGAAAAAAGTGCAAAAACTTGTAGCTGATTATCGCCGTCTTCATGCTTAGATTTTATTTTTGTGTTTTATCGGGCATTGTTGTTTCTGCTCGGAATTGAATCAAGATTCTTGTTAGTTTTACTGGTGTGAAACATTTGAAGGATACCCATTTAGGGCTCCCAATTAATAAGTTACCTGACTATCTTGGTTTTGTTTGGTTGATTGATTTGATTTAGGGTGTTATACCTTAAAGATTG
Organism: Mikania micrantha; assembly: GCA_009363875.1. Lineage (NCBI taxonomy): Eukaryota > Viridiplantae > Streptophyta > Magnoliopsida > Asterales > Asteraceae > Mikania > Mikania micrantha. Next base: position 23,836,635 of record CM018683.1, read on the forward strand.
GATTTTGAGTGAAGTTTTGTCCTGTTTGGATCTGATTTTGCATATGCACATTTGTATGACCTAATCTTGTTTTGACTTTATTTGAGTCAACACACCATAGGGTATTATGAATTAGCCATCTTTGAAAATGTCTACCCAATTTCACATGTTAGGGTTAATTTCCTCAATCTTTTTATGATTGATTAAGGTTTGTGTTTTTATAAACCAGTAAAAGTGCACTAATTTTAACGTTATTTTAATTATTTTGTGAAAATAACGTTAAAATCATTGGGAAGATAAACTTCAAATGATAACTTTGAGCTGGAGACTCTTTCGGAGCAGCCTCTCTATCTCAATTGGGATAGGGGTAAGGTTTGTATCTATCATTTCCCCCCAGACCCTACTAAAAAGTCGGAATATACTGGGTAAGGTTGTTATTGGTTGTTGTATATGTTTATGTCAAGAGACATTTGTTTTGGGAAAATTTAAATGTTAAAGTAGTTATATTCATTTATGGCATAAAGAATTGGAATCCCACAATAGTCAATTTGACCATGCAAAGTCAACATCATTAGTAGGGCCACATTTGCCTTTGCTAAAACACTAGACATATTCAAGCAAAATAGTCAACATGTTTTATGGCCTTCAAGAAGAAGAATTTGTTCCTTGAATCTTGTGGGGTACCCTCATGATCAAAGAACTATGGCATGAGACAATCTTTAAGATTTACGAGTCGAATCTTGCTAGATTGTTCGACTCTGACATGATGATTTTACTCTGTAAAACGAGGTTTGATTATTAGACGTTGATTTTTTAAAAAATAAAAACTTTGTGGCTTGTTTTTTCCATGCTTATAAAAAGCATTTATAGTTTACTATTTGTGTTGCATTGGAAGAGGAATGATGTAGTCTTGGATGCTAAAAAAGGGACATCAATACTCATTTTGCTTTCAACTTTTTGTTATCCTTTAATGAAGCAAATGTTTGAATATGAAAGAGGCCAAGAATGGGAAGGCTACACTATTACCATCATCACCTTCCCAAATCTTGTGCAAAAGTTGACAATCACTTATGAAAGGATGTAAATGTTGTCAAATTTTTAATTTTTATAATTTTATATTAACAAACAAGTAATGCAAGAGACTAGACCACTTATGCCTTGTTTAATTTTCTATACTTTTCTATCTTATAAAATAATGATACTAAAAATTATATTTTTAAATATTTAATAAAAAAATTAGTATTACTATATCATTCGTGATTACTATTTTTTTTTCTTTTTTCAACTCGTGTAATTAACGAAAATTTAACCTAGTAAACATTATATAAATAAGGGGCTCTTTGCGAGGTAGATTGAGTTTGATAAGTAAAACTCTGATTCAGACTCATTTATTAAAAAAATCATATTTTTAGGCTCGAGCTTGGTTTGATTCAAGATTTAATAAGTCAATCTCAAGTGACTCACGTGCTAGCTTAAGTCGTTTACACCCGGTAAAAACCGAGTATCTTGCATACAAAGGGGACTTGTATCTTTGACATTGTGAAGGCCCACCAAAGGTGGGGTAATTGTGTCCACATCCATCATTCAGACAATTTTGCTTTTGCAGGTGAAACATGTGTTTTGATTGTGATAACGTTGTATCATACAAAAATATTATGTTTGTGATCCTATTTTCTAGAAGTTTTAAAATTTCATCATTTAATTCTACATTAGCTCTAGTCAAACACTGCCAAAAAGCACATTTGGGTCTGGTAGTTGATGTTGGACCATGTCATTTGTGAGGGTTACGGGTCCTTACATAGGAGACCACGTGGTTGAATTAGGCCCAAGGGGTCATATCCATCCTGTCCTAAGCCCAAATATTGTTATGATCCGGATACACGTCGACATCGTGAATAGAGGTGGGCAAATCGGCTTTCTTTGGAACCGACTCCGGTTCCAGTCAACAACTGGTTCCGATTTTGGTGCCGGTTTATATGACTGGTTTCGGTTCGGGCTTTGGTCATTTCCAGTTTGGGTTTTGCCGGGTAAAGATAAAACCGTCTCCACTTTTTCTGGTTCCAATTTCTCCAATGTTAACAGAACCGGACTGGATTCAAGAACCGGATGACATAATAAATATATAAAAAATTTCGAAAAATTTATAGAATTATAAACACATTTAAACAAACATAATCATGTTTAAAAATACATAAGGTAAAAAAAATTTTGAAATCCGGTCCGACCGGTGAACCGGTTCCTGGTCCGACCGGCGAACCAGCTCAACCGGCCGGTTCTCTTGAGAGCGGTTCACATGTTCTTTTTTAGTTGGCCGACCCTCCGATTCTCGACCCGTCTGGTCCGGCTTTTTACAACATTATATTTTTCTGAGAATTGGGAACCACCTGTACCCACTGATTTGAGTACAACATTTTTTATTCGGATTATTGTTTCCAGTTCCGGTTTTTTTCCCACCTCTAGTCCCAAACACTATGCATGCACATGTTAAGTGTTCAAATTTCTTAGTGATTGTACGGTTGAATACTTGATTTTTAGGGTGGGGCAGGTGCGTAGATATAATTCGAAACTTTATAACAAAAAAAAAAAAAACAAAATTATGAATAAAATTGGACATGTGTGCTTCGTGACTGCGTTATTACCCACAACTAAGATTTAATTAAATTCTTACCAAAATGCAAATAAAAATAAACACATGACAAACAAGTAGATTAGCTCATAATATTAATTAAAGTTAAGGGGATTATATGGTATTTATTCAAAATTTTAAAAAAAAAAAGATTGTGACCACACTTTAAAGGACAAAAGTTATGTTTTTGATTTGTAACATTATAAACTATACTATTCATAGAGTTATTTGAAAAAAAAAAACAAATTTCGTGGTCAAACTTAAAGATAGAAAACATTTGTGGTTAATTTATAAAAATAACAAACCTACATTGTCCTTACTCAAGTCATATATAGATGCATGCAAACTGTTTAACCGGTCAAAAACGAGTTTAGTAATAACTGAACCAGAACCGGTTATTAGTCAATATTTTAGAAACTGGTTTTGACTATTTTTTTAAGCATTATTATGTTTGTTTAAACAGTAATTATTTTTGTTTAGATGTGTTTAAAATTCAATAATTTTCTTTGGTATTTTTTTACCTATTAATTTATGATGTCATCTAATTCTTGAATCCGATCCGACTAGTGAATCAGCAAGACGTCCAGTTTAATGACAGGTCCAAATATAAAAACATTGATAAAATATATAAATCCTTAAAATGACCCTCAAAATTTTCTATTTAAAATACGTTTTTTATTGAATGCGACTTTATACGTGTGTAATAGGCGTAGAATGTCTAAATATTTCACATTTTAATTTAAATCTCTCACTTCTTTTTCTACTTAAATCATATGGGGGGTATAAAAAGTTTCCAATGGAAAGCCAAGTCAGAGTTAGAGATGGCCAAAAAAGGATCCGAATCAGCTGGCACAGGAACCAAAATTACCGAAACTGGTTCCAATTTTACTAGACCAAAACTTGAACCGGTTTAACCAGTTAGAAACCCCAACCTAACCAAAAATACTTCTTAACTTTGTTGACAAAACTGAAACCAATTTAAAATCAGAACCAGTTTCAAAACCATAACTAGTTCTAAAAGAACCGATTTGACCACCTTTAGTCAGGATTACGCAAGACAATGTTGTGTTGGTCAAATCAGACAATTCGTTTGAAACCCATTTTGTTCAAACAAAATAATATATTTTGTTTATTTAAAATGATGAACAATGAAGCAAGCAAAACGTACAACTTTCTGTGACGTTTAACTGGTCTAAAAGGACTGCTTAACATATGAACACAAATAAAATAGTGAGATATTTTTTTTATTTTGTATTAAATTTCTGAACAAGGGACCATGGCTAGGGGCTTGTTCGTCTTAATATTTGTGACCCCGTCAAACCTACAAAATTTACACAATTCATTATTTTTAAGGGATCTACGTGTTTTCATACAATGTATTCTTATTCTAGTTGATGTGTCACATGATTAGTGGTGAATTCATAACTTTTTTTTTTCAAACGGGTAAAAAATCTTTTAGGATTGTTTAAGTATCATTGTAATAATAATTTTCTCTTTAGTTCGGATCGGATCGGATCGGTCTAGTCATGTTAAAAAAAAAATCAATCAAATTAAATTTCATATATAAAAGCATAAAGAAAACTTAATACATTTAAATTCTCTTCATCAATCTGATTACACAAATCCGACTTCAATTATTTCATTGTCAAAAAACATCTTTTAACGATTGAGTTTGTAACTAGTAATATGAGAGCTAGCTTCAATAAACGTTAGACCAATGTAAATAAAAGATGTTTCTTTGTTTCAACCATCAAATTTACAAGACTTGATAAGCATTCCAAGTTCCGCTTTTAAGTTATCAATATGGGTTGGTAGTTCAATCCAAAATCTTCATTTTATTTTCACTGAAATCATACTTGTATATATCAAATAATCTTAGTATTGTTGGAATGTCAAACCCACCAAAATTATAAGTGAAAGAGGGAAGATTACAAAATTTTAGGAGGAGGATGATCGGGATTTTAACATATATATTACTAAAAGGATTTAAGATGGGTGGTGCCTTTAAGTGGGTACACCACAGTGAGTTCAGTTATATGAAATCAAACATTTGACTTTAAAGTGAGCGATATAATTTTAAGTTTGATACCTGATGCAACTGAATCCCAGCAATCCCGATCGACGGTCACATGACTCGACTACATCATCTTAAACCCAATAAAATTACATTAGGATGAATCAAATTTAAGGAAAACATTATTCAATTGAACATTCCCTATTTGAGCTTTGATTATTTGCTTAAAGAACACAATCTCATGAAGAATTGAACAAATAATGAATGAATGACATCTCTTCTTTCTTAAAATGTACACAATGATTAAAGAAGGAATGCTTTGACGTATTCATCCTTAAAATATAATCATGTAATACGTCAAAACATTCCTTCTTTAATCATTTATTTTTGTGTGGTAAGAAATTTGTTTTGAAAATAGTCAAATGCAAAATTGACTAACTACTAAGTTAGTAGCTATTTGTTGAGGTTGTGTGTTTCTGAGTCATGTGTTGGTTTATTTGATTATAGTAGCTTGTAACTCATATATCTAGGATAACATTATATGTATAACGCGTGGTTTACTTTTTTTTCAATATTTTTTTACATTGCTTTGTCTTTGAAACGATTTGAACCCTTTGTCTCAATGGAGGCAACAACTTAACACTAACATTTTAATCGTTTTGATCCACCTAACTTTCCGAGTCATGTGTGGTTTGCTTGTCGTGTAAGTTTCATGATTGGCCTAGTTAATCAATTTTACATTTTTCTTTATTTGTTTCATTAAATTGGAAAGCAATCTCATTTTGGCATTAAGATACATACCAAAGACCAAACATCCATATCAAAAAGTTGGTAAAACAGTCGGTTCAATTGCTTAAATAAGTTGCTTCCGTTTATGGCCTCATAAAGATTAAAGCAATTGGTGTTATGTTTTACATTTATAAATGTATAAACATATACTTATACAAATGCTTATAAATTCAAAAATATGACTCAAATGCTTAAAATAGTCAATTTGGACACATGGGTATAATTGACATTTTAAAAAGGTATTAACAATAACTTAAAATCATTGGTTGTTAAACATTAGCCTGCATTTGAACGGGAATGTATATGTTTTCAGACGACTAAAAAAATAAATAAAAATTTGTGAGGTATCTTTGTATTTTAAACTTGAGGTGTAAAAGCTCAAGCTCGGGTTTTAAATCAAACTCATGCACAACTCATTTATGATTTATGTATAGATCGCCTAATAATTTTTATGTATCTAAATAACTATTTATACGAGTGTGGTATCACTTTAACGTGAATTTATTAAACTTTAAACGCCTGCTAGAAGTAATAAGGCATTATAGCCTAACGATAACTTGGTGGTGAGATAATGTTCAGGAACCATAAATTTGTAGGTTCAAATCACACAAAGAGGTTTTCTCAAAGTATTGATGCTTCTCCTTAACTGGAACTGACAACTTGGAGGTGGATATGATCGGGTGATACTGTTGGTAGCACGATGATAATCTAGTGTTTCGTCAGTGATCCAAAATTAGTCATTAAAAAAACAAGCAATAACCATGATGGTTTAACATCAGACACACTTTATAAACTTGTATATATATTCACATTCTACTGTTATTTCTATCTGTCTTTTTAATTTATATATTTGGTTCATTTTCATCTCTAAAAGTATTTCTATTTCTATTCTAAAATTTCGAATTTTTTAAACAGTGAATTTCTAAACATAAGAATTGCTATAGACCATTGTTATAATTGTGAGTGTATAAGACTTAATTAGAAAAAAATAAATAAATAAATATTTGTAATTGAAATAAAGATAAAAATAGAGAATAAAATGTGATAGGTTAATAGGTTAAATAAAAATTAGAAATAAATTTAGAAAAATTTAATATTTCGTTAAATTATACGTATGGAAATAGATAGTGACCTAGGAGACAATGATGACACCTAAATCACAATTGAAGGTCAAGTAGCGCATAAGTAACTCACTTTAAGTATGAAGTATTAAGGTCTTTTGTATGAAGAAATAGAGACAATAGATAGTGGTGTAACATATAGGGGTGTTTATTGTTTTGGTTAACAGTTTGTTTGGTTTATTCAGTTCAGTTTAATTGGTTTTTTTTAAAAAAAATCCCTAACCGTTAACCGAACCGAACCGAATCGAATTCGGGAAATGGTAATTCAAATCGGTTCGGTTTCGGTTAAAACTAAACAAACCGAATTCAACCGAACAAACTGAATTCAATCTTATATATTATCAATAAAAATATAAATATAATTATGAATTCGGTTAACCTAACCGAATAAACCGAAAAAAACGAATTCAAAAAAATTCGGTTTTTTCGGTTACAGATACGGTCTGGCTCGGTTTTAAGATATAATTTAATGCAATTTTTTTTCAAAATATTTATATTAATTCCAAACTAAATAATTAAAAAAAATAAGTTTAACCACTCAAAACAAAAATGAAGCTCATAAATTATAAATTGCATAATACGAAAGCATAAAAAGGTTAAATGTTTGAATAGTTTATCAACATCATTATTCCTTAGTTCGGATTCACCAACATCATCATTCATCTTTGAGAATGTGTAACATGTTAGTGTTGTTAAAAAAAATTAATATCACTTTATATATACAAAATTTAGTTATATTTAAACAAGTCAAAACGAGCGAGCCAAAATGAACGACTATTCGAGCGAGCGACGAGCGAGCTTACCTTCTTCGTGCTCAGCTCGTTTAAAACTGAGCAAAATTTGAACGAGCTTTTTTCGAGTTTTTTCCGAGTGAGTATCGAGCGAGCGATGAGCGACGAACATTTTGAACAGCCCTAACCAAATATGAGTAGACTAGTGTACGTAGTGGATGGCCTCATGTATGTTGTGTGAAAAGAACTTCTAAGCTTGGGCTGTAAACGAACTAATGTTCGGTGAACAGTTCATTAACCGATCGATGGGGATTTCGTTTAATGTTCGATCGTTTAATAAAATAATGAACAAGAACAAGAAATTCCGTTCGTTTATATGTGTTCGTAAATATTTGATAATGTGTTCGTGAATATTCGATACTGTGCTTATTTATTTACATTTATTTTGCTTATTTATCAAATATGCTTTATATTCTTAACTTGTTTTTTTAGTTTAATAACATAACATTTAACTAGAAATTTGGTCACGTGAAATAAGTTGAATCTTGATAAAAAAAAACATATTAATTTGAAACTAAAATCTTTTAAATATTAGTTTAGGCTAATTTGTGATTATTATTTATAACTTTTTCTTTGATTTAAGATAATAATAATTATTTTTTTATATCAAGTGTTTAACCCTATATACATATAAAATGATTATCTCTAACGTTTGAGATGGACAATGTTGATTTTTATCTTTTAAATAATGTCTTTTTGTGTTTGTGAACAAGTTATTTTCTTAATAAACAAACACATATAAAAAAATTTATTCATTTCGTGTTTGTGAACAAGTTAAAAGTTAAACGAACTAATAAAAATAAGGCGTGTTCATATCGTATATAGCCCTATTCTAGCTATGCTAAAGGGAAAATTATGTAAGATTACAGTTTAGCTGACTATGTTATATAAAACGTGTAGTTGGACCATCAAGAATACACAAACATACAAGATGAAATTAGCAGTGCTGAAGATGCTAAGATAGATGAGTGGACATACAAGATTAGATTGGTTAAGGAATGAGATTTTTAGAAATAAATTAGTATTGACCTATATAATGAACAAGATAAGAGAGGGTCCAATAAGATGGTTTGAGCATATGAAGAAGAAACAAGTAACAACTTTAGTTTTAGTAATGGAAACACCAATGTTAGGGGGTGGGGGGACAAACTTAGGAAGAGTGAATTAGATATAATCTACTAGTATTGCACCTTTATGAGGAAAGGTTCCTGGACAGTATTTTGTGAATACATAAGATTAATGTTAATGATTTGTAGATAAAGGTGTAGATGTAGGTTAATTGCTCTTAAGACTGCTATTTTTTTGTAAAGATTTTTAAGAACTTTCATGTCTATGACATATTGTATCATATGTTTATGTGTGGTTTTATGATACTAGGATCAATTACAGAGCTTGACTCGAAATACAGGAGGTTGAGGGAGGCAAAATCGTAAATCTAGGTGACGAACTCAACACGTATTAAATTTTCAAACGGAAAAACATGAAATTACACTACAAATCGAAAAAAACATAGGGTGCCGCTTTAACTATCCTTTGCAATTGGCTAGGATAGTACATATATTTATCTCTTTTGAAAACAACTATATTTGCTTAAAATAGTTTACGTGTGTTGTTTGTTAGTTAGTTTGTATGATAGTTTTTGTGTTTGGGTTTTTGTTTGTTGGTGTGCTTGAATTTGTTTGTTTGTTATGGAGCTAGGGTCTTTAGAACAAAGGCAAAGGTCTTTAGGGACAGGGGCGACCGCGCCTCCTTTTTTTTTCGTCAGTAGTGTTAATTTTTGGCCCAAAATGTTTTTTAAAAAACAAATTTGTTCCCCCCCCCCCCCCCCACTTAAAAAAAATTAAAATGCATTATATTTTCATATATTTGAAAAAAATTAGGTTATCATCTCTGTTTAAAATAAACAACCAAAAATTTTGTAATTGGTTTGTGCAAAAAATTACTTTTAAAAATTACCCAAAGATTGCCTCTTAAAATACACCCAAGTCTAAATCCCAAATTCTTTTTCCCCCTTAATCTCTTCTAATCCTCATAACCTCTTAAGTCACTAACCCTAGCCTTGTATTTTCCCTATCGGCAACAAGCAAAGTAGGAGCATAATGGCTCCAGCAGCAGCAAAGCTCGGCAGTTGGTTCCTAGTTCTCCCATATGCCACAGTCTCAAACGACCAAGCACATTGCAGGCGGTCCTCGGCAGGGCGCCATTTCCGCAGCAGGTCGCCATTCGCAAGGTTTCCAGGTAGTACCGCAGCAGTCTAGGGCGGTAGACGGCAGTCCAGGACGCAGGCAACACTGCATCACGCTGTTTTAGGGTTTTAAGGTAACTTGTTCTGATTCTTCATTCTTGCATTATTTAGTTTTGATGAATTTCTATTTAAAGGAGTATATGAGACAATATCTTTTTCATTAGATTACATATTTATAGGCACTTGTTCGTAACGAATGCCCTTATGCGTATTACGTTCACTGCTTTGCTCATAAGTTACAACTTGCCTTGGTTTGTGTTTCAAGGGAAGTTATTCCAATACACTTATTCTTTACAAACTTAGTTTATATTATTGATGTGGCATGTGCTTCTAGTAAGAGTCATGCAGAGTTACAGAAGGCAAAGGCATATGAGATTATAAAGTTATTGAATTTGGGTGAAATCAAAACAGAAACAGGATTAAATCAAGTTGGGACATTAAGTAGAGCTGGTGATACACATTGGGGTTTCCATTTTAAAATTGTTTGTAGTTTAATTGACATGTTTGATGTCACTCGTGTGGTACTCTAGGGAATAATCGAAGACTTATTTCATACTACTTTTTCTCAACGTGGAGATGCTGATGCAGCTTTTAGTCATTTGCAATTATTTGAATTTGGGTTTGTTATTCGCTTGATAAAGGAAGTAACGGGAAGAACTAATACATTTCTCATGCCTTACAAAAGAAATATCAAGATATTCTTAATGTCATGGAGTTAGTTTCATCAACAAATGTTAGTCATAATAATTTCAAAAACAGAGGATGAGATTCTTTTTTTGCAAAAGTTACTTTTTTTGTGAGAAGAATCAGGTTGAAATGTCGTATATGACAGCTCCATATACTTCTACTAGGTACCAGCCTCATAAAAAAATCTTCGTGTTACATTTTAACATTCTTACCGAGTAGATCTATTTAATTCCATATTTGACAACCAATTACATGAGTTGAATAGTAGATTCAATGAGGACGCGATGGAGTTGTTATCTCTTAGTTATAGTTTAGTTTCTAATGAGATTAATGTTGATCAGATTTGTCTTCTTGTTGAGAAGTATTAACCTACAGATTTTCACGATCAAGACAAAACTAATTCACGATATCAATTGGAGATTTTTAATATTGAAAAGTCAAATAACACCAAGCTAAGTGGCATATCAACAATTCTGATTTATGCAAAAGTCTTGTTTAAACTCAGAAAAATGATACGTACTATTTGGTTGATAGAGCGATCTGGCTAATCTTGACACTTCTCGTTTTCACTGCAACAACAGAGAGAGGATTTTCAGCAATTAAAATATTCAAGAATATCTTTCAGAATAAGATGTCATATGAGTATCTTGCGAATAGCTTGGTGATTTACATATAAAAAGAAATTGGGGAAAAGTTTGACTCGGAATGCATAATCAATAAAATTCAAAAAATCTCAAAGGGTGTCGAGCTGAATTGTAATTCTTTTTTTAGGTACTCATTTTTTTCACACATAATGATAATTACTAGATACTTATATTTTTACTATTTGACCCGACTTAACCCGAATCACTTAGCCGTATATTTAACCCGACTAACCGAGATATACCGATCGATTGAAAAAAAATTGAGTTCACATAAATTTTTGCCCCACGTATCAATCATTTGAAGCTCCCCCTCTACTTTAGAAGCATACTCTATTTTCTTATATATAAAAAATAAAACATGTATACATCTCACTTTTTGTAAACTCTACCAACATTTTGCTATATTTTTTAAACGGCAAATCTATGTATATTATTCATGTTTCAAATTAAATTTTATCATGCTCAGCAGGGGCGGCCCTGAGAATTTGGGTGCCCAGGACGAGTCGGGGAAAAAAGGCCCCTAACGCCTAACGCATTCAAAAACAAAAAATTTTGTCGACCGTTCTTGAATATACGAGCCATTCTCTATCACACTTCTCCATATTTGACAAAGTTCTTGTATATAAAGCTGTAGAAAATCGTCTACCACTCGTTCCAGACACATTGTATGGACCATACATAATACTCGTGTCTCTTTTAAGACCTTTCTCGACTAAAAGTTTTATGTCATCAGAACTAAGTCCTTCCCAACTTATTGGATCGAATATATCAATAGGAATACGGTTAACATTTTCTTCCACATGTTGTTGCTCTTCTGTCTCTTCCGGTTCAACTTGAACATGTTCTTCCCCTTCAACATGTTGTTCCTCTTCTATATCTTCAAGCACAACTTCAACATGTTCTTCAATGTGTTCTTCAACAGTCGCTTTATTAATAAATTTAAACATAGCACTTGATTGTGACTGTCTCATTTCCTCGTCTCTTTTCCTTTTTTTTTCGTTTCTGACTGCCGGATAATTGTTTAGGAGACATAATTCCTTAATTTAAAAATTAAGTATGCAAATTAGTAAGCCCTAAATCCTAATCCTAAATCAGTAAATCACAAAATTTGAACTAAATTACTAAACCTAAATCAGTAAATGCAAATCCTAACCAGTTAACCTAAATGTCTAAATGATATAATCACAAACTAACAATCAACAGTCAACACATAAGACTAACACAAATTCACAAATCACAATCAACACATAAGAATATAAGACTAAGTGACTAACCTGGTGAGTGGTTAACTAGTGATTGGAGCCGATTGGAGCAGGGCAGATCCGAGCACCCGATTGGAGCCGATGGTGAGGGGCGAGCCGGTCGCCGGTGAGAGGCTGATTGGAGCAGCCGACTAGCCGAGCAAGACAGCAGTTAGCAAAGCGCCAGAGCCGACGCTGATTGGAGAAGGAGCAATCGCCGGTGTCACGGTCACACACGAGCACACACAAGTCGAGGGTTTTTTTTTTGGGGGGATTTCGATTGTAAACAAAACAGAGGAGGGAGTTAGAAAATGTCAAATGGGCCCAATTTTTTTTTAGAATTTTGCCATTTAGGTGGGATTTAGGTGGGTTAAGCTTGGCCCAATTTCCTAATACTATAACTAATAAAAATAAAAAATTTATGTGATGATCTTAAAAAATAATCAGGTATACAAAAAATTAAAAATGGACCTATTTTAATACAAATTGTGCCCCTTTTGAAATGGTTTTACAAACTTTTTATATTTAGTTTATGTTATATATATATATATATATATATATATATATATATATATATATAATAATTTTTAAAAAAATGTGCCCCTCAAAAAAACGGGCCCGGGACGGAGGTCGGGTTTGCCCCTCCCCGGGCCGCCCCTAATGCTCAGATTTCAACTTGTGACATGTAACTTTGTCATCAGAATGGATTGTTAATTTGTTATGATATATAGGTGTAGATAGATAGATAGATAAGAAGATGCGAATCGTGTTAGAAAGAAAGTCTGCCATGCAAGTACCCTTGAGTTATTTTCCAAGTCAAAATCATTTTTATTATTAAATATAAATTTCATATTAACATTTGAATACATTATTTAAATCAACCTTCTAGAATTCGTTCAATTCTTTTTGCATTAAGTTATAACTCCACACACGTTTTCCTATGTGATTTAAAAAAACACAAAAAATAAGACCAGTCTAATAATTACTTTTTTTAACAAGAAACGTTCAATCCTCATATATCAACCTGACGAATAAATTACCAAATCATTTAAAAAATATAGCGAACCAATTGACCGATAATCGAATAATTAGTTTAAGTAATACTTCAATCAATACCTTATATTGACCAATAATCGAACAATTAGTTGTAAACAAACCTATCCAGTATATTATCACTCTTCAGTAGGGTCTGAGAGAAGGATAAAGACAAATATTACCCATGTTCTAGTTGAGATAAAGAGGTTGCTACAAAAGAGTCACAGCTGCAAGTTATCGTTTAAAGTTAATAATTTCAGTGTTTTAAACATTATTTTTACAAAATAAGTAAAATAACGTTAAAATTAATGTTATTTTATTTTGTCATACATGCCCTACAAATTAATGCAATTAGTTGTAAAACTGATTCAAATAATACGGGAAGGTTTGGTAACGCAGAAAGCTGGCGGCGGCAAATTAAGGGAGCAGTTGGCTACTTGGCTCATTCATTCAAACGAAATAATTATTTTAAAACTCAGAGTTATTTTTTTTAGAATATTGAAAAAAATGAAATGTTAGCAAATCTAACTTTGTACTTATGAATTTAGCTCATAAGAATTTCATTGCTTTTAAAATATAAAATTAATATGTTATTACCTCGTTTATTACACATGTCAAATAAAAAATAATAAATAATCATCAATAAAATTTAAAAACTTATAAATTGGTTTTTTATATAAATTATGATTGAAAAATAAAATTTTAGATGATAAAATAATAATATTATATTTTTTAAACATGTCTCTATTAAAAGATTTTGTTTTTTAAACATTTATCCAAAAAAGTTGTTTAAAAAAATACCATTTTTTACAAAAATATAGGCTATTGCATGAGCTGAAATTATTTTTCATTAATTAAACATAAATAGTATAAATATTCTTTAATATAAATACTTTTGATAAGTAAAAAGAAAATTTATTGTAAACATTTGCTCCATATTTGTAGCATGTGTCTATTTTTACTTGACTGTTTTTAGTAGAGGAAACAATCACATCTACATACCAAAAACTAACACAATAAATGTTTTGGTTTTAGTGGGTTTTTTTTAAAAGATTTCAAACCATCTTTCACTTAATTTTTGTTGGGAGGCCTCCGTAATACCAACTCCGGTCATTGTTTCATATTTCCAATTTGCTTTTAGTTTCAAACACTGATGTAAAAATCGGCCTAGACGGTCGTTTAGAGCGGCGCCTAGGCGCTAAACGGTTATTTATTGTATTGATTTTGGCCTAGGCGGTGCCTAGACGCTAGGTGGTGTCGAGGCGGCCTAGTCGGGTCCTAGGCGGCCTAGTCAGATCTTTTTTTTGACTAACTTTATGATTATTTAGACATTTATCAACCTAAAATCCTAAATATGTCTCTGAAACATCGAATTCAGGGACTTAACATCGAAATTTATCTCTAAATATTGAAGTACTTGACTTAGTAATGTGTTTAAGTTTATTTTTAAATTATTTGAAGTATTATATTAAATTATTGATATTGATGTGTGTATATAATATATATATATATATATATATATATATATATTTGTAAAATTACATATAAAAATTGCAATCCGCCTAACGCCGATTAATCCCTAGGCGGTACCTCGCTGCCCGACTAGGGCCTAGCGACTTTTACAACCATGGTTTCAAGTAGTATGCGATGACATTTGAAATTCTCTTCTATTTAATTTTCATTTTAAAATTTAACATTAGAATTAGCTTAAAGTATCTTATTTTTCTTTTATAACTTTTAACATATTACAGTGTTACGCATTGTGTTTAAGTCAAAGTGATAGTGTGAGTTTAAGCAGCTGAAAATGGTTGTGTTAATTCGTTACGTTTGTTAAAAAACCCCATCCTCCATCATGGGCGAAGGATATAAGGGACCGGCGCCCCCCTGTTTTTTCGCGTAGTAGTGTATATTTCCCGATACGTAGTGTAAAATTTTTTAAAAACATTTACTTCGCCCCCCTGGAAAATTTTTATTTCGCCCCCCCTGGGATCCTCGTCAAGCTTCGCCACTGTGACCTCCATCAAGTAACAATCATTACATAATGTTTTCGTATCCCTATTTTGTTTTTCGGGATTTTAATAGAACCCATAACGTGGAGCCTCCAATGCAATCGCTGCATGAGTGAGTCTCTCTAATGGCACTGAAAAATGTTTTGTTGTAATTGTAGCATGATTGTAAAGTTGATGTTTTAATATTCAGTCACTACATTTTAAAGCAACGTTCGCCGTTCTAAAAAAATATATAATATATTTTTAATTATTTTTACAATAACTATGTTACAACTTACAAACCTATCCATTATGCACATTGAAAAAAGTGTAAATTACACAATACGTCCTTTGGTTATTTATAAATTTGCAGGCTGTTTTATTATTTATCTTTAAATATAGATGATTTCATCCTTTATCTGAATAAGTTCTTACAAGCAATGATTAGAAAACCAGGCCGGTCCGATCCGGTAGGTGAACCGGTCCGGTTAGGGGTTCTGGACCGTTTTTGGGTGATCCAGTCCGGTTAGGGGTCCTGGACCGTTTTTGGGCGAACCAGCGGTCGAACTGGGAAACCGGTGGTCGGAAAACTGGTGGTTGAACCGGTTTTTTTTATTTTTAAATTTGTTTTTTGATTTTTTATACATATATATTTATAAAATGTTTATAAAATCATCCGGTTCGACCGGTCATACCGGTCGGTCCTCTGACCAGTAAGGAGACCGGTTCAACGTCCAATCCGGTTCTGAAAACATTACTTACAAGTTACAATTTACTTTCTTTAACTTAGCAGTTGTTTCATTTTTTGTTAAATTAAAAAAAAACCGTAAATACTCTTATTCATAAAAGATGAAACCTGCAACTTGTTAAAATTATAGATGATGTTTTTTAGTTACTATGTTAAAAGTGTTTATAAAAATATCAAGAATTTCTTAATATTATTAATTGCTGATATATAATTAGAAAATCAATTCACCTTATTAAAAAATAAAACCATTTTTTTAGTGTTCACATAAAATATTTTCTTTATCTTTTTAAAAAAAGTGTTCTAAAACCTTTTTGACAATATTTTTTAGCTCGTCATAAAAACAACTTTTTAACTTTAGAATATTCATTGGATAAGAGTTTATTTCAATCATAGTTTTAAATGAACCGAACCAAGCCAAAGCTCGTATAGGAACGAGCTCAGCTCCTTGTAGATTTCTTGAATTCAAGCTCATCTCGTGACTACTTTTTCAAGTTCGAGTTTGACTTGTTTTATACTTATTAATTATTTTATCATTTTATTTATTTATGTTTATTTTGTTTGTTTTAGAACCGAATGTCTCTCTAAAAGTAAATTAGCTATTCAAAGGATGACGGCATTGTTTGCGTACATCTCATCTCCTCTTACCTTAAGGATAAATGGTTGTTTGGTAGCATCTGAATTAGTCTGAATCTGAACCAATCAGATTTGGAGCACTTGTTTCAAACGTCTGAACGAAAAAACATCTGAATCAGCCTCTGAATGATTCAGATCTTGAACCAAGTCTGAATGGAGAAAAAAAAAAAAGGAAGGGTGGTCGTCTTCCTTCCTATCGCCTCCCTCACTCCCCAGACTTACCATCAGCTTCCTCCTCTCCCACCGCACCGCACTGCACCACTGCTTGACGACCACTGGTTTGATGGTTCACATGGTTCGATGGTCCAGATGCTCGACGGGGGAAACTGATCAACGGCGTCAAGGGGGAGACCGACGAGAGCGAAGTGAAGACTAATGGGGGGCTGGGGGGGCTTGGAACCTCGACCGGGTGGAGGGTGGGGGTGGCTAGGGTTTTGAACGAAAAAATGGGTATTTTTTATTTGCATTCAGACGTGGAACCAAACAATCTTAACTGGTTCAGCATTTAATACTTCAGACCCTCTTAACCATTCCTATATGTTACCCATTCAACATTTAATAATTTAGACGCAATCAACCTTCATGACTACTTTTTCAAGTTCGAGTTTGACTTGTTTTATATTTATTAAATATTTTATTAAATATATTTATAAAAAGTTGTTAGTTATTTCTATATCAAGCTTGAGCTAAGCCACTCTTATTTATTTATTTATGTTTATTTTGTTTGTTTTAGAGCCAAATGTCTCTCTAAAAATAAACTAGCTATTCAAAGGATGCATGCATTGTTTGCGTATATCTAATACTCCTCTTACCTTAAGAATAACTCTATTACAAATGGTGTTGTGGTCATGAATTATTAGGGCTGTTCAAAAAACTCGCGGCTTGAGGTTCGCTCGAAGTTCGCTCGAAAAAAGCTCGGCTCGAAAAGACCTCGGCTCGAAAAGAGCTCGATACAAACGAGCCCGAGCCAGGGTTGGCTCGGCTCGATTTTTAGCATATATATATGTGTATATTAAATTATATACACACATATATGTTATATTACACACAAACATATAAATATATGTATATAAATATATATACATACATATATACTATACATAATTTATATATATATATATAGGGGAAGGGTTCCATTGAAAACCTTCATATTTGAGAAAACTAAGAAAACTAATCACAATTGTTATTAATCAATTTCGTTTTTCGTTTTTTATTTTACATTTTGTTTTATTATAAGGTTATATTTGTTAACAAAAAGAAAAAAAATAAAAAATATATGTAATTCATGTTATTACATATATGTAACTCATTGCTTACATATATGTACCTTCTGAACTATATATATGAGTTACATATACGTAACTTTATTGGTTACATATACGTAATTTCGTAATCTACATATTTTTATTAAAAGTTTTTGTTTGTTTATCACATTTCTAAGCTAATAATAAAAAATCATGAAAAAAAAATTTTAAAAATTGATTGGTTAGTAGGAGTTTTCTTGGTTTTCTCCAAAGTGAGGAGTTTTTATTTGAACCCTCCTCTATATATATATTTAATATCTTATACACAAATTTATCTATATATATATATATATATATATATATTATGTATAATATATATATGAGTAAACTTCTATTTTACTCCATGTGGTTTGACAATATTAAGCATTTTGCTTCAAAACTTTCAAAATGATCATTATGCTCCCTATGGTTTGACAGTTTAATCATTTTGCTCCAAACTTTTCTAATATGTCTCCATTATACTCCATTTTTTTCGAAACCACAGGGAGCAAAAGGGTTATAACTGTCAAATCATAGGGAGCAAAATGATTAAATTGTCAAACCACAGAGAGCATAATGATCATTTTGAAAGTTTTGGAGCAAAAGGGTTAATATTGTCAAACCACAGGGAGTAAAAGAGAAGTTTACTCTATATATATGTATGTATCTATATACACACATATTATATATACACACACATATAGATATATTAGATTATATATATATATATATATAAAATGGATTTCGTATATATAAGAGATTTTATATATATTATATATGTATGTTTGTAAAGTGGAGGAAGAAGTAAAAAAAAAACTAAGCTGGCTCGTGGCTCGGCTCGAGGCTCGAGTTTCTTTACGAGCTCGAGTTCGAGCTCGATTTTTTGGCTCGAAAAAATTTTCGAGCTGGCTCGGCTCGGCTCGGCTCGATTACAGCCCTATGAATTATGTATATTTTGTTTGAATAGCAAGCACACCCTCCTAGAATCCACTATAACTCAGTTTCATTAGACCACACGCAGTGGTTACCCCGCCCTCTCCCGCGGGCTTGCTCCCTTCGGCGGCCACAGCGGGAACACCGCCCCTCCCCTTCAGCGGCCCCGCCCAAAACAACTCAACGGCTCCCGCTCCCTGCTTGATTCACGCTCTCTGCCATGACCCATGTGAGGAAGGGTTTGAGTGGGGAAGGGTTTGAGTGGGGAAGGTTTTCAGTGGGGTGACCACTGTGAGGGTTTAAGGTTTTCAGTGGGGTGATGACGTGGAAGGAAATTTCGGTGGGGAAGGATTTTTAGTGGGGTGACCGCTGTGGATAGTCTTAGGCTCAAACCCGTATCATTTGGTGAGGATCAATACCAATGTCACTAACCCAGGTGACAATCAGCGATTTATATCATTATAAAAATTACAATACAAATTAAAGATTTAAAAAAAATAAAAAAATATCTTTAAGTTGAGAAAATCGAACCATTAAACCCATAAAACAGGTCAAACCAGTTGATATAGTTGACTCATCCAACTCGACATGTTTTTCATATCTTTAAATTACAAACTAACAATTCAGAGCAAAATGTTCGTTGGAATTAATCAAACATTAGATGGTCATATGCCTTTTTTTGAAAGGTTAATTTTTTGGATCACTTACCGATCATTGCAGTATCATCATGCCACCCGCATTATATTTTCATCTTATTATATCAACCATAAGTAGGACTGTAAACGAACCGAACGTCAGCGAACAGTTCGTGAAACGTTCGACGGGAAGTTCGTTTAGTTAAATGAACGAACATGAACAAAGGTCGTGTTCGTTAACGTTCGGTAACATGTTCGTTTACGTTCGTTTATGTTCAATTAAGTCCATCTATCATATTTATTCATTAAATGTGTTGTATATTTTAATTTTTTATTTTTAGTCTAATAACATAATATTTAAGTTATTTTTAGTGTAATACTATAATATTTTAATTTATATATTTATAAATAATTATCTCCAATGCTTGAGATTAAGAATGTTGAGTTTTATTTTTTAAATAATATGTGTTCTTTAGCGTTCGTGAACCGTTCGTGAACAAACTAAATTCCTTAATGAACGAACACGAACAAGAATTCTCGTTCGGTTAGCGTTCATGAACCATTAGTGAACAAGTTGAAAGTTAAACGAACGAAAACGAACAATGGCTCGTTCGTGTTCGTTCGGTTTATTTACAACCCTGGCCATCAGATCAACAGTTTTGAAGAAAACTCAACACTTTTGAAAAAACCCTTATAGGATTAGAACCAAGGATCATTTGATTCATAAACCTTATCTTATTACTAATATACCGTTAGAGTCTACAGATGCTCAAAAAACCAGTTAATCGAACCGATACCGGTTTCGGTTATACATCGGTTTCGGTTTTAGATCTTGAAAACCGGTTACCAGACTTTGACGGTTGAACCGGTTCGATTATTTCAAAACAAATTTTCGACCAGTTAACCAATTTGTGCACCTCTACGCTAGACTGTAATGCCTTTAGTCATATCCTTCATGCAATTCCTATTTAAATCTAGTTAAATAATTCTTTTATATATACACATATATGTATGTATTTTTATCACATTTTTTATATTTATTAAAGATTTGTAATAAAAAAATAAAAATAATACTTATATAGGTTCATAGGTTCGATAACTTGTAATAGAATTGATGCGTGAGAGAAATATTAGATTACATAGAGTTGACGAATGAGATGGGTTCATTAACAATTCACAGATGAAAAAATGACAAAAAAGAAAGAATTCACTCCTCTTTTATATCTTGCATCTATAGTATTTTTGCCCTGGTGGATTTCTCTCTTATTTCAAAAAAGTCTGGAATCATGGGTTATTTATTGGTGGAATACTAGGCAATTTGAAACTTTTTTGAATGATATTGAAGAAAAGAGTATTCTAGAAAAATTCATAGAATTAGAGGAACTCCTCTTCTTAGAGGAAATGATCAAGAAATACTCAGAGACACATCTACAAAACCTTCATATAGGAATTCACAAGGAAACAATCCAATTAATCAAGATACACAACGAGTGTCGTATTTATCAAATAAAAAAAACTTATTCTTATTTAATAGGATAGTGAAAAAAATAATACTCTAGACTTCACAGAAATAAAAGTTTTTGTGCACATGTTAAATTTTAGATCACCTAAAAGTTCTTTTTTTTTTGTTTTTCTATTCTATTAAGTATTTATATGTTATCTTTTACTAAATTTGATTTTTCTCTTCTTTTTCTTATATTAAATATTGATTATTTTATTGAGCTTGGTAAAAAAATATGATTAAATCAAAATTTAATTTTTATAGAATTTCTTTAAAAAATATATATTAACTTATTTAAAATAAATAATTTAAACATACATTTATTTAACTTGTGTAGTATACAAGTTTTAACCTAATTCAACATTTAATAGAAAATATAGACAAAAAAAAAAAAACTTTTAGACAGCATACAAACAACATGTATCTCTTATGATTTTTTTTATTAAAGAAAGAACATATGATATATTAACAAAATAATAAAAGCGATTCACAAAATCTTAACTAAAACAAAATAAATAAATCAATAAATAATATAAAAACATACGATCAACCCTCCCTTCCTTCCTTCTTCCACTTCAACCTCCTCCTACCAAAAAAGAACCATTCAACCCCATTTCAGCTTTATATAAACCTTCCTTCCAAATGTTCTTCAAAACACTTCAATTTTGATCAAATTCATCACTCCATCTACTCAAATTTTGATCAAATTCATCACTCGATCTACTCAAATTTGATCAAATTCATCATCCAATCTTCAAATCTTCCAAATGGGGAAAATCTTAACCCTTCTCTTCTTCATTCTAATTTCAAATTCAATCATATCATCTGCACAAGATTGCAACACATATACCTTCACAAACAACGCAATTTTCACCACATGCGTCACTTTACCCGTTCAAAACTCCCATCTCCACTGGAACTACCACCCCACCAACGGCACCGTCGACGTCGCTTTCCGGCACACCGGAGTTTCGGCGTCGGATTGGGTCGCCTGGGCTCTGAACGTCGACGGTGCGGGTATGGTTGGGGCTCAAGCCCTGGTGGCTTTACCCGACACGAACGGGTCGGTTCAGGCTTACACGTCCGCGGTTACCGGGTACGGTACGACGTTGCAACGGAGTGCGTTGAGCTTCGATGTGCCGGTGATCAGGGCTGAGAGGGACGGGAATGGTGACGTTATTATTTATGGGACTTTGGTGTTGCCTGGTGGCCGGACCAGTTTTAACCATGTTTGGCAGATGGGTCCGGTGTCGAATGGAGCTCCCGGTGCTCATGCTATGGGCTCGGAGAATAGGAATTCGGTCGGGACGGTGGATTTTGTGACCGGTCAGGCTGGAGCCGGCGGAGGGGTTGGTGGGTCGCTGCTTCACCGGAGAAACGTAAACATTTTTTGCTTGACCAATCGTTCTATGTTTGATTTATAGTTTTCAAATATTTATTTTTTTAAACTACACCCGAAATCGAGTTGTCAAACTATTTAGGAGGGGATAACGTAATAAATATTATAAAAATTTATATGTTTTTGTAGATATAATAAAATTAAAATCCACAAACCAATGTTTTCTAGATTAAAAAAAAACACTGAAATGGTTTCAAAACCAGATTATGATGATCGTACTCGATGTTTTCTAGATCAAACCAAAAACATAACCGATCTGGGTAGGTGGTTAGGCATAGGGGTGTTCAAAATATATGAAACTCGAAAAATTTCGAAATCCGAATCGTATTCGAAACCCGAAAAAATCTCATCCGAAATCTAGTTCGGGTCAGATAATATGAATTTAGATTCAGATCGGGTCGGATTGGGTTTTGGATATGCAAAAACAAGTTTTTACGGGTCAGGTATCCGAATAACCCGAATAAAACCAATTTGTTTGGGTTATTCAGATGTAAGAATTTGGGCTTACGGGTTGTTTATGTTTTCGGATCGGGGGATATAATTTGATATTCGGGTCGGGTTTCAGATAAACCAAAAGATTTTTCCAAACCCGCCTGGCTCGTTATACGAGCCAATAAACACCTTTAGTTAGATAAAGTGTGTTTCAATTTTCAACTGAACACTTGGATCCAGAATCATATCAGATGTCTTGACCGGATCCCACCTTTTTTTATCTTTATATTTATTTTTCTTTCAAAGTTATCATTTAGTAATATATTTTATTTATTTACTAAAAATTTATGTTTTATTAATATAAGAAATAAGCTATTGTAATGTTTTACATTGTTTTCAATACATATTCTTGATTACAATGAACCCATTTTGGTTATTTAATTCGACAGACTCATGGAGTACTAAACGCAGTAAGTTGGGGTGTAATGATGCCAATGGGAGCAATGGTTGCAAGATACTTGAAGGTATTCAAAGTGGCTAATCCTGCTTGGTTTTACATCCATGTCACCTGCCAAGTCATTGCTTACGGCGTCGGCGTCGCAGGATGGGCCACCGGGCTCAAGCTTGGGAGCGACTCCGAGGCCCTTAAATACACTACCCATCGCAACATCGGAATTACCCTTTTCGTCTTCGGAACCTTGCAGGTAGGACCTCACCACTAGCCATTGGACTGGTTGACAAACATACACTTCTTCTTTAACTTTGAACCTTTTTCAATCGACTAAACATGGTTATGATTGTGATTGTGATTATGATGTAGGTATTTGCATTGCTTTTGAGGCCGAAGCCCGATCACAAATACAGGATATACTGGAACGTCTACCACACCAGCATAGGATACGCTGTGATCTCGCTTAGCATTGCTAATGTGTTCAAGGGGCTCGATATCTTGGACCCCGAGAAGAAATGGAAGAATGCATACCTTGGTGTGATTATAACTTTGGGAGTGATTGCAGCCATCTTGGAAGCTTTTACATGGTTTGTTGTTTTGAGGAGAAAGAATGTAGAGAAAGAACAAGTAAACGGCGCTTATGGAGCCAACGGTTATGGCCGCCACAACGGTCACAACTCGACGGCATAGAAGAGAACATGTAGGTCATGGTTATATATAGATTATGTATTTTTTGAGGTTCATTGTTGTTAGGTGTTATATTCTTTGGTCTCATTTGTATTTGGGCACGATGCCATTTTTTGTGATATACATATATTTATACACACTCGCGTGCATATGCATACTTAAATAGTTAAATGCTTGCATTTACCATCTTAAAAGCAAAACCTGAATCTTGATCCCAAGAGAAACATGATCCGATTGCATAATATAACTAATCAAACATTAAATGGTAATATTTTATAAGAAATGAAAATGATATCCACTTTGTTCATGTCACCAAAAAAATAAATTGGAAACACTAGTTCTGCCATTGTAAATTTTCACACTTTTACCGGAAAACTCACCACACCCCCCCCCCCCACCCCACCCCACCCCCATCACTAAAATCCATCTATTGTTCATATTATGAGACTTAATGTAACATCCGGTCTCGTTTACCACCAATATTGTCCGCTGTGTCCACTCGGATTGCTTTTGGTTGCCCCGGTGATAACTTCCTAGGGATGGGGACATTCGATAATATTGATGGTAAAAGAGACCAAATGTTACACTTAAACTCACACCACTTTAATATGGATAAACACAAGATGTTCCCAAAACCATTAACATATAAAGTTTCACATAGTAAACAAACTCGAATCCTCATTTCTTATGCATAAAAACATCGACTCATAATTAAATTTGTATGTATGTATGTATAGAATCTGCCCCTTAAATACCATTACAACATAATTCATAATCTACAATAATATTTTCACAAGTTTTGAAGATGTCATTAAAAACAAACAATCTTTCTCCCTATGATTCAAACCACAGTGACAAACGATCATATCCTAAAACTCGAAACTAATTAAGAAACAATCTCCATGAATCGATGGAGAGATTTGTGATCTAACTAACGACACATACTCGTAATAATCGAATCAAACCCGACAACCTGGAGGCACGATTTGCCCGCTGTAAATCGGCCTCACGTTGCAGCATTCTTGATGTGCATGTCCACGGTGACCTTCATATCTTAGATTGATGTTTGAAATCTGCACATGCTCGCAACCATTGTTTGCTTTGCTACACCTAAGCTTCACCACTGCTGGTGTAGTTGCGGTTCCCTTTACGTTCTTGATGAAAACTTTGTGAACTTTAACCAATGATGGTTTCTGTACAATTTTCATATTTCAGAAATAGACCACATTAATAGTTTTTTTGTTCTTTTTCTATAATATGGTCGTCCGACAATATAATATGCATTGGCGA
Organism: Mikania micrantha; assembly: GCA_009363875.1. NCBI lineage: Eukaryota > Viridiplantae > Streptophyta > Magnoliopsida > Asterales > Asteraceae > Mikania > Mikania micrantha. The sequence goes on from CM018683.1 coordinate 23,861,787, forward strand.
AGGTTCTGCCATTTTTCTGGCCAGAAGTCTCGATATAGTGTTTTCAGTCGAAAAATTTTATATGTATTGAGTCTGGCCCCTTCGGTTTTTCTTCATAAAATCCTTGGGCCCCCCTTGGATTTTTAAAAATTATAAAGTTGAACTAATATTGTAAGTTTTAACATTATCTTTAATGGTTCACAATATCGGTTGTTATCTTGTTCATTAGCCAATCTTGGGTTTATATCTTGTTTTGGGCATGAAAAATTAAAATGGGCCTTAACTATTGAACATTACATATTTCAACAATCGTCTTTGCAAAGAAAACTGCTGAGAAGTTTGATTCGGAGTGTATAATCATTGAGTCCGAAGAGCTTAAAGGTCGTCGCGTTGAATTGTGATTCTTTTTCCGGATACTCACCTTTTCATTTTAAATATTTTATGTCTTGTTTGATACAAACATATATATATATATATATATATATATTTGAATGGAACAAATATTTGATATTTTAAACTCTAAATTGTTTGATCCGACCAGAATAATCATGTGTCGACCCGAATTTTAGCTCCGCCACTGAATATATGGTCGTTCGATAGTATAATATGGTCGGACGACTGTGTTATAGAGTTGGACAGGCCGTATTAAAAAAAAATCTCGTTTTTATAGAACAAGCAACAAATTACATACCTGTTTGGTGCATGCACCATGGGGGCAATAATCTTGCTCAATGATAATAGGGTTTTCAACTTTATCCATTGTAAGATCTTCAAAATGCATATCAGCAACCTCCCCCGGAAGCGAATCGGGCCATGTTTTGATCCGAACACCGTTTTGCGTGCACGCGAACACGCAGTTCCTCACGAAAACCCCTCTCACGGGCTTCTCCCCAGGGTTCCTACCCAAACTTCCAACACTAATACCATGGCCCGGACCACATTTCACACCCTCAATGCGCAAGTTTTCACATCCATCACCGATTGAGATACAATCATCACCCGTTTTGATCACCGAGTTCTTGATCGTGATGTGTTTTGACCACCCCAAATGGATTCCATCCGTGTTTGGGCTCTCTGCAGGCGCGAGGATCTGGAATTTATCGAATGTTACATTTGTGCATGACATCACGTTAGCATGGAAGTTCTTGCTGTCCTTTGAAGTTATTCCGGTGATCAAAGAGTTCTGGATGAAGTTAAAGCTAAGATTCTGTGTCATTACAATGTAGAACATCATGAATATATGATTAATCCATTTGAAATTAATTAAGTTAATGAATTTGTATATATGAGCTGAATCAATATCATGTAAAGACCTTTATTTAACGAGAACGTGATTGGTAAGAAACATGTGATAAATCGCATGAAACGTGCATACAACAAGCTTGATTTCATGAGTTTTATCACGTGTTGTTTTTTAATTACACATACACGTTCTCGTCTAGGGTTTTTACATGATATATGCTTATAAGATACACATACATACTGAAGACCACACGGCTTTTTGCTATGAGCATGTTTCTTCGGGTTGTTCGATGGCCATGCCATGGCTCCTCCAACACCGTCTAACGTACCACAACCTAATTAGTAAAATTTATTAGACCATCCCCATTATAGTCTATGAGGTGCGTCATGGATTATGTAACACAATAGACAAATCTCATAGCAATAAAAATCCAAACATGAGAAATGCTAAGTTCATTAAAAATTATTCATTTCAAATATGATCAATGCATTTTGGGCGTATTTGCTTTCGATGAGAGCTAAACAACATAATTACGCATGTTTGAGTGGAAGTAATGATGCAGTAACTGGGTCAGCCTCTCGGTTCCCAGCCTCTTGGAGCCCACGTTCTTGGAACCCAGCCTCTCAGAGCCCAGCCTCTTGGTTCCCAGCCTCTCGGAGCCAGGTTCTTGTAGCCCGGCCTCTCATGGATGTGTTACGGAAGAACCGGGATAAAAGCAAGGAATTAATAAAAGGCAAGGAATGAGATAATGGACGCAAGGAATGGATAAAAGGCAGCATCTTGGGTTGGAGCAGCCTGGTTGGATCAGCTAGGTTTGACTTGAGCTGTGATTTGGATAAGCCGGAATAGTTATCTTAATTTTTCGTTCATTTTTGAATTTTAAATTTCCTTTGTTTTAGGCGTATTTGATGGGAGTTGATTGTTATATATTTTGGTTTTTCCTTTAGTAAACTCAGTTTTTGATCATAGTTTTTGAGATTAATAAAAGTCCGATTCCAGTGTTCTTGGTTGTGTTTGATTCTGCTGAGCTTGCAAGCCAAATTGCATCAAGTAATCTAGAAATGGATGATGCTATGAGAAACTTTAACTCATGCAACAAAAAACAAAGTTGTAAGCTTTTAGCGAACAAAATGAACAATATTTGTGGTAAATGACATATATAGTTCTCGAGGGCTTGACTTGCATACGCTCAATGAGGCAAATGATTTGATACCTGATAATGTCAAGCCATTCACATAACTAAATGTAATCCATTGCTTTCCTTTAGGGATAACCGCAGGATCCTTGGGACCGATCAACAACGCATCGATTCTGACCTCGACAGGGGCTTTGCAAGGTCCACGAAACTCGAAAGCGTTCAAGCAAAAACGACCTTTGGGGATGATCACTTTGCCTTGTTTTGGTGCACAACATGCAGCCTTCCATGCTGCATCCAAAGCCTAGAAATCCATTGAGAATGTTAACATTTTAGCATAGTACATAGAATTCATTGTGTTTTAAAAGGTTTTACCTTACTGATTTCTGCACCAGGCTTGGCGCCAAACTTTGTGACGTCAAAAACATGAGCCTTGGAGACCATGATAATGAACATAAAAACAAGAAAAGCTGTCGTTGATTTGGAGCCAGTCATGGCTAGAATTGGGTTTAGATGCAATTATTAGATGTTTGAAAGATGTTTTGATTGATGCTATTTATGATATATGTGAAGTTAATTTGTTTGAGAATGAAATCTTGTTTTGGATTTCAATGGCCGTAATGGATTGATGTTTTTGGACCAGAAAGGATACAAACACTACATTTTCTTATTTTAGAAATTATTTTACAAAATATGTAATGTATATGTTGTTTAGAGCTAGATTTTTCTTTTTTTATATCAAGAAAAATATTTGTATTTTTAGTTAACAATAAAAGTAATGTTATTTTTTATTTTTAAGGTTTTACTTTTGATTAGCTAAGCTAATTAAAATCAAAAAGCTAATTGCAAGTAAAAACCTAAAAATAAAAAGCAATATTATTTTGATTAATTTCTAATATTATCATTTTAATAAATTGCAATTTTTGTTATCAAGAATTATTCATAGTTATGAAACTCCTCGAGTAATTCAGAGTGTTTGAGAGTAGCCTTCGAGTACTACTCGCCAATGCCGACTACTCGCAGAGTAATTTATGAGTACCTGTCAACTAGGCCGAGTACTTAATATTTTCCAGTTGACCGATTTAGCAACGCCTGTCAACTTCTGCAGCCATTAGTCTGATGAGTAAAATGCATTATTTATAGTACGTTTCAGCCATTCACCAAATACACATTATTCTTTCTACCTCTCTCACTTTCTCTCATTTCCAAAACACCCAATGCCACGATTGGTCTTTCACTTGTAATCAAGGCATAAATAGATGGCCATGGATTCTGGTAGATCACCATGAAAAGAGGAGAGAGATGGAGGCATACGGGGTAGTAGTCACAACTAATAACCATGGTTATTTGAGGACCTCGAAGCTTCGTGTGGTCAGCAACAAATGAAACACGATGTAGATGACAGTAGTAGTGTGGATTTGTATATAACGTAACGAATGGTTTTTGAAAAACAACTTATCAACCTTTTATAAAAAATCATTTTCAAAAGCCCTTTTAGGTTTGACAAACAATTTATTGACTTATTGCCTTTCTGAAAAAAACTAATAAGTCAATAAAACATTTTTAGGTCTTGTTTGGGATTTCATTTAAAAACGACTTATTGACTTATTAGCTTTTTCAAAAAGCCAGTAAGTCAATAAGTTGTTTGTCAAACCCAAAAGGACTTTTAAAAATGACTTTTTGTAAAAGGGTGATAAGTTGTTTTTTAAAAGCTAAAAATTCTAGCTTTTCAAAATGACTTATGACTTATTGACATAAAATTACAAATCTACCCCACTCTTTACCCTTTACCCAATAACATTAAATAGTGTCAATAAAAAAATGTCCTTTTTGGTCATTTTGACAATAAATTTTGAAAAAGTTAATCCAAACACATTTTTAAAAACTTCATTTCAAAAAGTCATAACTTAATAAGCACTTTTAAGAAAAAGTCCTTTTGAAGTTAAATAAGCAATCCCAAACAGGGCCTTAGATGAAATCCTAAACATGACCTATATAACGTAACAAATGGAGGTTTCGTAGTGGTGTTTCATGGTGGCTATGACGGTTAGAGTCTCACGACATATGTGGTAAATTTGGAATAACCCATAATGATAGATCGCAATGGGCGACGAAAGAAATATGGATGATTCTGGTTACATGAAGGGATGGTTTACTAAAGAGATGTCAACAAAACTCAAATCATATGTAACTATCAAAGTTATGCCTACATAACCAAATTTTCTATTTATTTGTATAAAAATGTTTGTGTGTTAAAATATACAAGGAATTTTATATTTTTGCCAGAATTTTAAAAGGTCAACAGAAAAATCAATGTAAATTCAAAAGTCAATGAAATTATTTCAAGAACTTGAAAAGTACTGAAATATTTGCCTCAAATTTGAAAAGTTGCTGAAATATTTGACGGATTCATGCCGATTTGGCTTTCTGGGCTGATTTTTAGGGTGGCCGTTTAGCCAAAACTGAAGCGACCAACGACTACCTATCGCCTAAGCACTGATTAATTATCTGCTTAAGCCGATTTTACAACATTGATTTTGATGTGCATATTTTTATATACATTTTGATATAAATCTTACAAAAAAATACCGTATCTAATATATTGACCAACAAAATTTAATGTTTAATACAACTCTGTATTTTATAAAATTTTAATCAAAATACTGATAAAACAAATATATTAAAGCATGATTTTAATAATACATATAAACAAAAACTTTTGAAATGAAAGCAAAATTATTTATTAAATAAATTCAAATCATTATTTTGTGTGATTAGAAAAAACTAGAAAAGTTTCACGTGCATAGTGGTAACTCTCCAGCTACCCAAATATAAAAACATAGATACACAAAATACTTCATGATAGTTTCGTTCTAAGACTCCCCACAGTGCATATCCCGCCCGGCCAGCGGCCTCCTCACCCGCCGCGGGTCCAGTGGGAACACCGCCACCCTAGCCAACGGCCCCTGCCCAATTCCCTCCCACGGCCCGCGCTTCCCGCTTGAAATGGTGGCTTGTAATTGGCCCAAGTAAACTAGCCGTTTACCAACGGCATTTTCATAAAAATTTTTTTTTAAAAAAACCAAATAAATACTCAACATTTTTACCTCAAAAACCACCCAAATCTCTGTATATTTCTTAAAGAATCCGAATCGTTTGTGATAATTGAAAGTTTGCATATATATTATATCTAACAATCTTGACCTATAAAAAGATAATGAATAAATTTGGGTAAGATTTGTTGTATTTTTTGGTTAAAATGAGTAACATTATGACATAAAATGGATTGAGATGAGTAACACTATAGCATAATGTGAGTCTAGATGAGTAACTTAAAAACTATATTAAAATAATGAATTCAAACAATTAAAAATAATTAATAATATATTTAATGGTAAAACCATTAAAAAAACATTCAAATAAATTATTTGTTTCATTACAACTTATTTTTAACTTGAACAAAATTTATGTTTTTTGAAAACGATTCATTTAAATTGAAACTGATTTTACTTAAAACTCATCATGACCCCTGTTACGTAACCAACCTAGCCCATCTATTTTGATAGACATAATGTATATGTATGCTTATGCGTGTGTGTGAACATAACATACGGTTGAAAACCAATGTTGTCATACTAACAAACTATTACATATATTGAACAAATCTAATATGTTATAAACAATTTTTTATGAAGATGTTTGATAATAATAATTGTTGATAAAATAATAAATGACAAATACTTAAAAAATAATAAATAACAAATGATAAAAATTTAATGATTATAAAATTATATTTTAAGGTATTATATAATTGAATTTTTCTTATAGGAAGATTTATATATTTGATATTTAATTGTATACTTTAATTATTCAAAATTATTAATATTGAATTCAATATAAAAGTCAATTAGTATTTAATAAAAGAGATAGATGAAAAAATAATTTATAAAGTTTATAAGAAGGTGACAATTGTCACTCTAGTTATTTTTTATTAGAATAAAGATTTAAAAAATCAATTTTAAAAGTATTAAAAGTAAAAGAATAATTTTAATTTATAAAAAAAATACAGTCCTATAAATTAAAATTATGAAAACTAATGATTTCTGTTGATATGATAAAACCATCCCTAAAATATTTGCAAAGATTTAGAGATATTAAAATCTTTTCCAAACAAAAGAAAAACAAAAAACCCAAAATCACGCTTCCACGTAGCACCTCACACGAAACACGTTATAGCTGGGCATAGCTACCGGCCTATTTCCCACCACCTCCACTTCCACGCCAAAAAATTTCAAACTCCCTTCTTGCGATTTCTAGGGTTTCGGATTTTCATGGCATCCTCCGATGAAGAAGACGAGATTGTTCTTGATTCTGTAACAAACTACCATTTTATTGACTCATGTAAAGTGCCGGTTTCGTTTTCAGTATTACCGCTTCACTGGAATGATCACGATGACGTGATCGAAAACGGAAATGCGTCGGTTGCGTTGCTCGGACTGGCGGACGGAGGTCTTCAATCGGTCTACACGGAAGTTATCGGCTGGAAGTTGGAGCTATCTTACGTAATGCCGGAAGTTTACGTGCTTTCCAAGGGGAAGAGGTGGATAAAGCTCCAGAAACCGAGGAACAGTTACGGAGATATTATTAAGAGTGTTTTGATCGTGATTCGGTGTCTGCACTTTGTGAAGAGGAATGTTCGTGCAAGTAGAAAAGATGTTTCAAGTTATTTGATGAAAAGCTTTAGGTTTTTTGTGTTTTTGTTATGTTTGAGTAGCTTAATCTGTTTTATAAGTTTGTATTGGTTATATAGTCAACTTTCGTTGATCGTGCAGCTCGTATGATTTTGTTGAACCCGAGAAGTGTTTATATGCTCATGTGCCGTTGATCCGAAGTGCTGTTGCTAACGACAAGGATTTGGCCAAATCGAAGGTTTGTTCTTCGTTGCCAGTCGTTGTTATGAATCACCGTATGTAAAATTGTCACACGTATACTTGTCTTTTTGTTACACAATTAGGGTTTTGTTTTCAAAATTTTTTAAGCAGCGATTTATCTTCTATTGGTGTCATGTTACACTAAATGAAAGCGTCAGTTGTAGATTTGAATGAGGCATTGTGTTTATTGCTTGATTTTAGTGTTTGATAGTGTATTACAGTTTCAGTAAACTGTTCAGAAGTATATACTATATATAGAAGAATATGTTTAGTGATCAAGCAATAAGCATGTATTGACACCTAAAATCTTGCCAGTATCTTGAAGTGTTTCTTATGGAGAGTGAGAATCCTGGAAGAAGAGAAGCTCTTCATGAGGTCAATAGCATTATTTTTTCATATATATATATATATATATATATTTGCATGATTTTATACGTGGTTCATTCTTGTGCTTTAGAATTTACTCATACAGAAGGAAATTTTCTTTTTCTTATTGAAGGATAATCAAATGTCAAACAAGTTCAAATTTATAGCCTCTGATGAGGATGATGAAACTGATGGCGACTTTGACGATGAAGATGAAGATGAAGAGCTCTTCGATTCTGTTTGTGCATTCTGCGACAATGGTGGTCATGTTCTCCTGTATGGATATAATATTTTTGCATGGTGACTTAATTGAGACATCAAATAGAACATGTACATCCACTGTGTAAGGTTCTTAGGGTTTAATTCAGGATGGATGTCCATGTATCAGTAGCACATTGCAGTGAATTTCCTTATATTTTAACATTTTTAAAGCGCCTTTTGTTGACTAGGCATTTAGATTTAAAACAGTGCCTGATGTGTAATTACTTTTTCTCATCAAAAGTACATGTGTGTATATTACCTTACACTATTCTACATATGGCAGTTGTGATGGACAATGTTTACGATCTTTTCATCCAACCATAAAGGCCGGAGTTGAAACTTCTTGCGAGTCCCTTGGCTTTAAAAATGCCGCTGAATATGAGGTATGAACCTATCTGTATTATGTCTATGTTCCATTCTTATCATCTGCAGTTGGCTTGAACTTAATCATCTATGCTTTCTGTATGCAGGCAATTGCGACTTATCTTTGTTACAACTGTAGTCACAAGAAACATCAGTGCTTTGCTTGCGGAATGTTGGGCTCTTCTGATAAGACTTCTGCTGAGGTTCTGCTATTACCAACTCTAAAAGTAGAATATTTTATGTATGTTATTCTCAAATACAGTTGATTGATTGTTGCTATGGTATGCAACATTGTGCAACGGACATACCTACTACTTTTGATATTTTTGCCAGTATATATATGTGTTACTCCTATATGTTGGCATGGTGCGGGGTAACTTGTAATGATAATGCCTGCCTGAACAAATGATTGTTGATCTTGGTTCAAGAATCCACAGTTTGTTTATGAAGCGTAGTGCAAAATTTCAGATACAGCCAGCATCCCTACTTTTTGCAACTTTGTATATGGAGTTCGTGTGGAATTTGGATACATAGTTTATGGGTACAGTTGATTTTCTTAAAAATTATGTTCATTAAACTCTCATTGTAGGTGTTTCAATGTGCTTCTGCAACTTGTGGGCATTTTTATCATCCTGAATGTGTTGCAAATTTGATCTACCCATCTGATGAAACCCTGGCAAATCAACTTAAAAGTCAAATAGCCGCAAGAGAACCATTCACTTGTCCCATCCATAAGTGTCATCTTTGTCAAAATGGAGAAAATAAAGATGAATATGAATTGCAATTTGCAATCTGCAGGCGTTGCCCCAAGGCATATCATCGGAAATGCTTACCCAAGTAATTTCGATTTTGCTCATGAGTTTTATGTCACCAACAAAGAACATGATATTAAATTCTTAATAATATGTGTTCAGGAAAATTGCTTTTGAAGGTAGTGCTGATGGAACTATCGAGCAAAGGGCATGGGATGATCTCCTGCCTAAGCGTATCTTAATGTATTGCATGTAAGTGCTCTTATTGCATAATCTAGATACACATTTAATGTAATTGCTAAGTATTACATTTTCTAGGAAGCACAAGATCATTCCACGTCTTAAGACACCTAAAAGAGATCATCTTTTATTTCCTTCTATTGAACGGAAAAGGAATCGAGAAGGAATTCGAACAAATATGATGGTACAAAGAAGGAGCAATGCTTTTGGAAATCTTAAAGGACCCACCACTGAAAAGATGCCAACGGTAATTGAAAGACGGCATAACACTGTTGCTTATAGTGATACTGCACTGGTAAAAGGTGTGTCTTCCACCATGCACAAAAAGACATCTTCTATTGACAACAAGAAATCTATTTCTGGAAATTTGGAGCAGCCTTCTGACATGGTCAGAAGCAAACAACCATATAAAGATGCACAGAGAGAACGACATTTTACTATTGACAACAAGATATTTATTTCTGGAAATTTGGAGCAGCCTTCGGACATGGTCAGAAGCAAACAACCATATAAAGATACACAGAGAGAACAATATTTTACTTTTAAGCCAGTGAAGGAGGCAGTAGTGAGTTCACTTCCTAAAGTAGATGCTGACATGAAAACAAGGTTTATATTGTAATGCGTTTTATGTTTTCACCATTTAAGTGTCATCATAATTCTATATAACATAATCTATTGTGTGTAGGCTTTTGAAGTTAATGGAAGATTCCACATCTTCATATGATTTGGAAGAATTCATTAACGAGAAGAAAAGGAAGTGTACTTATGCAATATACGCCCCACAATATGGATTGGACAAGACCATTACCATCGGGAAGGTGGAGGCTTCTGTAGAGGTGGTAAACCAACCAGTCTACATGACAAGCTTATATAGTTAAATATTTTTAAACTCACAAGGTGATTTTCTTTTTATACTTTTTTGACCTTCACAGGCGGTAAAAGCGGCATTAAAAATATTAGAGAATAAAGGTAGAGTTGAAGATGCAAAAGCTGTTTGTGAACCAAATGTTCTCTATCAGCTCATCAAATGGAAGGTATGGCGAAAGTTGACCTTTATGTTAGTTTCTATGTTTAATATATGCTTTGCTTGCTTTATTTTGCTATAGTATTTTTATGATTTGTAAAGACGAATTTATTGTGATCCATTTTCTATTGGCATGCAGAAAAGGCTTCGTGTCTTTCTCGCCCCCTTTTTCCACGGAGCACGTTATACCTCATTTGGACGCCATTTCACAAAGGTAGACAAACTTAAAGAGGTACGATCCATGTGCTCCTTGTATTTTTCTAGTTGACTAGTAAACACATTCAGGTTATATGTTATATCTTTCTGCTCTATTCCTAAGTATTGATGGAAACTAGATACAGTTAGGAAAAGTAATGAAAGGATCATGATCCCTTGATCAAAGGTGCAGATACATAAATTGTATAATTAGATGAAAACCTAAATTTGTAATAATTGTGGAAGCATATGTCCCATGCAAACAGTGCGTCGGTTTTAATTGAATTTATTCTGATGGGATGATCTTCTATGGCTTGACTCTACTTGCTCATGGGTTTGAGCAACTTGATTATGACAATTGCTGATGTTTTATGGAGATAACTCCAATTTCATGTGTATTTCCAAAGCCTTTTCATTTGTAGTTTATCTTTTAAAAGTTGACATGATAGTAGATTTCCAAGTATCTAAGCTTAGCATGAAGCTTATGGCTTTGGCTTTATTGTGCAGATTGTTGACAGACTTCATTGGTACGTGGAAGACGGTGATATGGTAAGAGGCTTCCATTGTTTCTCTTTAAACTACGGTGCCAAACTTTGTCCTTTTACCAAGTGGGATTTAGATTATTTAACGAGGTTTTTGGGGATGGATCGGGTCACGAAAGCACGTCTTCAAACTTTAAGGAGAGAATTCAAAGGGCTCAAGATGAAGGAGAGAATTCGAGGGTGTTGAAGACTTTAGATGCCTAAATATTTTCTACAAATAGTATTATCAATTGAACATTGTTATGAGTTAAATACAATGCTATTCGATGTTGGAAGGTCGAAAGCTTATGAATAACATATCAAAGATTCCAAAAAGGTGATATTCATGAAAAGTTAGGGGGTGTTTGTTTTTTTTTAAAACCTCTTCTAACCTCTTATGTCTGCGCCACGCAGACGCGGGAAGAGGTTAGAGGTTCGTAGACCGTTTGTTTTCTCGCAGACATTTCATTAAAAAACGTTTGCGCGGCCTCTTCTTGGCGCAGACGTGGACCAAGCTCTTCTTGAGGTCTTCCAACCTCTTCTTCCTTCCACAATCCACATCTGATGAACCAAATTCCCACCGCCAAAGCCACGTCTCCCACCTCCCATCTCCGTCGGCTTCCACCGCCGCCGCCTCCACCGTCGCACCTACCGCCGCCTCCACCGCTCGCGACCTACCGCCGCACCTACCTCCGTCGGTCTCCACCTCCCGCTCGCGACCTACCACCGCACCTACCGCTCGCGGCCATGTCGATCTACCAAAACCCTTCGTCCTCCAAAACCCACCGCTCGCAGCCATAGGCGATCCACCAAAACCCTTTGTGGTTCGACGATGATGGTGACAGCGATCCACCAAAACCCTTTGTGGTTCGACGGTTCCAACATCTAGGTCGTTCGATCGAACCCTAGGGTTTCTCCTCGCCGCCGTGGGGGTTTGCTCCACCTCTTCGCCGCCGCCGTAGGTGGAGGGGCTGAGCAGGGAAGTCGTCGATCAGAGATTAGGGGCGACGAAAACGAACCCTAGGTTTGAGAAGAGCGGCGGTTGTGGAGGATCGGAGATGAGATGCGGTAGGTGGAGGGGCTGAGGTCGACGATGGGTTGGGACGGTGGGGTTAGTGGAAGATCGGAGATGGTCGATCAGAGGTGGGGAAGAGTTCAATGGTGGGGTTGGGACGGTGGGGTTGGGAAGAGTTTTTAAGTTGATCAGAAAACAAACACCCCAAAAGCTCTTCTTGCAGGGGTTTGGTCCACCTCTTCTGCAAAAGATGTCTGCAGATGTGGTCCGCAGACCGCAGACATTTTGCCTCTGAAAAAACAAACACCACCTTAATGTTTTCTAAATCTAATGGAAAAGAGGAGACAGAGCACACATGTGTACATTGTGGTTGTGGAAGTTCTAACCAAGAAGACTTTAGACATGGGTGGGTAGAGACCGAGTTTGGGAGGGGTTGAGGTAATGGTGATAGGCTTCATGAGAAAAAGCCACAAATCGGATGTTACAAGTGCAATGAATTTGGACATTATATGTCGGAATGTCTTAGTTGGGAGCAAAAGAAAGAGAAGGATAACTTGACTCAGTTGGACTGGCATAAGAGACCAGTAAAATATTGAAGAATGGTGTTACAAGATTAGGGGTGATTGTTGGACTAATCTTGTAATTATTTGATAGTTAGAGGAGTGAATTAGTAAGTTTATTTGTTTTGTGTTTTGATTTGTTTGAGTTGGCTAGAAAGGTTTATAGGGTTTAGAATTTGATTTAGATTATAATTAGGTTTGGGTGTTATTTATTTGAGAGTCAAGGGTTGCATGTCTTCCGAATAGAGGGTTGGTTCTCTGTTGGTAGGTTTTTCATTTAAATAAAATCAAAGATCATAATTCAATTTCTCCACAAAAATCGACCTGTGTTCTCTGATTATCTGCTTCAGTATCTGGTTCCAAAATAAACTAGCAGTGCACTGGATACAACAGTCCTACCATCCACACTATTTATTATTTTGTAGAATATGCACAGACATGATGAAAAGCATGGTGGAACATGGCAGGGTTAATTGATTAGAATCTTGTGTATTTAAAAGAAACTCTCTTATATCACTGCAAATATGCAAATAAGAAGACTAATGTCCTGATTGATAGGCCATATTCATTAATTGAAAAGCGTAAATACTGATGTTTTTTTTAAGTTAGAACATACCATATATTATGACTGAGGAATCTCCATGTAAACTGCTCAATTTCAACATGACCAAAAAGACCATTTTCAAATTATCATGACAAGTGTTGACTCAACAATGTGATATCCAGTTATGTGGTTCATTTTACATTTCATATTCATATGTTGCCTTTCAGATTTTCTCTTGCTTAGTTTTTATTAAATATATATTCGTGACAGTCTGTAGTTCTGGTTAGAAGTCAGGCACTCACAGTTTGCATTTTCCTATTTGTTTTACACTTGTACTTATAAGCTTTCTGTTCTCTATTATTAGATAGTGGACTTTTGCTGTGGTTCGAATGATTTCAGTTGCTTCATGAAAGAAAAGCTTGACATAATGGGAAAGAGATGCAAATTCAAGAACTACGATCTCATCACTCCAAAGGTAGTGTAACTTGACTGGTTTTGACAAAATCTGTAACATTCTTGCACTTAAATAAAATCTCTACCATTTAAGCAAGTGCATTTATTTGCAAATTCAAAAACTGCAACCTTATCACCTGATAATCATTCCTTTTTTGCATATCATATACAGCCTCTTTTTTATCTTCTTTACTTTCATGTTTTCCAAAATCACCTTGAATGTTTCTACCTATCATTCTATTATAATTTTACATTAATATTTCAAATTTGTCCGTCTTTTTGTCACCTCCATGTTTTCCAATTATCTACCTATTAATCTATTATAATTTTACATTAATATTTCAAATTTGCTTGTCTTTTTGTTCAGAACGCGTTCAATTTTGAAAAGAGAGATTGGTTTAGTGTTCCTGTGGAAGCACTACCTGATGGTTCTCGCCTGGTATTGTACTTGATTTTATCTTTGCTTTTATATTTTCTCTAGAAGGATTGAAATAGAGGTGATGCAATGGGTGGGTTGGGTAATGGGCCATAAAAAATGATTTTTGGTACGGGTTGAATGGGTTGGGTTGGGTTCACCTAGAACACTTGTCCAAAAAGTTGTTATTTAATGAAAACCTAGATTGTCAAATATGATTACAAAAAGATTATTATTGGAGCAACAAGTTAGAAAGTTTTACGCGTGAAAAACTTACTTTGGGTTACTTTTTACTCCTTTGATTATTGCTCGCTTTACCCATTAGTGATAAAAACCAAACCCGAGTTAATCTATCACCAATTTTATTCTAAAAGTTACTTCTTCAAAAGGTAATGGGACTAAATCCTCCATTTGGAGTGCACGCATCTCTTGCCAACAAATTTATTGATCATGCTCTCAAGTTCAAACCAAAACTGATTATCCTTATTGTTCCCAAAGAAACTAGAAGGTACCACATCAATTGTTTCGTCACTCTGGATTTCAATTATGAATAATTTATATATGATTTTATATCAACTGTCTTTTGCGTTTCTATACCAGGCTTGATTGTAAAAGCCCCCGATATGATTTAATCTGGGAGGAACGTAACATGCTCTCTGGCAAGGTCTTATTTATTACTTTACGTAACATTAGTGAGCATTTATTTTAGCTTCTTCATCCCTATCCTTATAATTTAACATGAAAATACATTTTTTCTAAAAATTAGTCACTTTAAAAAAATCTTGCTTCTCAATCCACATATTTATTCCTATTTTCATTAAATATGATTTCTTTATTCTTAAACTGGGTGTGGGCCTCAGAGCAACTGGTAGGATTGTTGTTTTGTAACCTTTAGCTTTAAGGTTATGGGTTCATGTCATGGGAAACATCCTCTTGCACAAATGTTTGGGGACTGGGATTAGGCTGAGTAAATCAGATCGTGAAAATCGGTAGCTCATTCAAGCACTAGGTTTGCCTTTTTTTTTTTTTAGTTAAACTATTAATTTTTCTAATTCTCTACTTTAAGCTACTCACAAAAAGATCATCATCGTACTCAGTCATGGTTGTAGATATCGCTAGCTGCTAATCAACCCAACACTTTTAACATTATTTTCAAAAAAATTAAGTAAAATAACGTTAAAATTAGTGCAATTTTACTTTTGTCATCAAGGGCAACACATTTATTATATGCGTGCACCGCAAACGGGGCCGTTATTCACAAAAATATGTGCAATAGATAAAGAAAATGAATAATGAATCTTTATATTTTGGAACTCATTATACTACTATAGTTCTCCCTAAAGATGGGGTTTGGAGATAAGGATCCAGATGTAGGAGTGAATTAGCAGAATTTATGGATATTCCTCAAATTGAGGATGGGGATGGGGATGGGGGATGGCGATCTAATTGGGGGTGCTCTTATAAGTGGACTTACTGCTTGTTTAATTCCTATTGGTTTGTTTAGTCATTTTACCTGCCTGGATCCGTGAACATTAGAGACCAGCCATTAGACGATTGGAATGTTAAACCGCCACCACTCTCACTCTGGAGCCGACCTGACTGGACCGCCAAGCACTCACAGCTCGCCAAAAAACATGGCCACACACACCAAAAGCAATACACATCACACCATGCCTATTTAGATAATGTCCCAAGACAATCTCATGCTATTCCACCCAACTATGAAAATACAAATACGATATCACATAAGCATGATAACATCATGGTGGACATGGATATGTCAGATGACCCAATTCCAGTAAATTTCTCAACTAACCCTCCGTGCACTCAACCAAGGTATTTGGGACAACATCCAGGTATCGGTCCACCACATGATGCAAATACAAGTGTTCAGCATATGCAATCAGGTCATCGGGCTAACTATGGTTACGCTGGTAGCTGTTTTTACTATGATCAACCTGATTATGGTCACACTGCATATCCACGTCCACCAAACAGTTCAGTTAATCAACAAGCTCAACCAGATTTTGCAAGTGCAGGTACCACGTATCCCATGCATAGGCATAATTAGAATCAGTTGTTTTTATTTTGTTTTTTGTTTTTACAATGTAAGTAGATACCGTTAAAAGTCATTTTGTATGATGAAATTGGAATGTGGTTTACAACTGATTTTTAAAGTTTAAGAGCTTATTTTTAAGTCTCGAGCTAGACTTGCTTAGAGATTTATTGTAATAGCCCAATCCAATCTTATCAAGATTTATCTACTTTGCCCTTGATGAATTGTCCATCTAGGAACTTACGGTTTTGTTTTTACCTGACGAGTTGTTTGTCCATGTGAAACTCATCTTGATAATGAATGTATCTACCTCCCTTATAAAAAGGTCTATTCTCCCCTCAATTGATGTGGGATTTTACAATCCACCCCGCTTATGAAGCCTAACATCCTTGTTGACACATCAGTCCAACCATGACTCTGATACCATCTGTAACAGTCAAGCCAACTATATCAAGATATTGTTTAGTTTTGTCCTTTATGGATTGCCCATCCTAAACCTTACGATTTTGTTGTCACTTGATGAGTTGCTTATGCAGAGAAAACGTGTATTGATAAGGAATGTATTCATATCCTTATAAAGGTTTAGTTCTTCCTTCAAATGATGGGATATAAATTTATTTTTAAAGCTCGAGCTTCCTCGTATGAAAATTTTCAAGCTCAAGTTTATCTTGAATCGTTTATTATTAATTATTTAATTTTTTATTTTTATTATTAGTTTTTAATATGTTTATAATTATACTTTTCATATTCTAACATCATATATATCAAAAAAAAAAATCTATATAAAAACAATTATTTATGTAAATACACACTTAAATAAAAAGTATTTTTAGGCTTACGAGGTGTTTCAAGCTTGACATGTGAAACTTAAGGTTAACTAGGATTAATCCTCCCGCTCGTTGCTGCGGGTTATCATAGTACACTCGTGAGAACATGTATTATATATCTTTTGCAGAAACATAAGTCAAATAGTAAAATCAAATCTTTCTTCACGAACTCTGAACAATATTTCATAAAAACATAAAATTATACAAAATATTCACAAATATGTTACAAAAAAAAATTGCTAACAAAATCTTTTTATTAGCAACCAATCGTTTGAATTAAAACAAAAAAACTCAAATGTCTAAGCAAATCTCTCAAATTTAGTACATTCATCTTTGTTTACTGCTTTTCAAAGTTTTAAAAAACTTATAGTGGTCCAAGTTTAAATTATATAAATATCATTACATGGAACATACACTTACATTAAACCTGAATAAAAAATTATGTTTTGAATAAACAAATCAATTTTAATGTGGATTATTATGAACCACATGCTTATTTCCAAGATTTCAAATAGACAGCCCATATATAATTTAAGGGTTTTCTCTCTAAGATCGTTTTCTCATAATACAAACATTCATATGTGTCTGTGTGAATATGTGTATGTGTGTGTTTATATGTATATGTAATTTTGGACCCATTTTTACTATTTCACTGTTCCTTTTCATGACATTTAATAATATATAGTAATACTTAAGAAAGCCATATTTCAAGGCACTTTTAAGTATGATTTGTTATAACTTTTTACCTATCTGATATCAAGCGTATCGGTAGCTCGTTTGATTTGTTTAACACATTCTTAAGCTTGACTTACATTGTATATGGACAGACAAAAAAGAAAACGTCCAAGTTGCCAAATTTTAACAGAAGAAGAAACTAAAGGGACCATAAATGCAAACTTTTCTTGAAAGGTACTTAAAAACGAATTCGCCGTTGCCGGGGATCGACTTGCAAGTCAACTACAAGTCTACAACAACTTGTAAGTTTTAGAAATGATCTTTTAAAAATCAACCCATTCATTTACAAAACCAAGTGTTAAAGTTTGAAATTCCCCTCATCTTTCTTGACCTTTTATTTTGGTCTTGTTTCTTTGATATGTTTGAACAATCATACCTATGTGGCTATGTACAAAGACTTCACGCAGTGGTGTCCTATCAAACTTAGTTTAAGAAAGTCACAAAATGTGACACGATTACGTAAATGAAGGTTGTATAGTTGAGTCTCACAAATTTAAACTTTAACTAACCTTTTTACATACCATAATTTACATCAGTGTGTCGTGTATTTTGTAATGGTAAAATCTTATTACAAGTTAGTCATTTATAAGCATGACAAAATGAGTGAGTCGGGTCGGGTGAGACAACATGTCATAACGTTTGGTTAGGAAATGTGTGAGTTAGATTGAGTTTTAAGCAAAATTAGTTTTCGGCGAAATGATTCGTTTTTAAAAAACATTAATTTAATTTAAGTTAAAACGAGTTGTAATTAAACAAATAGTTTATTCGAACAATTTATGTTGATTTTCTTATCAAATATATTAATGGTAATTCTTAAACGTTTGAAAATTATTATATTCTTATAGTTTTAGGTTACACATCTCAATCCGTATTATGTTAAGGTGTTACCCATCTTAACCTGTTATATGTTATGATGTCATTCATTTCAACTCAAAATAAAACAATTATTCAGTCAAACCAATTCATATATCTGGCTTTAGATCAAAATTGTTAGGTCTAGTCATTTAATTGTTTTTAAATAAGGCAACATGAAACAAATTTATAGTGTAAAGAGTTGGTGCGGTCAATAGCACTTGTAAAGTTAACAACATATTATTAAAAATTTTCTATTGTTAGTTTATAATTTCTAGATGCAAAAGTTTATAAATTTTTAAAATAGTTTTAGGGTTTGAAAGATTTAAAACATGTATCCCTAATTTTTGTTGAAATAGCTTAAATTCAAATTAAAATCTTGAAGTTTTTTGTTCAAGACCAAAACTACAACTACAAATTGTAACAAGTGTTCCTATTAAAAAAGCATTAATTATTATATAACTAAATTATATGCTAATTAAGCGAATAGGAATTCAAATTCTTATTGAAAGCGTTAATTATTATATAATTATAATATGCAATTTAAGTGAATATTCCAAGCAGGAATTTGCACTTTTTAAAATGCTAAAAGTAAATAATAATTCCAACATACATGCTTAAGGTTCCAAGGTTCACCATCAACATATGACCATTTAACATATAGCTTCTAAGATCAATAACTAACTTTTACAAATATTCTTGAGCGTTTGTTAGATAAATAACCAACAAAGTGTTAGATAAAAATATGTGATCTGGTGGTGATTTTGTATCATCATGGTTAGACAAGTGTAATTGGATTTACCTAAAGATCAAACAAAAAATTAGTATAAACAATTATACGATTTAAACGAGTTAGAAAATGTGAAGCGCATGCTAAAACAAAAATGTTCTAATTTTTTGAAATCATAGAGCTCAAGTTTATTCATACTATCCAATAACTATAACAAATGGTGTTAGATGTCTTAATTGTTGAATCTATTCAACATATGGAGAAGATTAAGAACAAAATGCATAACATGAAGGTTCAGAGAAACAGATAAAGAATGGAAAATGTTGAGATTTTATTATTACTCAGGATCTAACACAAATGACAATTACACACACTCCTTATATAGGAGAAAGAACAATCAACAAACTAACAAACTTGTAACTACTTTAACAGACTAACAAACCACAACTGAATCTTTTGAAGTAACTTCATCACCCCCCCTTACTTCAAACCTTTTCATTCCAACACAAAGTCTAAATTGAACAAATTTCTCTCTGGAAACAGCTTTAGTAAGCATATCAGCATACTGTTCATTAGTACCACAAAACTCCAACTGAATTTCACCTTGCTTAACCAAATCTCTAATGAAATGATGCTTCAATTCAATGTGTTTAGACCTACTGTGCATAATCGGATTTCTTGACAGGTTAATAGCTGATCTGTTATCACAGAAAATAACAGTTGAAAACCTTTGATCACAACCCAGATCTCTCAAAATTCTTCTTAACCACACACCCTGACATGCAGCAGCAGTAGCGGCTATGTACTCAGCCTCAGTACTTGATAATGCTACTGTGGACTGCTTTCTGGAACTCCAAGAAATGGCACATCTGCCCAGCATGAATACATTTGCAGAAATACTCTTGCGATCATCAGCACACCCAGCCCAGTCACTATCAGTGTACCCAATCAATTCTAGACTACTTTGTCTATCATACCACAAACCCAGCTCACATGTTCCAGCTACATATCTAAGAATCCTCCTAACAGCTCCTTGATGATTCTTAGTAGGCCTCTGCATAAATCTGGAAACCATACTAACAGAGAAGGCTAGATCAGGTCTAGTATGAGTCAGGTAAATCAGCCCACCAACCACACTTCTATAGTTTGAATCATCTACCATACCTGACTCATCATCAGCTTGCAATTTCTCACTAGCATTCATGGGGGTCACTTCAGCCTTAGCCCTGGCCATGCCAAACTTATTTAATAACTTCCTGGCATATTGAGATTGACAAACAAAGATCCCTTCATTCTTTTGAGTCACCTCAAGGCCCAGAAAGAATTTTAGCATGCCCAAGTCAGACATTTCAAATTCTAACTTCATACTTGCCTTAAATTCTTTTATCATCTTTTGACTTGAACTGGTGCACACTATGTCATCTACATAGAGACACACATACATGATCTCATGATCATCAGAGGTCTTTATGTACAGAGTGGGTTCACTGTTGCTTCTCAGAAAACCGTTTCTCAGAAAGTAGCCATCGATTTTGGAGTACCAGGCCCTGGGCGCCTGCTTTAACCCGTACAAGGCTTTTCTTAGTTTGTAAACTTTGATCTCACTTCCTTTAACTTCAAAGCCCTCTGGTTGATCAACATATATTTCTTCATCAAGATCCCCATTGAGAAATGCTGTTTTTACATCTAGCTGGTGTAGTTCCCAGCCTCTATGGGCTGCTATGGCAATGATGACTCTGATGGTTTCAAACCGGGCAACCGGAGCAAAAGTCTCCGTATAATCGATGCCTTCCACCTGAGAATATCCCTTAGCAACAAGCCTGGCTTTGTATCTAGTGATCTCACTATCAGGTCCAATCTTTGTTTTAAAGGTCCACTTTACTCCAACAGCCTTCTTCCCAGCAGGCAGCGAGGTGAGCTCCCATGTCTGGTTCCTCCTTAATGCCTCCATTTCTTCGTGCATAGCCTGCTGCCATTCGGGCTTGGGAGCTGCCTCAGTGTAAGTCACTGGGTCGCTTATGGTTAAAGCAAATAACTGAGTCTCTTCATCTGATAGGTCTTCTCCAGTGGTGTAGTCACTGAGCCATGCGAGTCTTCTACTGGCTCTTCTGGACGGTCCTGTGGAGGTTTGAGTTGTGGGATTGGTATTTGTTGTAGTGGTGATTGGATTTAGGCCGGTAGTTGTAGTGGTGATTGGGTTTAGGCTGGTACTGGGAAAGTTTAATGGAGAATGAGATGGGCTTGGTTGAGAGTTTTGCTGAGAGGGAGTGTCTTCGGTTTCATAGGTTTCAACTGGGAATGGGTCTGTAAATAAGGTGGGGTCTGGTTCAAGAGCTTTTGTCCCATCACTGGTCCATGGCCATATTCCTTCTTCATCGAAAATCACATGCTTTTGTACTGAGAACTTCTTAGTAGTTGGGTTATACAGCCTGTAGCCAGGACTGTGTTGGCAGTAGCCTACCATAATGCACTTTTCAGACCGGTCATCTAGCTTTTGTCTTTGTTGTGATGGGACTAGACTGTAGGCTATGCTGCCAAACACTTTTAGGTGGTGAACGGATGGCTTGTGTCCGGACCATGCCTCCATTGGGGTCTGGTTGGGCCTGGTGCGCGTAGGTGACCTATTCAGCAGGTAGATTGCAGTGGCCACCCCCTCGGCCCAGAGGGTATTAGGTAGACCCTTTTGTTTAAGCATACTTCTGGTGAATCCCATTACTGTCCGGTTCTTCCGTTCAACCACCCCATTGTGTTGAGGGGTGTGTGGGACCGTAAGCTCTCTTTTGATGCCTTCCTTTTTGCAGTACTTGTCAAACTCAGTGGAGCAGAACTCACCTCCCCTGTCAGTTCTGAGTACTTTGATCCGACTTGAGCTTTCAGTCTCGGTGAGTGCTTTAAAGGCTTTAAAGTTATCAAATGCTTCTGATTTGTTTTTCAAGAAGTAAACCCAGTTCATACGGGTGTAGTCATCAATCAGTAGCAGGTAGTACTTGCTTCCGCCTAGGCTTGGAGCTTGCATAGGGCCGCAGAGGTCAGCGTGGATAAGTTGGAGTTTTGATGTGGCCTTCCAGGAGTGTGAGTCAAATGGCTGCTTGTGCTGTTTGCCCATCGTGCATCCTTCACACAGGCCTGTGGCAGTGATCGGGGGAAGCCCTTTCACCATGCCTTGGTCTGCTAGGTGTTTGAGTCCTTGGAAGTGCAAGTGACCGTACCTTTGGTGCCAGAGATTTGAGAGGTGATTGGTGGTCTGGAGCTGAGTGGCCTGGTCCCCTAAGTCCTGTGAAGCATCCAACAGGAACATGTTGTTAGAGGAGACCTTGATGTTCATAAGGGTGGATCCCAGCTTCTTGTTCTTGATGGTGCATTGACCTTCATCGAAGGTCAAGGAGTAGCCTTTCCTCATCAGCTGGCCTACGCTGAGGAGGTTGTACTCTAGTTTGGGGGCATAGTACACCTCTTCCAGTAGTTTGTATTTATCACCTTGAATGACTATTTTCACTGTGCCCTTGCCTTCCACCCCTAGTTTTTTTTTGTCTCCGAGATTCACCTCCAACTTGAAGGTTTCGTCTATATCCATGAAGCTCCCACGGTGTCCGGTCATGTGGTTTGAACATCCTGAGTCCAGGAACCAGAGGTGTGACTTGTTTCTCTCACTTTCTGTACTGACCACCAGGGCTAGGGGAGCTTGTTCGCTTGTGTCCTCAGTTAGTGCAAAGAAGAGATGAGGTTCCTCAGGAGCAGTTTGCTCTTGATTTTCCTCAGTAGCTAATTGGGCTTGATTTTCTTCATTGAACCAGCAGTCCTTCTTGACATGCCCAAACCTGTTGCATATATGGCACTGTGGCCCGCGATTTCTTTCTGAGTTCCTGCCTCGGCCTCTTCCTCGGCCGGAGTACCTGGTGCGGCCTCGAGGTCCTGAGGTGGCTCGAGAGGACTCGTGCATAACTTGCAGGGCCTGTTCTTCAGATCTTCCTGGTTGATTGATGATTCTGCTGTTCAACCTTGCTTCTTGAGACTGTAGGGCTCCCATCAGTCTGATGGGAGTCAGCCTGGTTAGGTCATTGGACACCTCAATGGAAGGAACAATGTAGTCGAATCGTGGTGATAGGCTGCGTAGTGTCTTCTCAACTACTGTCTGGTCTGTCACCGACTCACCGTATGATCTTCTTTGGCTTACAATGTTCATCACACGTGAGAAGTAGTCGCCGACTGATTCGTCCTCCTTCATGCAGATGTTCTCAAAGTCTCGTCTTAGACCTTGAAGCTTAATGGCTTTTACCTGGTCATCTCCCTGGTATTCCATTTTCAGGATCTCCCATGTCTCCTTAGCCGAATTGGCTCCTGCTATGCGAGAGAACAGTTGGTCATGAACCGCTTGTTGGATTATAGCCATTGCATGTGCATCCTTCTTCTGAGCGGTCTTCAGTCGGACTTGATCTGTGTCTGCTACATTGATTCCGGACTCTACAAGATCCCAGAGGTCTCTTGATCTTAGTATCGTCTTCATTCGAATGGACCAGAAATCGTAGCCTTCGCCTTTGAATGTTGGAATGGGTGTGGGTTGAGTCGGTACGGCTCCGGTGGGTTCGGCCATTGATTTGCAGGTTCGACGGATGAGGGGAATGAGCGACGGTGGCTCTGATACCACTGAAGGTTCAGAGAAACAGATAAAGAATGGAAAATGTTGAGATTTTATTATTACTCAGGATCTAACACAAATGACAATTACACACACTCCTTATATAGGAGAAAGAACAATCAACAAACTAACAAACTTGTAACTACTTTAACAAACTAACAAACCACAACTGAATCTTTTGAAGTAACTTCATCATAACATACCTACTGAAAGATTTGATTTCGTGTTTGATGATGATGCTATATGATAGCATCTAATCTTCTCTAATTCTTAGGTTATGATGGAGAGAGTAATTTAATAGTGTTTTTGAAAATTGGCATTAAGAAGTAGTTAGATATATACTATTTATAGATTCATATAAGAACATTATTGTGACATCCTCAAAATTTTCAAGGTCTTTCATCTCTTCTAATTTTTTTAATCTTTTATTATATAATTTATTAAATATCCTAAGTATTGAAACATAAATATAGGAAATAGACTAGTTTTAGGTAACATACTAAGTAATGATTTATAAAATACAAGTTAATACTTTAAAGCCTAAAATCTTTACTAAATTCTTGTATTTCTCTCAAGTGAAAATTATTAGTGATATACAAACTAATTAAAATGGCCAAACCATTTAACAAAGTAAATAAAAAAAACATATAATAAATAGATAAATAAAAATTAAGTGGTAAGATTTCATGAAACTAGTTGGTTTTGTTGGAAATTACTTTTAAATAATTAAGATAATTTTTAGAAAAAATTATGTAAGTCAAAATATCTTTTCACTAACTCGTTTTTACACACTTTATACCACATTTTAAACACTTAGACACTTTTAGATAAATTAAGTGCATGATTAGTTATATTAAGTAAATTTAAATATGTTAAAGCTCTTAAACTAATGTTTAACACTAGTCTTCCACTCATCCAACAAAATCAACACATTTCATTTTATTTATTTATTTTGTTTTCTCTTTTCTTTCTTTTTTTCCCTTTATAATCGCCGTACAACATGCATACATATACATTTCATGTATTATTTTCTTTTCAAAGAAACTTTCAAATTCTCTTCCTTCTCTCTATTCTATCTCACACATTTTCAAACATTTCAAGCTTCTTTCAAGTGATTTATGGACTGATTATAAGGTATAAACATATACATAAACATGTTTCCATGATTTAATTTAAGATGAGAAACATATTTGAAATACTTGAATTTTCTCTACACTATTAATCTTGTTTTTTTTTATAACCACAAAGAGTTTGTGAGATTATCAATATAAACATGTTTACATGTTCTAAACATCAAGATGATAATGTCACACCCCCACCTCTCGCCACCTCGTGTATGATGTCACTGAACCGGTTGCGGAAGCATAGTGGTGATGTCTCAGAAGTGAGGGGTGACTTACTTGAACCGATATCACAAGCACACAGATTAACTTAAAGTAAATACATTACAAGGATGTCGCGATCACAGTTACATTATAGCTATGTCTATTTAATTACAACTTATAATTATTCAAGTGCAAATATCCCAAAAGTGCATCCTCACCGGCTATTACTGTTTCCCTGCAAAATGTTTGAGTTTGAAACGTCAGCACAAAGCTGGTGAGTTCGACAGTTCAATTTAAAACAATATGATATGATAAGCATGTTCTCAAAAGTTCAGTTCTGGATAACCATGGGACCCGTATCTAGTTCCTTTCGGACGTCTAGTTCTGTTCTCAAGATATTACCCGTCGGTACATATCTTAGTGCCTCATTGTCTTAATGTCTATCATACCATTAAGAAGTTCAGGAAACAGATAACAAACATTCACACAAGGGGAGATGCAATCCTCCCAGCGAATGGGATGTCAACCAATAGTACTATCAATATTTTCTGTTCGGCCACACATGGGTTCACTAGATACAGTTCAAGAATGAGGACTTTTAGTTCCATGATAGAGTTCAGTTCTACAGGCAAAATCCCATGAAATCCCACAAAATCACACGAAATCACACAGATATCATTGATGCATATCATATGTTCAGACAACAGTTTACAGAGTTACCCCGATGTTTATAAAATATTAAAAAGAAAAAGGGTTGTACGAAACTCACCTGATGATATATGGGTAGCAGAATATCTCCCAACTGATAATAAAGGGTGATTCTGCATTTAGTTATTTTTAATGAATTATTTATGTTCTAGTTTACTGATTAGATCTTTCTGAACGTTCAATGTCAAAGACATTGTCTTGAAAGTCATCAAATCGATATTAAGTATTTAATTGCATACATTAGTATTATATCATACAATGTATGATAATGTAGGAACCTACATTGCATTAGATTCCTAATACAAGGTTGATGACACTCTTGATTAATCAGAATAATCCCAGATTAACCAAATAGTTAATGTTGTTGATTATGATACTGTAACAGTTTCTTGATAATTTAATGGCTTAGGAATGATCAATCCTTGTTATTGATTACCCAATTATCATGAAATATCACAATGTAGCATCAGAATAGGAGTAATAACCATGTTTAACATACTAATCTGACTGTTATCATAAGCGTCAGATAATTGTTCCAATGAGTATGTTAATGGTTGTGATTAGTTTGAAACACTTGGATTTAACCTTGCATTTCAAGGATTAACCCAACTAATCACCTACATTGTTATAATCAAATGGATTAAACCATTATAATCATGGGTATGGTTTCATGCAAACCGGGCATTACAACGGATCAAAACAAGGATTTAACCGTTAAAACTTTGTGTTCTTTGGTTATAATCAATCCTAGCCATCATCTAGACAATAATCAACAATCCTAACTATGTCATTACGTTCAAAATCAAGATCTAATCAATCAAAATCAAACTAGAAGGTTTAAACGGATCATTACCTAATCTGACGGATATCTGTGGTTAAAACAACGATCAGAACTTGTATAGATGATCCCTGGTGCGATCCTTGCGTTTAAAGGGCTTGAAAATGATGAATTGATGGTGATTTATGTGTGTTTTCGTCGTTTAAATGTAGAACAGACGCAAGAAGAAGAAAATAATCTTCTTGCATGAAATCTGATGAAATAGATCAGATCATTGCACCGCCACACCCATCGCGTACCGCGACGAGGTGCCAATTTGGGCTTCGCGTACCGCGTACCGCGAAGCTTTTCGGGAGTTTTCAGATATTTTGGTCCATCGCGTAACGCGGAGGACCCTCAAGCTCACTTCCGCGTACTGCGACGAGCCCATTTGATCAATACTTAGAATTTTTTCTTCGTTTTTCGATTCCGGGCAATCCAGGACTCCGTTTTGTACACGGTTTTCGCCCACGTTCATCATTTTTCGTGTACTATCAACCTGTAGTAATTTCACTTACCAAATTAGCACGGATTTCTAGAACGATCAATTGTGCTTACATCATTGATGACGTAATTCTCGTATGCAACTGTCACAGATAATCTAGGATCAAACCTATACTTTGTTTAAAAATGCTTTAGCATGTACATGGATGTTGTTAAAAAGCATCATTTTATAAAATTTGGCTTTATATGTAATAATCATCATTATATATCACTAAGGACATGTTTTATATTATATTTAATGAACTATAACCTGATTAAAAATTTTTATAACTTAAAAATAAGATTTGCAAACAAGAGGTGCATTAAAGACTTGTATATTTAGTTTGAAAATACTTTTTTTGAAAAAAAAAATATTTTTACTATTATATTCACAAGGTTAAATCATGTGTGTTACACGAGTTAAAACTAAAACATTATATACTTTGTAAGAAAACTTATTGTTTTTTATAAAACTTATATATCTATTTTTCTAAATTAGTATACGTTTAAGATATTTTCTGTTTTTTAAAATTTTTGATTTTTTGAAAAAATTCATATTTTATATTTTTTTCTTGAATTGTGTTTTTTAATAAAAAGGTTTTTATTTTGAATTTATCAAAAACTATTTTATAATATGAAAAGATATATAATATATTAGTCATTAAATTTATAATTATTTGACAAAATAGACAATTTATTATCATTTAATATGAAAAAGAATTAATAGAAAATATATAGAAGTGACACATGTCAATGGTAGTCTAACAAATTGACATGTGACAAAAATTATCTTTGTTTATTATAATAGTAAGATAAGATAAGATATAAGTTGTAATTTATTATTTGACTAGGTTTATATATGAAATAATATATATGTATTGATTGGAATTAAATAAAATGGAAAAGTACAAAAATTAAGTCGTTATGATGCCGAAATTTTGAAATAAATTAAGATAAAGATATTCAATCTCCGAAAAATTATAAAAATTTAATAGTACTTTAAATAATAAATTAAAATTTCTACAAATTTTGATAATTTTTGGAGTTCATTTTCTATTTATGTATGTTTTTATCTATGTAATAATGCTCAAAACATGAAATATGTATAAATGAACTTATAAAAATCTGAAAATTTCACATAATCATCATTAAAGAATAGATTACTGGGTAAATTTTATAATTTTCTGAAAAGTCTAGCTATTTTTCTCGACTTTATTATATTAAATAAGTACAAAAATGTAAGCAAATAGCTTCTGAATAAATAAATACTCAAGATTTTTACAGAAGTCTTGTAGTGTCCATTAGAGTATAAAAAAAATAATTTCCTTATTTTTCAGAGTTTTTTAGTAATTACTTTAATTTTTAGAAAATAAATTAATATATAAATACTAAAATAATAGCCATTATAATATTATGAAAATGATATCAAATAAATTTTATACATTTTGAACAACTAAAATTTAAAATTAGACTACATATATTTATATTAATTTTGTACAATTTAAATGATATAAAAATAATATCTAATATATCGTAAAATTATGTTAAGCAACATAATTTATGGAGCAAATTTCAATTACATACATATAGTATTTAGTACTAAATACAAATTTATATTAATTAATATTACTTCAAATAGTCTATATATACTTAAGACCGGGTATTTACCTGAGAACCGACATTATATCTGTTTGATAAATTTTGTAAAGTTATATTTATAAACCCAAAATAAAAATACAAAATCTCAACACATGTATGATCAAATAAAATAACCCAAATATTTAAGCTTGTCACATTGTTTAAATATTGATAGTTTTAGTTTTAGACTATTTTAATTAACAAGCGTATTCATTCAAGATAAGATTTAAAGTATAAATTAAGTTAGTTCCTGAAACTTAAGTTGCTCAAAATTTTATTTTAGAAAACAAGTAGAGTACTATCTTGGATTTAGTGTTGGTGTTTATTGTTAAATCATACTTTAATACCACTTATTTTAGTGAGTTATCGCATCCCTATTTTTCTTGTTTTATATATTTGGGGTGAAAAACATGTGCGTTTTATTACTTATGCACATGTTGTGATTTCTGTTGGTATATTTTTCAATGAGATTGTTTTACACAAAAGACCCTATATATAAAAACTTACAACCAGTTAACTTATTTAGCTGGGGACTTTATGAATACTACTATTGGTTGATACTTTATTCATGGACTGATTGCGCCTATATGTGATATAATATCACAATTCATGTTCAATAAATACATAAATCCATTGTTGATTGTGCTAAGGGCGTATTACGTTAAAAGTTTGGTTGTCATCTCATAACATGAATATTTTGTTATGTGCATTTATTTAAAACTGTTTATTGAGTCTTAAAACCTGCGAACTAACCAACTATTTTCATAGTTGACCATACATGTTTTTCGGATACAACCCAGTGAATAAAGTTTGAGTAATCTATTTAAGCTATGGCATGGAAATTTATGATTGATGGATTTTGTATATGTTTGATGCTTTAGTTTATAATAGTCAGATTTGTACTTATAATGAAGAAACTCAATCAGTTATTTTGTAAGATATATAATTATGTAATGTTTAGTTTTCTCTTTGATCAATTTGTTCTATCCTTACACTTTGTGAAACAACCTCATGTTTCCTCTGTAACGGGTGTGACAATAAATTGATAATTGCATCAACGTGTACATAAGGACTTATTAGTTAATTATCAAAATAACTTATCAGATATGAATCCAACATTAATCAATTTGGTTTTTGGTTTATTCAATGTTATTTAATTACTTCAAACCAAATAAGATTTGTCACAATTAGACATGACAATCTTAACCGAAAGCGAAATAAATTGGTTGATTTGAGTGAATAATTAATGCATTTTGCATTGAAATGGACAGTACTATTACGTCAAATGGGTTGAAATGGATAACACTTTAACACTTACGGGTCAAGATGAGTAACTTAAAAATTATGTGAATAAAATTGATATAAACGGGTAAAAATGATAAATAATATTTGATAAGAAAGTCATTTTAAGTTGTTCGAATAAACTATTTGTTTAGCTACAACTTAATTTAATTTAAAGTAAATTGATGTGTTTTAAAAACGACCCATTTAGACCAAAACTGATTTTGCTTAACATTCATACCGACTCAAACCCATTATAACCCGTTACTCAACCCGATCAAACTTGCCCATCTTGCAAGACTTCAATGGTATTAAAATGGTTGTTAAAGTCTCTTTTCTTAAACATAGATATAAATCCTTGGTGTGGACAAACGAGAAAGTTGTTAAAATAAAATTTTATTTTAACGCACATGCCATGATGCCAACGAGTACCATGTAATTCATAGCTTTTGATTTAAGCTATGGGGTTCAAAAAATCCGAAAAAATCCGAATTGTATCCGAACCCAAAAAACCGATCCAAATTAAAGATTCGGATAGATTCAGATTGGATATCCGTTTTCCGAATTCGGATCGGATATCCAAAATCCTCTTTATTCGGATCGGATATCCGAATTCAATCCGAATAACCCTAACAACCCCTGTTTATTCGGGTTGTTCGTATTATTCGGATGAAAAATAAGTTTTATTTGGGTTTTTCGGGTTATGCGGATAGATTCGCATCAGATAGAAAATTGTCGAATTTGGATCGGGTTGGGTTTTGGATAAGGTTTTAACATCCGAACAACCCTATCTGAATAAACCGTTATCCGATCCGATTAACACCCATAATTTAAGCCCTTTGAAATTTGGCCATGAACACTTGGAGTTAAATACCACATAACCATGGACCTAAAAGACATTTTTACACTTTTAAGTTTTAACTTTCCACTTAAATGGATAGGACAGGGACCAGAAAAGGCGTAATGACATTTTTAAAGGGCAATTTAAAAAATTTGATTAAAAAGACGCCGTTGCCGGGGATCGAACCCGGGTCACCCGCGTGACAGGCGGGAATACTTACCACTATACTACAACGACTTTTGTGATTTGAGCATGTTTGTTTATATTAACTATTTTTTTTTAAAACAAATATTTTTCACACTAAAAAGATATTTTTCGTCTATTAGATTAATATATCTAGCTACAAGAAACAGGTGTATAAAGTTATGTAGAAAAATACAAAATTAATTTTTTTGAACAACTAAAGATTTTAAAGAGAAGATTTGGGTTGTAAGTTGTAAATGAACCAATAACTAGTTTATCCCGTTAATTAAATTGTTAAATCATATTTTTTATGAATTCCTCAAACGGAAAAAATTTTATGTTAAGGTAGCATACAATTAAAAAAAATTCAATCATACAATTCCATATTCGAAGATGTAAAATTTGTTATAATGTGTTTAAATCAAACGGTATTTAATTTTTTCATATCATTATAAGCCGAAAGTATTTAAGTAATTTATTTTCTTTTGTTTCGTTTATGATGCATTCAATAAATTAATGTGATTTAAAACTTGTACATCCTATCATTTTATATTTGAATTATTTTTTTATTTTTTGCATTTTTATCATGTATCTTTCACTGTTTTTTATACGACACTTGAGGCTTTTCTTATATAAAGGAAGGTTAATGAGAAAACCAGTCATTTTTAAGTAAACTAAGAAAACTTCTTTCAACCAATTGCCAACTCTAAGATTCATTGTGGGCTATGTTTCGTAGCATCATTTGAAGATAATGATGTTTAGCAATTTGTTGATGTTTCAAAAGGTAAAAATTTATTAAAAGTAGTAGATTTTGTTTCTTTCTTTCAAATGGGTTTGAGATTACATGTAAGTAAGCAAGGTTACATAAACACTAGTTTGTTATTGTTATTGTTATTGTTATTGTTATTGTTATTGTTATTATTATTATTATTATTATTATTATACATTGTATATGTAACATACATGTTCGTTATTAACATTTTCTTTCTTAATTACATATATGTAAGCAAGTTTATTTGTATGAGATCTTGTTTATTGTTTCTCTTTTTCCCTATGCTTCTAATTTACATGTATGCTTACATGCACATAAACTGGTTTAAATATATGCTTACATATACGTAAGCAACTTTGCATAATCACAATTTTGTTTGTCATTCTTTGCCCCCAAGCATATGATATACATGTATGATTACATATATGTAAGAGGGTTTCCATGCATGCTTTCATTTGTTTTATACATCCTTGATTACACATACCAAGTTATGTGCTTACATAATGCAATTAGGTTTGCGTGTGTGCTTATGCATACATAACAAGTTTGTGTAATGTTGATTTATACACTTGCTTGGAAAAAAATAGGATTTTTTAATGCATATATTATTTTTTTAAGTCTAAATATATATAATTATTTTTTAAATATAGTTAGTCGTCATAGTGTAGTGATTCTGTCCTTCTCTATATAGCATTTGCTTATATCCTGCTATGTAAAAGTATGATTACATATATGTAAGCAAATGCTTAAACAAAGGCTTACATATATGTAAAAATGTATACACATGTGCTTTCATAATTTAATCCTGTTTACATGTGTAATTACATATACGTAATCAACTTATATATGCACATACATATACGCAAGAAAGTTTAAATATGAGTGCGACTAATCATTTTTGTTGGATATTTTTTAAGAATGATGAAGATGGATTAGAATTTTAATGAAAATAAATATAAAGTCAATTGCTATTTTATGATCATCTAGAGAGACATGCTTACATCCTAGAGAATCATGGCAATATGTTGCATGGTGTAAATATACGCTTACATATCTGTAAGCAAATGCTTACACATATGCACAAATGTCTACACACGTGGTTTCATAATATAATCAGGTTTACATGTGTAATTAGATGTATGTAATCATCTCATATATGTGCCTACATATACGTAAGAAAGTATAAACATGACTGCGACTAATCATTACTATAAAACACTTCGTAATAAAAAATGTAAACGAACCTTATCAGCCAAATATTAAAAAAGACAATATGAGATTACATAGAAAAATTTCATTTGTATAATGTATGATGTAACCAATATTCCTTCAGTATAGCTACTCTGTTAGTAACTCAATTATTTATAAACATCACACATATGAATACAAATATATTATTTATTGTAATTAAGTTGTTCTCAACTACCTTATTGCTATTCCACACTATCTTTTGATTCAAAATGTGATTACAAAAGGTTTTCGTCATTGTGATGTATATGTGTAATCAATTGTTTGATTTAGTGTAATGTATCTAAAAAATGTTTTTCGCATGTGGTCTTCCCTTACATATGTAACTTGTTATGTACACACATTCTGTTTAATAAAAATTAACAAATTAGAACAATAAAATAAATCAATTATCACACATGGTATTAGCATGTTACATGCATGTAACAAATAAGTCCAAATAAACATAGATTAAAGTATACAAATAATAAAACACGAACATGTTTTATGACGATAAACATAATTACAAAACACCATGATTTCAATGCATCTCAAAAGTTATACAAGACCAAAAAACAAAAAGGTTTTCAATTTGTTTCAACCTTGTTACAACCATAATAATCCTATTTTTTAATTTTGTTTGCGAAAAATCTTATGCTTCTTTGATCACCATGTCTCTATACTTGTTAGCTTATGAGGTCAATATCTTGTACGGGTAATTTCTAATAAATGACGTGCACTCGTCCTTCTTAGACCTCTCATCACTTGGAAGGCTACAATCCCACATCCGAATATGAGTACCCATAACATCTCCGTGAGACGCCAAACAAATACGCCACAGACAACAAAGTTTGTTTTGTTGTTGCCCAACTTATTTTTATGTTTTCAACACTGTTGTAAAAATCGGCCTATGCGTCCATCTATTGTCTTGATGTTGGCCTAGGCTGTGACTAGGCGGCCTAGTCAGATTTTTTTTGACTTTTTTTTGATTTTTTTTTTGGTAAAAAAGAACCAATTGTATGATTATTTAAACATTTCTCAACCTAAAATCTTTAATATATTTCAGAAACATCGAATTCAGTCACTTAATATCGAAACCATCTCTAAACTTTGAACTCGGTGTTTAAGTTTGAACTTTGAAGTACTTGACTTACTATATTTAAGTTTATTTTTTAAAATATTTGAAGTATTATATTAAATTATTAATATTTATATGTGTATATATATATTTGTAAAATTACATATAAAAAATCCAATCCGTCTATCGCCGATTAATCCCTAGGCGGTACCTCGCCGCCCGACTAGCGCCTAACAACTTTTACAACCATGGTTTTCAATGGCAGCTGCTTTGATTTCCATATATTTGAGATGATCCTCCATACATATAAAGCAAAAATACATATTTCTGCAAGACACTAAAGCAAAAAGATATTTAGTTACTCATAGGATTATACAACTGTTATTAATACATATTTCTGCATGACACATAACTACTTGTAATCGAAACTAAAAAAACACTGAACGAAATCAAACAACAAATTATATGTAATATGTGTAATTATAACTAGAAAAAAAAAAGAATACATATTTTCCTTTTTTTCTTTTTTCTTTTTTTTAGTTCAAGTACATTTAATCTTACGTAGTACCCTCCCACCTTTTAAGCTTACATACTCATTGCATCATGGAGATTCATAGCAATAGTCAAATGCTTACATGTATGTAATCAGATGTTTATGTCTACGTTGGGTGTTTTAAATACGTGATTACATATATGTCAGCTAATGCTTACATATGTGTAAGAATGTCTAACAATTACTTACATCCTGGAGAATGATGCTTATATCCTGGAGAGTCATGGTAATATGTTGGATGATGTAAATATATGCTTACACAAATGTAATCAAATATAATCCAAATGCTAAGAACATTAGAAACGTATTACAAAATACAAACAACATATATTTAACAATTCTTCAATTATGAACTCAACCATTTAAGACCATTATACTAATTGATAATCATACTCGTCATAAATTAACATAACTACTAAAAAATTCATCAAAAGTAAGACCATTATGGTTTTTTTATGTATAATTTGAGCGTCTTTTTTTTAATTTCTTTATAAAATTCTGAATTGTTCTTTGTATTTTATGTGCTTTGATAAAAAGAAAAAAAAAATTTCTTATTGTCGTTTTGGGAATGTTCATCACAACAGAGATATTTTGCGTATGCAATTATGTTTCTATTGAACAATCTATGGGTGTCTTTTTAGCCTAATTAGTAATTACAGCTGGTTTGAAAGTTCATGTCTTGGATTTGTGTCTCCCCACAATAATTTTTTAAAATTTTGTTACTTAGCTACACTTTTTGGCATGGCTGTGTTTTTTTCAATGGTTGAGACTTCAATAACCACGCTTTGGCCAAAACTATAGTGTTTCCAACAAAAAAAACCATGCAAGTACAAAAAAAAGATCCAATACAAAAAATCCTGTATAAAAACATAGATAACAAAAAGAATCTTCTATGAAAAATAAAAGTAGTACAAAAAATTGAGATGTTAGATCTAAATTATAATTATACATGTCAAATTCTTATTAGTTCTTACTGTTCTTAGGGGCCAACCATTTTAAATCTTAAAAATAAATACGTGGTTCACGTTAAGACTTGTGAGGTACAACAATTATTAGGAAACAATTGAGTTAGAGCCATAGCTATGAGTGCTACAAACTAGTGCTCGGGTGCTTCGGCTGATAGAAGGCCAAGAACTATTGAATGGTGATATGAGAGGAGGCTCCCGAGGAAATACAAGTAACCTCTGATTTTTTTTACCAAATTTTTTGGTTATTCAATACTTAATTTTTTATTCAACTTTAATATGAAATGTGTATTTATTTTTATGATTTCAAATGAATAAGGTTGGATTTTCACATGATACAATCCTTATAAGAATATATTTAAACAAAAACCAACAAGTTATAAAGAATTAAAAAAAAATATTTATATCCACATGATTTTTAAATTACTTTTATACATTTAAATTTTGTCTAAAAATTGCTCATTTTAGTTAGGGATAATTCTACACAAATGTAACCAACTTTTCTAACTGTCCCAATTAAGTCATTGTAACTTTTTTTGTCTCAATTAGGTTATTCAACTTAGTATGAGTGTTTTAATCCTACATAAACAACCTGAATAGTTGGTTATTGCTAATTTTCTACATATTTAACTTATTTAATACGTTAAGTGCTGATATAATTATTTTATAAAACAAATAAAAAATTAAAAATTATTTAAAATCATCCACATTTATGGAATATATTTGAAAAAAAAAAAGTTTTTCAAACAACGTGTGTCAATATTTAACGTTTGAAACTTAATTTTTCAAATATCATGCGTAAATGTGAATGATTTTAAATAATTTTTAATTTATCATTTACTTTATAAAATGATTATATTACCACTTAACATATTAATTAAGTTAAATATGTAGAAAATTATAAATAACCTGTCATTCATGTTGTTTATATACGATTAGAACTTAAGTTAATGATGTAGAAAATTATAATTGATTATATCGTCTAAAACCTGTTAAAACCCAATAAGACTCGTTTTGCCAGCATTAAGTTGAATAACCTAATTAGAACAAAGAAAATTTCAGTAACTAATATTCATTTTCAATTAAACATCCTCGTATAACAAATAAAAAAGCTACTTTTATATGCTTAAATGTGTGAATATAAATGATAATTTTAGCTCGTCTTTCATTTGAGTTGTATATTATTATGAAATCGTCAGATTTTGAAACCAACTGGGGACCATGGGCACGTAATTAGACAAGTTCAATGACATGCTCAATTACGTTACCATTGAAAAGAAAAACTGTTCTTGATTCATACAACTTCCTGAGCCAAGCTTAGTGGTTCATGCCATAGGTCAGCTTCTACTGTTTTACATGTAGCTTGATGAATGCTCTAGAAGCTAACCGGCAGGGACGTCTCCGAGAATTCGAGTGCTCCGTGCGAAAAGGAAAAAAAAGGCCCCTTAGATAAAATTTTTCTTATATAATAACACATACCTTTGATGTGTTTAGTAATTTTTTTTATATATGATGATCGTCTCTGTCTCTGGTTCCTGCTCCCTTATTTGCGTATCAGATACATACTTCTTTTCTTCCTTTTGGGAAAATGTCATACAAATGTAACCAACTTTCAACTTTGTTCTACTTAGGTCACTCATACTTTTTTTTGTTCCGATTAAGTCACTCATACTTTTTTTTGTTCCGATTAAGTCACTCATACTTTTTTTTTGTTCCGATTAAGTCATTCATACTTTTTTTTTTGTTTCGATTAAGTCACTCATACTTTTTTTTTGTTCCGATTAAGTCACTCATATGAGTGACCTAATTGAAACAAAATTAAAAGTACAGTGACCTAATCGGAACAAAAAAAAGTATGAGTGACTTAATCGGAACAAAAAAAAGTATGAGTGACTTAATCGGAACAAAAAAAAGTATGAGTGACCTAATTGTAACAAAGCTGAAAGTTGGTTACATTTATATAAAGTTACCCCCTTTTCTTTTTGGGCTGGCCGAATGGGCTTTGTAGATGTGCCTATTGTTTTTTTTAATTATTTATTGGCCTTGTAGTTTAATCTATACAATGTTGTAATGGGACAATTGAATTTTTATAAAAAATATATAGTATATATGAAATTTTTTTTATAAAATTGTGCCCTAAAAACGATGGGCTCTGTGCGGGAGGGGGGTTTGCACCCCCTCCAAGCCGCCCCTGCTAACCGGTCCGACCCAACAAGCCAAGACTAATAAAATTTTTAACATGAAATCCTGTTAATCACGAGTACTTACACCACAGAGACAAACGTTACAAGGGTGACACTGCTTCAACTCGATAACAATTGAATCATAAAATCTATCAAATTAAGGGGAAAAAAGAACTTTTTTTTTTTTTTTCTCAAAATGGGTCACCCTATATAATTCATAGCTCATGTTTCTCAGAAGTTGCATCACCCATAAGTTCTTCAAGGGAGAATTCATCTTCTTCTATGATCTCTCCATCCTTACCGTCCCATGGTTCGGTCTTCACTATTGTCGGCGTCCCGTCTAATGGTAGGGTACCCTTTCCTCCAAGTCCAGCCATTTTCACAAACTCTCTGCCAATTTCAAACACGGGTCAGCATGACTTAGTTGATGCTAAAGGTGTTCAGGACTAATCAAACCGCCCAAATTGAGACGGTTTAAAATATATACTACTCAGTTTTGACGGTTTGACAATTTGTAACTTGGAATTAGCGGTGTAAACTGAACCAGCTGTTTAACATTTATTATTATTTTCTTTTTATTTTTAGGAATATAAAGTTATGTACATGTATTATATTCATGGACCATATTTATAACTTCTAAAATATAAATAAAAATTACACTTTCGAGAAAAATATATAAAAATGGTTCAAAATCGTCAAGCCATCAAAACAGGCCAGTCCGGCTGGCTAAAAATTATGCCTTTTTGAAGCCGTAGTTAGTGATTCAGCCTATAAATTTTGTCAAGATCAGCCAAACCAGACCATGAACAACTTAATGCATATATTTTTGTATAAATTGATTCCGGTTCTACTTTATCCAACGGATAATATTACACATGCTTGTCAAGGAATATAGACGCACTCAAGACGCATAGATCTCACTCAGAGCCTAGGCATCAGGCACTCAAAAAGTAGAACGGGTTGCGCCTCTTGCACCTTTGGTATTACAAAACTTAGATTAAATGGAAAATGATTGCAGACCGGGTTGAATACCAATAGTGCATCAAAGTATCAAACTACATATAAACCATAAAGCCTCCGTAATCAGTCTATTAGCATATTTAACACATTAACTTGTAATAAAACTCAATAGAAAAAAATTGTTTGCATGTTGGTTCGACCCTTTTATCACATCTATGTAAGTGCATCGGATAAAAAGAAAGGGAAAGACAGAAAAACATACATGATCTGGTCTCGTTCAAACGCGCTCCTAAGTGGTGCGTACACGCTTTTTTTTACGTTCAAAGCAACCAAAGCTGGATACCCATAACCACCAACACCCACATTCTTCTCAAGTTCTGGCTGTTTACCTGCAGCAGCCCAAACATAGCTGCACAAAAATATACCCACCCAAGATTTATAAACATTATATTCTCCCATAATAGTTATCAAAAGGTCCAAAACCAATATCTTTCAACAGAAAATAAACAGATTTTTATATAATTTACCTGTACGGGTCCCTTTTGAACTTTTCTGCTATCGATAACAGCGTCTCTAGATACTTGTTTCTTCCCTCAGCCTTGGAATCCAAAATGTCAGGGAGGAAGGCGACAAAGCATATGGCTGCTGAACCACATTTCTCCTCCATTACATCCTACATGGAAGTACAAATATTAATTACAATTTATAACCAATGCCATATTTAATTGGTTTATTAAATTGCCAAGTTCTCCGAGGCATTTAGGTCCCAAAAGCCAAAGTATGAGGCACACACATCACATACGCAAGGAATTGCTCTATCTACAACCAGAAGTTGCATCTCTCTCACTTGTTTTACATATCAACCTTTTGATCAAGCAAATTTTTGATGATTCCTTCACCCGTTTGGTTGTTTCTACATATCAGTTTCCTATAAACTCTAATTTTGACACATTTTGACCTAGAAGAACATGAGGTGCCCTGAGGCGCTTTCGTGATCACCTCATGCATGCGGCACACGCCTTTGAAACCAAGCATACTTCTTGTGCTATGATAACCTCATGATTTTTCAGGAAAGAAAACCAAATTAATGCCAAATTAACTCAAGATTTGACCAACTTACCGCGCTAGTCAACTCGGTCACTTCAGGAGGAGCAACATTTGTTTCCAGCTGAACAAGGGCAAATGATTCAATAGCCGAGGCGGTTCTTGCTCCTTCATAAGTGATTGGGCTATCTTTATCTGCACCAAACACCAATATAGTGGGGAAACCTTGCACCTTATATCTGCTCATTAAAGACTGAAAACCATAATCCATCAGTTATTAATGATGATTATAAGAAATTGTATTAGTTTAACGGTATGAATCCAAATTCAAGATTACCTTCTCATCATCACAGTTAACATGACCAAGCTTCACCTTTCCCTTCAAGTTCTTTGCAGCTTTTTTCCATTCAGGGGCAAGCTTCTTACAGTGCCCGCACCTGAAGAAATGACACATAAAGAGAATCTTCAAGAAAAGTTTGAAATTGTTTTTGTATTTTAAAACTATATTTACCGAAAATTGTAGCAGCCATTTGAATATGTATGTAATCAAGTAATTATAGAAACATGTTGTGTGCGAAATATTAGGAATCAAGACCATAAGAGCATTAACAAACGCAGGGTTAAAGAAATAGCTTAAGAGCATAACAAGTACCAGGGTGCATAGAATTCAACCATCCAGATATCTTTGCTTTTAACAACCATTTCATCAAAGTTACTTGACTTCAGTTCAACTGATGCACTTGGTTCAGATTTTTCACTTGATCCTCCTGCTGTATTTCCACTTAATCTGTCCTTGAGAAGTGCCTTGACCTGTTTGCAAGAACTCATTAATGAATACTTCTACACATCATTTGATGTGTTAAGAAATTACTAGATAACAGGCAGAAGATGAGCCTGAATCAGTGAAGTCCTGTTGATTGGATAGAATACAATAATTATATCTTCATATCAATTTTGGTTGTGACAGAAATCAAGGTTTAATTTGCAATGAAAATAATTTTGATGATAGTGAGCACTTTTAAGTTTTAACCATCATTTGACCTGTTTGCAAGAACTCATTAATGAATACTTCTACACATCATTTGATGTGTTAAGAAATTACTAGATAACAGGCAGAAGATGAGCCTGAATCAGTGAAGTCCTGTTGATTGGATAGAATACAATAATTATATCTTCATATCAATTTTGGTTGTGACAGAAATCAAGGTTTAATTTGCAATGAAAATAATTTTGATGATAGTGAGCACTTTTAAGTTTTAACCATCTGCCGACACTGTACTTAAAATTGTGTTAAAACTTATATTACAGTGTCTTTAATTCCATGACAATCATATGGTTCTAATTAATTGCAGAAAAGTATGAATTAACAGATGTCAAACTTTAAATTCATGAAGACCTGTTGGAGTGCAAATTCTGCAATTGGTTTTGCTTCCCGGGCACCTTGGTAATCAATAGGAGGTTTTCCAGGCACAAATACTTTAATGGTTGGAAATCCCTTGATACCATATTCCTGGAGAAACCAAACCACAAGAAAGTTAAGACATGAATGGATTGCCATACAAGTAGATGATCAAACAAAATAATTTGGAATCAAAGAACCAAACATAAAACATTTGTAATGTCTAAACACTACATGTTGGCTTTAAGCTAAACATTAACAATGATCAAAACCTTATTTCGCACCCTGTGTTTCTACCAAACAAAAGCAAGCAGCCTAGTTAAGTTTATAATTACAAATGTGTGAACAGATTAAGCCACCATCAACGATCTGCATTTACTTTAAAGTTTACATCTAAACCAGTATAAAAGGATCCTCAACAAGAAATGTTTGCCATAAGTAAACCGTGAACTTCTGATGATATTGCAAGTCCTCAAGCGTCTATGGTACATGCTATTAAACCTTCTTTAGCAGGGAGGTATCACTATATAAGCAATATTTTAGTGTGGATAAAAATGAGCTATCAGTGCTGACATATTGTTGTTTGTTCAATAACTGCAATATCTATAGCCGAATCCGCCAAAATAAAGCAAT
This sequence comes from Mikania micrantha, assembly GCA_009363875.1. NCBI lineage: Eukaryota > Viridiplantae > Streptophyta > Magnoliopsida > Asterales > Asteraceae > Mikania > Mikania micrantha. The sequence goes on from CM018683.1 coordinate 23,903,710, forward strand.
ACAAAATCAATATGTTCCATCCTCCTCTGGATCCATCAAGATGAATAACTATGTTCAGACTTAATTATGCATCACTACAACTATATAACCACTATTGTGCTGATTTGGTGCTGGGGGTAGGGTTGTTGTTCAACATGAAGAAGACATCTATGATATGCATCTTCTTCAGGGCAAATGTTCAGTAAACGCTAAGGATGCCATAGTATGATGTGCTTCATTTTATTAGGATTTGTATAAGAAGTTCTTATACAAACCCTAATATATAACTCCCCTTAAATCAATTTAGTAGAGTCATTAAATGAGCATCTCAGAATATGTATCAACTAATACAAACCTGAGCAATAGACTGGTGTGCATCAGCATCAATAGCTGCCACAGTTGCTACACCTTTCAAGACTGTAGCTGCCTTCTCCCATGTTGGTGTCAAAGCTTTACAATGGCCACACCATGGTGCAAAGAACTCAACCAGAACAACACCATTTGAATTTTCAACCTAAGAAAACACAATAAACAGGATCAGATCAAAGGGAATGCAAGCTTGTTCATGATTATTCTTATTTCATGCACCAACAAACTCAGAGGTATAAGAGGACAACGTTCACTTGACTGAAGTTTCAAGGTGGTTGCGACCCCTAGGTGGGGGTTCAGGGACTACGCCCTTGCTGGTTAGTGACAATTGGTCATCAGGTATTTCCACTAATAAAACTGTTTAACTGAAAATGGTTATACCTACCAACCATCATCTGAAATGTTTCATGGTTCAATTCCAACACCCCCGGCATAAGGAAGGTGTTTGGTCTGATTTTGTACACATTTTTTTTAACAGATAGTTTTTCGTTCGAGTTATCTGGTTCAGTTTTCATGAGTACTAACAAAATATTACGTATTGAAAGTGATCTCCTTAACACTGTTCATATAAGTGATTATGTACAATTTATATACCAAATTACAGTAAATAAAGTAGTAATGCACACTTTTATCATCAAGCAACGTCGTTTCTTAAAGCTATTTTCTACACACATAAATCGGAAGCCTTGATTACATGATCAAACAATAACCATGGAAATAAAAATTCGTAAGGAATCAATCACAACAAGATGATCAAATATTCTGAATTTCAAATCATTCATGTTTGAATCAAAGAGAAAACATAGATCGAAGGCAATAATTCGGTTACCTTAGATTTGAAATTAGAAGGAGTGAGCTGAATCACAGGGGACGATGGACCGTAAAATGCATCAACGAGATTTAAATTTGAACCAACTGACAACAAGAAGAAACAAATCACGACGGGCAGTTTTGATGAGCGATTCATGGTTTCTTACACACAGTGGAGAACCGAAGAAGTAATGAATGGAAAACCTTGCGGGTGCAGAGTATAAAAACCCTTTCGGTGTTTGATACCGTAGACGTGAGGTACGTGTTTTAACCAATGAGATTGATCCACGTCATCTTGCCATGTAATTTGAAGAGGAATTGTAACGTGTACGAACGAGATTCGCTGAAATTGCTCGTATAAGTATGTTTCAAAACGTGTTTGGACTTTGCCATCTAGTCAATCAAAGTTATTTTAAGGACTTTTTTTACCCACTAAATTATTAAACTCATTAAAATGTAACTTGATCCCAAAATTCAAGAGAAAATTCATATTAAAAAAATTTTCACCTCTGATAAAAAAAAAAGTAAATAGGATATTGTTTCTATTTTATCTATTCTATTTCATATATTTGACCCGATTGCACTCGAATGCTACCCATGGGTTTTCATGCGTTTTTATAGATTTGCTTGCTTGACGCATTCTTCATAAATTTTTGAAATTGCAAGGTTTTGAAATACTTATTTATCACCAATATTGTCCATTTTGTTCACTCGAAGTTTGCTTAGAGGGTCTTTTCACCATTGTTGGAATCGAAGCACCATGGAAGCCATTAACCCCCACCTCATCTTCTACCGCCTCTCAACCCCATCGACCATCACTTTTGTTACACGAACCATCCGACATTCCGACTATCCGCTCTCGATTCTCAATCGTTGCTGTTATACGAAGTTACGAACCATCCGAGTCTATGAGACTCTTCGTCACCAGCGAATCATGCGACGGCCAGCTGTCAGGACTCAGGCGCCAGGCTACCGGTCATTGGCGATGAAGTTATGAACCATTTCGACTACCGGTCATCGGCGACGGCCAGCTGTCACAAACCTATACCTCTTTGCTGACTTGCTGAGACAGTGAGACTCATCATCAATTCGTCAACCGGCATCTGAACGAGTGGAACGGCCGATTGATTATTTGACTTAACAGTAAACACATCTAGCATCTAAAGTCTATATAGGTTGTGAGTTTTCTGATTTACTCTTTACTTGATTAAATGATTAATTAATTTATATTCATATTAGATGTCACATCCCACTTTTGACCAATCGTATGTCACAACACAATAGTTTAACAAAACAATTCATGAAATGCGCCAAGACTTACGTTCGACAAATTGTCTAAGTATGCATGTCACATTATAGGTTACACTATTAAGTAATTTTCTATATTCAAATAGATGTAACAATAAACAAACTAGAGAAGCACAATTTACAACATGATAAAGTAACAATAAATAATTGTATATTAGTTGTTAAACATGTAACAACAATCTCCATATAAATTTGTCTTGATGTACTAACACATCCTCGTCATTATAATTGTCATGACCTGAAAAACACACTTAAAATGTCAACTAAAAAGTTGGTAAGTTCACAGGTTTTGTATGAGCAATAGTGTAAAATATATGCGTGCGTTGGTATGCCAAGAATATCATGCACTAATGTAAATGAAAGTAAATGACATGAGCTCATAATCAAGCTTCTGACTTGTCTGCCCAGAGACAAATGCACATGGCACTTGTCAAAATAAAAATGAATATTCACCTACTTGTCTACAACAAAGCGTTGGTTGGCGCGACCAAACCATAGGTGAGTGTTGTTAGCCCTGAATAGATCTATCCAATACCTGTCCACCGACTCACCTCGTGAGTTAAATGATTGTGATAGTGTGTGACTTACGAGAATGTGTTGTATAAAGTTGTCTATTGCCTACTCATGCATATACAATTCACAACAAAGTCACATGAATACAAAAACATAAAGTAGTTGTCTCAAAAGTTGTATAAGTAATATTGTGTTTTCTACCACGAAGTATAAAATATAAAATATGTAAAGGGGCTATGAACTCACCTCTTAGAGTGTGAGTAATGGAAACACTTGGTTTTGTCAAACATTGTTAACCATGTTGTCACCTTTAACCTAAAGGCGATAAAATCCGTATCACAATTCGCATATGTTGTAACAATCGATCACAAAACTTTCAATATATAAAGATTTTTGGTCACACATATTTTATGATACTTTTACTATATTGTAGAAGTATATTTGGTGCTATTTTATACATTTGTAACCATTTTAGTGTCAAAAATCGAGTTTCTACTAACTTGTCATCTTTATAGATTTTTAGGCTCTTTTAAAATGGTCTTTTCATATTTTTATTTTTACTTTCTGTTTCTCAATAATTTGTATGTTATATTTACATGTTTTCATATTATATAAACTTTTGTTACATTTTAGTAACTTTAATTAGTCCCTTAAATTATTTTTAGAAAAATAGTACTCACAAAACCAAAATCTGATGGTACACTGAATTTGTATCCAACGGTTGAAGGTTGAAACAAATTGGATTTACACCAAACCAATGGGATTTGAAATCTAACACAATATAAAAACCTTAAGGGTTCAAGAATCACTCAATTTGGATCAAGATTGAGTGAGTTATGGCCTTCCCAAGTTGACATATCTATTCTGATTGCACATCAAAGATTTGAGTTCTCAAATTGGGATGACCATTTGAAGTATTAAAACTTGTCAAAAAAAAAATGTACGACTACTTGTGTTGGAAAGTATACTATCTGAACTTAATTTTAGACTCAAGAATAGACTGATTTGGTTAGAATATGACGAAATTATGGTCATTTAAAGTTGAATCAAATATTCTGTCAGCAATCCTGAACGGATTTTAAAGTGGCAAAACATATTGGTTGATTATGAAATCATATGTTTTTGTGCAATATTACTTTTTAATATGATTTTATATATTTTATTTGATGTTTTTGATATAGTGAACAAAAGTATGCAATTTATTAAATCACATATTATGTGATTGTAAGATTACTAGTTCAAAATGAGGGTTTTCACAACTTTTTCATGGTTTGCATGTAAGATGAGTTTGATCTTACATAAAACCATGGATAATGATTTTAAACATTCATATATGAGTATATGGATCATTATGAATGTTCATGAATGTTGAATATGAAATTGGAAAGAAAGAAGGAAAGAATCATAAAGAAAACATCACAAATGCTTACCAAAACGCGCAACGACAATTACAACACCTCAAACTTCTTCTTTCTTGGCATTAATCACAATGGAGGAGAGGGTATGTGAGGTTGGTTTCTACAAGATTCTAGAGAGAAAATGTGCTTGTTTCTTGTGGAAGAGAAAATGAAATTAAAGGTTGGCATAAAGGAGATTAAAGGATGAGTTTAATATGTGTTAATGGAGTGATATGAAAGGTCTTGGAACTTCTCCTCATTGACATTATGGTTTTTGTTTTATTTTTTATTTTATTCCACTTTGTTAACTCCATCCAATTACACCATTACGAGTATTTTTGTCAATTTTATACTAAACTTATAACAAAAGAAGAAAAGAAAAAAAAAGAGGATATTCAAATATTTTAGTGAAAAATAACAAAAAAATAATTTCAATAGCAATATTGAACATCAAAAATATATTACAATAGCTCCTATATAATAGTCAAACATATTCGATTATATATGTTATATATATATATATATATATATATATATATATATATATATATATATTTAGTTAAAAAAAAAGATTGCAACATAACACAAACAATAAAAATAATTTCAAGAGCAACGTCTAACATCAAAAGAATACAAAAACATGCAAACATACGTTAACCCAATTACCCAACCAAACATAAAAAAAAAGTAACCAACCAATACTAACAACCAAAATTATTTTTATAGGTTATATATATTATTTTTTTGTATAGGTTATATAAAAAAATTAAGCATTCAACACTAACCAAAAAACCCGAAAACCATCTAAAACCAAAAACCAAACCGTATCCATAATCGAAAAAATCGAACCGAATTTGTTTCGTACAGTCAGTTAATTGATTAAACCAAATTTAGATATAAATTTATTATTTTTATTAGTAATATATAAGTTATATAAATTCTTATTTTTTTTAATGTTTGGACAAGTTAATCTACTTTTGCATGCTTGTGCAATCTTTTGAAGTTGGATATTGCTTTTGAAATTATTTAGTTGTATACATTATGTTGCAATCTTTTTTTTTTCTTTTTTTTTTTTTGAACTACTAATATATATATATATATATATAACAATATAATTGAATATGTTTGACTATAATATGAAGGTTATTTTAATATATTTTTTAAGAGGTAAAAAGGTCTGCAGTTTACGGACCATATCTGCAGACATCTGTAACAGAGAGCTGGACAAAACATCCGTTGAAAAAGTGTTTGTGTATGTCTACATACCCACCAATAGCCCCAAACATAAACCCTAACATCCCCATTACCCACCTCACTAAGGATGTGGAGGGTGGTGAATCACGATCGACACCAGTTGAGGGAGTGGCGGGCTTGAGGAGGAGGCGTAACGATCGGCGGCAGCGGTAGAGGGCGCGGTGGTAGGGGCGATGGTGGTGGGAAGCGCGGCTGTGGAGGGCACTGTGATAATCGCGTACGAAGAATTACGTCAGCAAAGAATTGAGCACATTTGATCGTGTTTAAAATCTATGTGGAATTGACAATCGAAATGATTATGGGATGATAGTATGCAAAAAATGATGAACGTGGGCGAAAACCGCGTACAAAACGGAGTTACGGATGGTCCGGAATCGCAAAACGAAGTTTCCGTCGAAAAAATGGTCTTCGCGGTACGCTAAGGATGAGTTAAGGGTTCTTCGCGGTACGCGAAGCTTGCGAAATATCTGCGATTTCCCGGATTTCTTCGCGGTACGCGAAGTTCACTTTTCGTGTCTCCGCGGTACGCGACGGATGGAGAAGTCGCCAACTTGCTTAAAAGATCATTTTCATCATCATGTGCATTCTTATCTTCTACTCGACGCCAGCACCATCACCTTTGAAATTTTCTTCATCCAATCCACAAAATCTCCATTTTTAAAGGCCTCACGACGCTTAGATCGCATCCAGGAACGTTTCTAAGAGTCCAGATCATCTTTCTATCCGCAGAACTCCTCCATATTAGGTAATGGTTCATTCTAGTCTCTTATTTTGATAATGAATGATTAAATCTTGTTTTTGAACATGATAATATAGTTAGGGTTGTTGATTATTGCCTAGATGATGGCTAGGATTGATTATAAATGACAAACTCGAATTGCTAACGGGTAAATCCTTGTTTTGAGCCGTTGTAATGCCCGGTTTGCATGAAATCATAACAATGGTTATAATGGTTTAAACCATTGGATTGTGACAATGTAGTTGATTAGTTTGATTAATCTTTGACATGCAACGTGAAAGTTGGGTGTTTCAAACTAATCACAATCATTAACATACTCATTGGAACGATTATCTGATGTTTATGATAGCAGTCAGATTAGTATGTTAAACATGGCTATAAAACCTAATCTAATATTACATTGTGATATTTCATGATATTTGGGTAATCAATAACAAGGATTGATCATTCCTAAGCCATTAACTTGTCTAGGAACTGCTTTAGCATAATAATCAATAACATTAACTATTTGACTAATCTGAGAATATTCTGATTAATCAAGATTGTCATCAACATAATATTAGGAACCTGGATCAGTATAGGTTCCTACATTATCATACATTGTATGAAATGATATTAAGATAATCATTAAAAATCTTATATTAGTTTGATGACTATTAAGGCAATGTCTTTGACATTGGACGTTCAAGAAGATTTAATCAGTAAGTTAAAACATTAATAACATATCAAGCATAAACCAATGCAGAATTACATCATTAGCACCAGTTGCGAGTGTTCCTATTGCTGTGAGATATCAAGTGAGTTTCGTACAACCCCTTTTCTTTTTAATGATTTATAAACATCGGGGTAACTCTGCAAACTGTTTCTGAACATATGATATGCATCACTGATATCTGTGTGATTTCATGTGACTTTTGTGTGATTTCATGGGATTTTGCCGTTAGCATCTTTATCACAGTATCAAAAGTCCTCATCTCTTAAACAGTATCTAGTGAACCCATGTGGGGCCGAACAGGAATCATTGATAGTACTATTGGCTGACAACCCATTCGCTGGGAGGATTGCATCTCCCCTGGTGTGAATGTTTGGTACCTGTTTCCATAACAACTTTCTTAATGTTAGTGATAGACATTAAGATAATGAGGCAATAAGATATTTACCGACGGGTAGTATCTTCGTGAAACATACAATTGTCAGAAAGGAACTAGATACGGGTCCCATGGTTATCCGGAACTGAACATTTTGAGAACTTACTTATCATATCATATTGTTTTAAATTGAACTGTCGAACTCACCAGCTTTGTGCTGACGTTTCAAACTCAACATTTTTGCAGGACAATGGTGACGACACGGTGAGGATGCACTTCACTTAGCTGAACTTAAATGTATCAGTTTATGTAATCTATTTAGCTGTTAAGTTGATGGAACAAACGAAACCCTTGTAATATATTTATTTTAAGTAAATCTGTGTGCTGTGATATCGGTTCTAGTAAGTCACACCTCATCTCTGAGACATCACCACTATGCTTCCGCAATCACATCAGAGTAGCAAGTGACATCATCACAGGTGACGAGAGGTGGGGGTGTGACAGGCACGGCGGTAGGGGCGACGGCGGTGGGAGGGCGCGACTGTGGAGAGCGCGGGGGTGGGGGGCTGCGGATATGGAGGGCGCGACAGTGGGGGATGCCGGCTGTGGAGAGAGCTACGGTGAAGGGCTACGGGATGTGGAGGGAGCTATAGTTAGAGGTGGCCAACTACCCGGAACCGGAACCGAGGAACCGAATTGGAACCGGAACCGGTCGTACCTGAACCGGTGGGTACGAGGCGGTTCTGGGTTTTCAGAGAAATTGGAACCGGAACCGGTTCCACCCTTAAACCAGTCAAACCCGAATCGGAACCGACCAAAACCGGAACCGGTTCCTGTTAAAAAAAACCCGGTTTGACCACCTTTAGCTACATTGAGTTGAAGAACGCAGTAAGGAAGATGATAAAAGAGGGTGGTGTGACAATTGCATTTGAGAATTACGTCATCAATGACCGGGAGCACATTTAGTCGTGCTTGAAATTCACATTCATTTGATGATTGTGATTATTACTGGTTGAAAGTATGCGAGAAATGGTGAACGTAGGAGAAAACCGTGTGCGAAACGGAGTTCCGGATTCTCAAAAATCGAAAAATGAAGAAAAATCTCTAAGTATTGAACTTCGGGAGTCGTCGCGGTACGCCAAGGCTATGTTGAGGTCCCTTGGCGGTATGCGAGGAGTCCAAAACGGATTGCTTGGTTGTACGCCAAGCTCCACTTTGCTTTCCTTGGCGGTACGCGACGGATGAGGCGGTTTGAAAGATCAGATTGAAAAGTTCATTTTCATGCAGAATGTTACCTACTCTCTTTCTCTCGAACATACAAACTTACCAGACGAATAAAATCGAAATTTCATCATCAAATCTTAGTTTTGAAGTTGCCAGAACCTACGGATCGCATCAGGGAACATATCTACAAGTGCTGATCGTTGTTTTGCAACCAGAAATCCGTCTGATTAGGTAACGGTTCGTTTTAACCTTCTAGTTTGATAATTGTTGATTATATATTGTTTTTGAACGTAATATGGTTAGGATTGTTGATTATTGCCTAGATAATGGCTATGAATGATTATAAACAAAGAACTTGATGTGCTAACAGGTAAATCATTGTTTTGATCCGTTGTAATGCCCAGTTTTCATGAAACTATAACAATGATTATAATGGTTTAAACCATTTGATTGTGACAATGTATGTGATTTTTTTGATTAATCTTTATAATGCAAGGTTAAATCCAAGTGTTTCAAACTAATCACAATCGTTAACATACTTATTGGAATGATTATCTGATGTTTATGATAACAGTAAGATTAGTACGTTAAACATGGTTATTAAACCTATTCCAATGTCACATTATGATGTTTCATGATATTTGGATAATCAATAACAAGGATTGATTATTCCTAAGCCATAAATTCATCTAGAAACTGTTTCAGCATCATAATCAACTACATAAACTATTTGGTTTATCTGAGATTATTTTGATTAATCAAGCGTGCCATCAACCTTATATTAGGAACCTAAATCAGTATGGGTTCCCTACATTATCATACATTGTATGCTATGACACTAAATTAACTAATTAAAAACCTATTATCGGTTTGATGACTTTCAAGGCAATGTCTTTGACATTGAACGTTCAGAAAGATTTAATCAGTAAGTTAAAACATAAATAACTCATTAAACATAAACTAATGCAGAATCATCCTATTATTACCAGTTTGTGTGATATTCTACTACCAGTAAGACATCAGGTGAGTTTCGTACAACCCATTTTCTTTTTAATGTTTTACAAACATCGGGGTATCACTGTAGAACTTTTCTTGATCATATGATATGTATCACTATTATCTGTGTGATTACATGTGATTTGTTGAGAACTTGTGGATTCCATGGGATTTTGCCCGTAGAACAAAACTCTATCACAGAACTAAAAAGTCCCTATTCCTTGAACTGTATCTAGTGAACCCATGTGGGGCCGAACGAGGAACATTGATAATACTATCGGCTGACAACCCATTCACTGGGAGGTTTGCTTCTCCCCTCATGTGAATGCGTGTTACCTGTTTTTAGAACTTTTAATGTTGTGATAGACATTAAAACAATGAGGCATTAAGATGTTACCGACGGGTATTATCTTATAGAACGAGAACGGAGTAGTCAGAAAGGAACTAGATACGGGTCTCATGGTTATCTTGGACTGTATATCTTGAGAACTTGCGTATCATATTATATTGTTGAACTTGAACATTACGAACTCACCAGCTTTGTGCTGATATTTTAAACTTAAAACTTTTGCAGGGAGACAGTGACCAACGGTGAGGCTGCACTTTCAAACTTTTGTAATTAAATAAGTCATATTGTGTAATAAACTTAATTTATAAACGGTAATATTGGTTGTAATAACGAGACATTGTAATGTATTTACTTTAAGTTAATCTGTGTGTTGTGATACCAGATCAAGTAAGTCACACTTCATCTCTGAGATATCACAACTATGCTTCCGCAACCATTTCAGTGACATCATCAACAGGTGACGAGAGGTGGGAGTGTGACAGGTGGGAAGAGGATAAAAGAGCTTGGTTCATGTCTGCGTCAAGAAGATGACATACATACCTTTTTTAATGACATGTTTTCGAAAAAACAAACAGTCTGTAATTCCCCAACCTCTGCCCGTGTCTGTGCGAGGCAGACATAAGAAGGCAGAGAGATGTTTTTTGGAAAAACAAACAGCCCCTAAGTTTAAGGTGGAACGCAGGTTATTTGGAATATGCATTTATTGATTTTGAAAATTATAAATACATTACTATATATACATTTAGAAAATAGTGCTAATTGTTATAATATAACTATAATTAGCAAACCTTAACAATATTTTTAGAGAGATTTTAGAGAGAAGAAGGAAAATTGTACAACATATGAAAATGCATATAAGAGGTGCATATTTTCTCTTTACATTGAGGTAGTATTTATACTACAATTAAGCTGGCTTTTGGGAGACAAAAGAACAATAACATTTCATGCTTAGTTCAAAAATATGTTCATATAAGTTTGGAGTATTGAAAAAGCTTTCATCCAATTATTAGTTATATATAATATCATCCAATTATAATACTATGTTAAATATTGATATATAAAAGTGATTTTTGACATAGTTCCACCCCTACAAAAATTAAACAGTGCCAAAAAGTTGTGAAAAACCGCTAGGAACCGATTCAAAAAATTATATATAAAAATACTGATATAGCTCAACCGTTCCAAAAAATGTTTAAACCGCTCCAAAAATTGAGTAACTGCAACCAAAATTAAGAAAAACGTCAAATTTTCTAAGAGCCCCTTCAAAAAAAATTTTAACGCTCCAAAAAATGTTTATATAAATATTGATATAGCAACAGCTTCAAAACACTAGTACAAATTTGTCTATTTGGAGCGGTTGGGTTTTTTTTGAGGCGGTTCACAAAATAACCTCCCAATAAATGCAAAGTAATTTTCATGTTAATATATGGGGCGGTTTCTTTAATACTTGAGGCGGTTTCAAATGAATTTAACATATATTATATGGGGCGATTAATATTGGGGCGGTTTCTAGAGCATAGCATAGTTATTGGAACGGTTTTTTTTGGGCGGTTAGCATTTGGGGCGGTTGTGCTTATAACTGGGGCGGTTTCATACTCATTTTTTGGGACGGTTTTGATTCTTATTTTTTGGGGCTACGATGATTATTTCTCTGCCGTTAACATCTGATGAGCTCGAGCGCAGCTTTCACTTTTCAATCGTTCTTGTACAATAGGTAATAACCTTTCATTTAACCATCAATTTATGTTTTATCGACTTCTTTTATTATTTTAAAATTTGTTTTATTGTTTATTTGTAGGTTTTGAAGACATTAAGTATAGTTTTTCATCTCTGAATTGATCAACAACTATCAACGTTTGAATCTATATAAAATGGTATAAATCATCTATCTCTTATTTATTTTAAAAATTATGCTACATATATAAATATTTAATTTTTGTTTGTAATTCACAAAATTTGAAAAATTTCTTAAACTCTAAATTTTATATATAATTTTAAAATATTTCTTAGTTAACGACGATAATCTTTACAATATATATATATATATATATTAATATAATTTTAAATTTTAAATATAATTTTAAAATATTTCTTAGTTTAATTTTATGTTCTTGCTCGTTAACGATAATCCTTAGAATATATATGCCCGTTTGAATTTTATCTAATAGAGATAAAATTCAGATAGTCCCCATTGGGACTACTTTTTGAATATTTTATCTCATTTAGGATATGTATGTATGTTAACGAGTTAACATTTAAGAAAAATTTGGTTTATGTTTCTCCTTACTCCTACGAGTTTGTGGATTATCTACATACTTGGGGAGTTAAGGAGAAATGCTGCCAAATTTTTTATTAAATGTTAAGTTATTAACATCTATACATATAAGATAAAATATTCAAATAGTGGGTTAGGATCCATCAAACCATTATAGTTGTTTAAATCGTATAATCGTATTTTTATTATTTGTTTTGTTTTGCTTAATTTACAGATGGATCGAATTAACTGGATGTATCATACTGCACGTATTTTCTTAGCATATACAGTGGGCATTCAAATTTTTCTTAAAGCTGCTGAAGTTAATCGGGTGAATAAAGGAGGTAGAACGATTTGTTGTCCATGTATAATTTGTAAAAATTTCAAAAGATTTGATGATATTAAAGAAATAGAGCTTCATTTAATGAAACATGGTTTTATGCCTAGATATAGTTGTTAGTCAATGCATGGAGAATCGCTAAGTAACCGTAGTATGTCTTCAATAAATGCACAAAATGATCATATTCAGATTAACGATTCATATATTGTCGATGATGATGACCATTCAATTGATCCAAATGACAATTTAAGTGAAATGTTACATGATCTAGAGATAAATATCAGTGATGATGATCAAAGAAAATTACATGACTTGTTTGATGATGTAGAGAAACCTTTGTATCCTAGTTGTGAAAACTTTTCAAAACTTAATGTTGTTTTGAAGTTGTTTAACTTAAAGTCGAATTATGGATGGAGTGATAAAAGTTTCACATATCTCTTAGTGATTTTACATGACATGCTTTCAGACGGAAATGAGTTACCTATTTCAACGTACCAAGCAAAAAAATTAATGTGTCTAATGGGATTAGAAGTTGAAAGAATACATGCTTGTTTAAATGATTGAATGTTGTATAGAAAGGAGTTTGAAAAAGAACATAAATGTGTTATCTGCGGTGCTTCTAGATACAAGCGTAAAAAAGAAACAGATAACATGGATGATGATGTAACGAGAAATGGACCACCAAATAAAATATTGTAGTATTTTCCTATTATACCAAGACTTGAATGATTATTTTCAAACAAAAATGAAGCCAAATTATTACGTTGGTATAAGGATGGCCGTGTAAACGATGGGAAATTAAGACATGTGGCGGATTCACCCCAATGGAGAAAAATTGATCACAAGTATCCTGATTTTGATGAAGAGATTAGAAATATACGGTTTGGACTTAGTTCAGATGGAATCAATCATTTTGGTAACACGAGTAGCCGTCATAGTACTTGACCGATCCTTCTATTTATTTACAATCTTCCTCCTTGGTTATGCATGAAACGAATAAAAATTATAATGACATTGTTGATTCAAGGTTCGAAACAACATGGTAATGACATTGATGTGTATTTGGCTCCATTGATCGATGATCTGAAGACTCTATGGGGTTCAGGTATAGTTGTTTTTGATGCTTACAAGAAGGAAAATTTTACATTACGGGCCATGATTTTTTGCACCACAAGTGATTTTCTTGCATATGACAATTTATCAGGATATAGTCCAAAAGGTAAAAAAGCTTGTCCTATTTGTGAAGACGAGACAAATTTAATTTGGTTAAAAAATTACAAAAAAAACCGTATACATGGGACACCGAAGATTCTTTCCTGCTGGTCATGTTTATCAGAAGAAAAAAGACGAGTTTGATGGAAATACAGAGCATCGAACCATGAGGAAACGATTTGATGCATTCTCAAGAGTTGAAAACTTAAATATTGTGCTAGGAAAAAGAACTCGTGGTCAAAAAGATGTTATTTAGAAAAAAAAAATCATTCTTTGGGATTTACCATATTGGAAGCATTTGGATGTTAGACATTGTTTAGACGTTATGCATATTGAAAAAAATGTATGTGATAGCTTGTTGGGCTTATTGTTAAACATTCCTGGAAAAACTAAAGATGAAATCAATGTTCGTAAAGACATGGTAGACATGGGAATACGTAAAGAGCTTGGCCCTATTGAGACAACCAATCGTATTTATCTACCACCGGCGTGTTATACACTGTCAAAAGAAGAAAAAAATGAAGTTTTGTAAATGTTTATACGATATTAAAGTTCCATCAAACTATTCTGCAAACATTAAAATTAAAGGATTGTAAATTGCTTGGTATGAAATATCATGATTGTCATGTTTTGATGACACATATGATTCCTATTGCAATTCGTGGAATTTTACCAGAGAAAATCCGACATAACATAACAAAATTTTGTTTATTTTTTAACATGATTCACTCAAAAGTTATTGATCCAGAGTCCTTGGATACTTGGCAAAAAGAAATTGTTATCACGTTATGTGAATTGGAAATGTACTTTCCTCCATCTTTTTTTGATGTAATGGTTCATTTGGTATCTCATATCATTGGAGAAATCAAGGTTTGTGGACCTGCATTTTTACGATACACGTATCCTTTTGGAAGATATATGGGTTTCTTAAAAGGTTATGTAAGAAATCGTAATAAACCTGAAGGTAGTATTGTTGAAGGATATGCTTCAGAGGAGGTGATTGAATTTTGTATAAGTTATTTGGAAGGTGTCAAGAGTATTGGTCTTCCTCAATCTAGTCACTCGGGTAAACTTGAAGGGGTCGGAGGTGTTGGGATGAAAACATTAATTCCAAGTTGTGATAATTTACAACTTGCGCACTTATTGGTCTTAAAACACATGACATGTCTTGCTCCTTATGTTGATGAACACTTGAACATGCTACGGTCAATAAACCAAGGTAAGGATGAAATGTGGTATGATTCTCTGAATAGTGTTTTGGGACCAAAGCACGGAGGACGCTCACGTATGGTTTCAAATGTCATCGGTAATTATGTTTATAAACATATAAAAATTTAAAATATTTATTATAATAATGAAATATTCACAAAGGTTCATCAAATCTTTTTTTTTTCTTTTTTGAGTTTACAGGTTCAACAAAAGTTATGGTGGACTTTTTAATGTTGGTAAAATAGCAAAAAAATTGATGCGGGAATAGATGGAAACCGAGGTAGTGTTTCAGTTCAAATGGTTGATGAGAGCCCAATTCCTCATGGCTCTAGTGATACATCAGGTGGACAAAATATTAACTATCCACCTATAGAAGTAATATTTATATGTTTACAAATAAAAGTGTCATTTATACATATACATACACATGCTATGTTATTAAAAAAATCATATGATTTTGCAGAAATTAACTCATTGTGAGTTATTATTTTCGTTCCAACCCAGTTTGGAACTTGTGGCAGCTAAAGGACAAGTATGGCCTTCTGTGGACCGTATTCTACATGGACATTTATTAAACGAGAAGTGTGCCAAGGTCCAAGTAGATACGGTCATCGAAGGTTGTGAAAAACACTTGTTCTTGATGTGACTCGGACTAATGAAATTAGTTGTGTGGGAGATATGCTTCATAATTTTGTTGAGTGGTCAAGTGAAGCATTAAAGGTATATTTGTACATATATTATTTTATCTTGATGTATTATAATTTTTATTTTAATATATTTTGGTAAATTGAAGCTTATGAACGAGGCATTGAATCATATTTCCAGTCAAAGAGTCACCTCTTCACAAATTTACAACCCTGAAGTCACAACAGAAGTAGCTTATATACCACGACAGGTAGTTTATTATAAATAAGTTTTATTTTGTATAATTTTATAGCTTGTTTATTATTTAGATTAAAGAATATGAGATTTTGTCACTCTTAGAACCATGTTATGAAGTTGGACCAATAGGTTTTGTGAATATGGTAATTAGTTATCAACTTATTTTTAATAGAACACATACCCACAAATATAGATAATTACCAATTAATGTTATTCTTATTATCTTTTTGTTAGTTAAAGCAAATTGAGCAGGGTGAAATAACCCAAATGCCTAATACCGTCGCTCCAAATATTGAAGATGTGATCAATCCAAATATTCAATATCCAAATCCTAAATTTATTGACCCGGAAATTGAGATTGCTTTAGAGAAAATAATAAAGAGACCTCGTTCAATACAAAGGATCTCTCAAATGTTAGCAGCTTTCGTTGGCGATGAACATGCAATTACATGTTCTATGCCTGACGGGATGTATCCAGAACAGTATGTTGAAGGTCTTTCATACGTGGAGTTGTTACAGTTATTTTGCAACGATTGGCTTGATGCTGGTATCATTCAATTGTTTGCAATATAAGTTTTTTTTATATGTTTTAATAACATCTTTAGACACAACCTAATATATATACTTAACATTATTGTAATTTAAGGTACTTTTTTACATTAATGCCAAATTCAAAATATGCATTCTTCAATCCACGTGAAATTTCGGGTGATATATGTGCCAAATATCCGGATCGCACAAAACAACACATCTTAGAAGTGTATTCATTTCATAGTGAAAGACCATTTTTTCTTGCACCATATGTAGCAAGGTTTTACTTTATTTACAAAATATATATAAATGATAACCAACATACCTAATTTACTTATTTTATGATTTATTTATTGTAGTGGTCATTGGGTGCTATTTATAATTTGTCCTTTGAAAAAAAGGATATATTATAGATTCAATAATGAAGAGCAAAAGCAAGCAAAATTATGCCTTCACATTTCTAATTGAAGAAGCTTTGTGTAACACCCCGACCGGCGGCGGAAACGTCGGGATGCCACGAGGGATGTGTAAATTGTTCAAAAGCTCGTGGGCATCTAAATCAAATCATCATATATCATTCAATCAACCAAAATAATTACACAAAAATCATGTTCATCATGAATTAAGTACAATCAATTACACAAAAGAATTAGCTAAATTAACTAAATCCTAATCGCCAGAATTTTAGTTAATTAGCTAAGTCCAAGATCCTATATGATGATGTCCAAAATAGAAGAGATCATCCTCTTCATCCTACTTGTCTCCATCACCTGAAACATGTAAGAAAATCAAGTGTCAACTACAAAGTAGTTGGTGAGTAATCATAAGTTTTATACTTAAAATAGTTTTTATAAAATGAATTTAAAAGTTTAAGTTTAAAAATGGTTTTATAAAAAGTTTAGATAAAATGAGTATAAATGCTTATGATTTTCTGGGAAAATCCACAATATTACCTGTATGAGATAATCCAATCAATCTCCAAACTCAACAATCAAACACATACACAATCACATTATCACATAACCAATCAGTCATAATCAATCACAAATAATCATAGTCAAACATAGATAGTCAATCCACAAACTAATCAACCAATCTCATCAATTATATTCTCAAATAATGTTCGTGACTATACATGATCATTATGTAAATAACATAAGTTAAATACATGATTCATGGAGTGGTCGCTAACCACGTGACAATACATGAAGTCAAAGCATTTAACCGAAGTCAAAGGCAATGCTTCACAGAGTGGAAACAATCCACGTGACAATACATGATGTCAAAGCAATTAACCGGAGTTAAGAGCGATGACTCTCGGAGTTTGTGACAATACATGTAATCTTTGTTATTGACCAAAGTCAATAACAATGTTTACACGGTTATAAAATATTAATCAGTGATAATCCATAATTAATGATAATTCAATATTGTGAGTATCATATTGATAAACAGGTATTAACCTTGAGTTATCAAAATAATATTTGAATTTGGTATACATGCTTCACCTCCGAGTTTTAAAACAAAACAGTTTAAAGAAAGGGAGGTTATGAGAACTCACCTGAAGTCCTTAGTATCTGTGTTCTCGTATTATGCGCGCTCACCGTTTTCGTACTGATGTTGTATTCACAGTCCTGTGTTTGATTAAATGTTATCTAGAGTTATGATCCCTTATTTGATTGTTCTTTTTGAAATCTAAGTTGTTAATTGAGTTGGTGTAGTGAAAATGACTCATTCTTGTGATTTTCATAAGAATGGCTCATGCTAATGAGTTTTCACCCGAATGAGTCATTCTCCCGAATGAGTCCCGAATGAGTCATTCTCCGAATGAGTCCCGAATGAGAGTCATTCTCCGAATGAGTCCCGAATGAGTCATTCTCCGAATGAGTCCCGAATGAGTCATTCTCCGAATGAGTCTCCCGAATGAGTCCCGAATGAGTCATTCTCCGAATGAGTCTCCCGAATGAGTCCCGAATGAGTCATTCTCCGAATGAGTCCCGAATGAGTCATTCTCCGAATGAGTCCCGAATGAGTCCCGAATGACTCATTCTCCTGAATCATACTCCACTCATTCTCCCGACTCATACTCCACTCATTCTCCCGACTCATACTCCACTCATTCTCCCGACTCATTCGGCGAATGGCTCATACTCATGGGTCATTCGCCCGAACGGGTTTTCAGCCATGGGAGAAGATGATTTCGAGGTATAGTCGTATATATAGTCGTTTTGAGTGGGTTTAGATGAGTAAACTCATTTAGAAGGTGTATGGGTCGAAAAAGTGATGTTTTGAACCGGTTAAAGTTCGGTTTTTTGTCGGGTTGTAGAAAACCCTAAAAAAAACGTACCTTCTCACTAAGATTTCGAGAGTTTGAGGTGGAGATAGGACCGATCCTTTGTACTTTCGTGTAGAGGATGTCGAGATCTTCGATTTGGCGCAAGAATGAGGTGATTTGGTTGAGTTTTGAGTGAGTTATGGTAGAGAGAAGGTAGAGAGAGAAAGTGGTGACGGGTTTAGGGTTTTAGTGAGAGAGTGTGTGTGTAAAAATGAGGAAGAAGATGGTGATCTTCTTCCTTATAACGCGTATTATTGCCCCGTGACCGGTCTCGTTTTTATCGCGATAAAATATAATAAATGATCGGTTATGCTCGGTTTTTAACGAAAACATATTTAAACATAACATGAATAAATAATTGAATTTCATTAATTAAAATGATTTAAATAATTTCATTTCGTAAAACGATTTCATTTTATTTTTACAAAATTAATTATTTTAAATAACTGATTTACTCGGTTTTGCTTTACGTTGTGATTCCTAATAAACGTTTTCAGTTTTAATTTATTAATTTTAATATCATTTGATATTATTTAATTATTTCGTCGAAACGCGTCACTCGCGTACGTATTCGTAAAGATCGTCACCTTTGCGAATTCGTCGCTCGTATCGTGTTTCGATTCGATTTACGATTTATTGAATATCGTTTCAGAATATTATTCCTAATAATTATATTCGTGTGAATCGTCACTCACGCGAATACATTTATTAAGTTAATATTTCTGAATTAATATTCGTTGTTCGTAACCTCACCATCGCGTAATCAGTTCCATTATTTTATAAATTTTAATATTAAAATTCCCAAACCAAAACCCATATTCATTTTTATTCCGAACCAACAATTCCGAACCAACAATCATCATTTTCAATAATATTACTGCGATAAACTCTCTGGTTCTGTTTAGTTGGGTTACAACTAAACTTCCCATGGTTTACGCGTATAATATGTGTTATAATCATGTATACCATTAACAGTGATAATAATCAATAATATCAATAAATAATCCATTATCATTATTAATAAAAATTCTTAGGTCGTAATAGTACAATCGTACGGATGTACGGATGTACGGACAACCTAAATTACAGTGATGTTACACTTTGGGCTTGCACTTAAATTGGGAAATGGTTAAGGTTTGTTTAATTTAATGTTTTTAATTTATTTGATTGTATCTAAACTAATTGTTGTTAATGTAATGTAGTGTGTCATACAACCAAAAAAAAATTTGGGAACATGGATTTTGTGTGATCAAGAACATGTATGACTTTGTTCAATTATATCAACAAAATTTTCCTGAAAGCGTAAGTGTTTAACTTAAATTTCGATATAGTTTATATATATATATATATATATTTATTTATTTATTTATTGTTTCTCACTCTTTTGTTAGTATATATTCAGATTTGGGCTGAAAAGAAGTACATTACATGTAAGGAAATTGATGAAATGATCATAGACTTGTTGCCGCAATTTTTTAACTTCGTGTTTCTCAACCAAACATGATGTTTTCGGACTTCAATTTGCATATGTTGGTTTAAGTTAATTTTGTTGAAGTTATGAATGATAATTTTATATAATGTGGTTTGAATTTGAAAAAATCAGTATGGATGATAGTATTGATTGTATATATGTTGTTTTTAATCTAGAAATTAATTTGCGTAGATTTTTTTTTAGCTGGAAATTTGTTTCATTGATACTAGAAATGCAATTGATCGATTAGCAGCAACTTGACCGGAAATATATCAATTAGCAGCTCGTATAATCGCCAAAAAAAAATAGAACCGTCCCATAAGTATAATTTATAAACCGCCCTTTATAATTAGAACCGCCCCATAAAATAGTTAACCGCCCCCCAAAAAAAATTAAAACCGCCCTTAAAAAAGAACAAAACCGCCCTATATATAATCGAAACCGCCCTAAAAAACATATATGAGGTTTATTGACGCAATTTGGGGCGGTTTTTTTTAGTGCAAGTTGGTTATCCCACTGCCCTAAAAAATGGTGGGATCTTTTAGAGCGATATCATATAAGGCGGTTAAGAAACGCCCCATATGTGCAATTTAACCGCCCTAAAAAGGGTTTTCTGTACTAGTGAAAAAATATTACTGAACCGCTCCAAAAAATTGAATATGAACTGCTTTGGTTTTAGACAAGTAATTTGGAACCAATTTCAGTTATGATTTCTCTGAAAACCGAAACGGTTGTATTTGTGAGTTTAGGTATGAAAGGTTCTAATTCTAGGTTCTAGTGACTTCTGATTATGAAACAAAATTTTTTTTGCTCACCTCTGTTTAAAGGGTGGGTTCAGATAGCCTTTTCGCAAAATAAGGTTTGAAGCTTTGTATGTTTGTGTGTGCGAGAGAGAATAGGTTGGAGGCTTTTTTGCAATGTTTTAAAAATTGGCTCGAACCGGCCGGTTCGAACGGTTCAACCGCCTGCCGCTTACTAATATGGTATGAAACCTTTCGGTATTATGCAGATTCTTTCGATCGATGGTGCCGGCGGTTCAATCCGGTTTTACCAGTATTTCCGGTTTTATAAAAACACAAAATTTCAGCTTTTAAGCGATTTTCGGCTTTTAAGCGATCGTGAATTGACGTGTTTAACACGTCAATGTCATAATAAATATTTCTATGCCATGTTTTTATTAAATTTTGATTATTTTATCTTCTCACTCATATTAAATATTAATAATTTTGTTTAACTTATTAATAATATGGTTAAATTATGAATCAATTCTTTATTTTTTTTATAAAGTCTTTGAAAAATATGTACTATGTTATTTCAAACAAATATTTTTAAAATTCAAATATTTAACATGTGTAAATGTTTAATACGCCTATGTAAAAAAATGTATAACTAATATTATTAGTATTAATATAATCATGTAAATTTAAAAAGATGAAATAAAATTATTTTAATTATGTAAATTCATGAACACATAATTATAAAATAACATTATTTTTTATTCGCAAACCCGTGTAATCGTGTATTACACGGGTCTATAACATAGTATTTTAATAGATTAAAGGTTGGTATGTTTGATAATATCTTAACAATACCTTTGAATCTATCAGCATATATCTTTATGATTTAGCTGAAAATACATGTTGGATCATTCAGACTTCTTCCTTATAATTGTTACAAATCAAGAAAGACGAGTATCATTACCTGTATATTAAACAAGAAGTTAATAGCTTTTGTCACTGGCTGTTTCAAACTTAAATGCATATCTTTTTCCTTACAAGACGCAAATAACTACTTCAATTTAATACTTTTTCTTAAATCTTATAGTGTAACGCATACTAGATTATTTCAATTTTTCATAACCTTTTCATCATGGTTTTATAAGTTTCTTTTAATTATACAGCATATCCTTAACGTTCAGATATTAATCATTATGTTTCACCGTAATGGACGACTGTATGAGTAACTTAGTTCACTTATATATAACGTTCGATGAAAAATCACAAATTAAAAATAAAAAAGAAAAAAAAAGTGCAAATCTTGTACTTAATTACTTTTAACTAAAACAAAGCCGGTTTAAGCGGTTCAGCCATCCCAAGTAACCCTATTATTTTGGTTTCTCATTTATTACCAATCAAACCACAATTACCTATAGTAATAAAAACCAACGTCGGTGGTTTTGATACGTGACCACCTCTTTTTTTTTTTTGTTCTTTTTTTATGTCTTTCACCCATATGCAGCCCTTCTTTCTTCTCTGTTTCTTGGCACTACTCTTCCTTCTTGCTTCCACTTGTTAGGGGCAGATGTAGGTTTAATGGAGTGGGTTCACAGGAATCCATCGCGCTTCGACTCGTTAGTAGGAAAAGTTTTTTTCGAAAGAGTTAAACAATAAGGTGAACACATTAATATTTTAGGGGTGAATCCTGAGGTGAACCCATTAAGATTTTTAAGTGGTGAATTCTTAATGTCATTTTCAGAGCAATTTGTCAACTTGATTGTGACAAGTGATATTTGTCAGAGAAATCTCGATAATCAATTATTAGATTTCTATATGATCATGTTAAAATCACTTTCCGGTTATATAAACTTAGGAAGCAAAATGGTAGTTATTAGTAGTTAAAACTCTCGGATTAACTTAATTTTGGTCATACAAACTTAGCATATTTCGTTAAGATTTCGGGGCGTTGCCTCGAACCCTACAATGGGCGTTGCCCCCTTGATCCATGCCAGTAGGACCGCCACCTTGGACCCAGGGGCGAAGCTTAATAGGGGCAAGGGGCGACCACCCCCCTCTATTTTTGTCCATAGTGTTAATTTTTCGGTCGAAATCTTATTTTTAGTTAAAAATAGTGGTTTCGCCTCTTTGCTTCAAAAAATTAATATGTATTATGAGTTTCAAAAATTTCTGCCCCTCTTATTTTGTTCAAGCTCCGCCACTGCTTGGACCCCGCAAGGGCACGTAACCCCCTTGATTCCCGCTTGGTTTGGAGCTCAGATATCTTAAACGAAAATGCACTCTGTTCATTATTTAATGACGATGTTTTTTTAATTTTAATCATTGACTTAATATAGCGCACTGTTATTACGTGAAGAACATTACAAGAGCTAAACCGTCAACCCGACCCGAAAATTTTTATGTCCGGTTCTATTTAATTAAAACGTCGAAAAATAGTGAACCCACTGAAAAAAATTCCTGGATCCGCCACTGCCACTTGTCTCCCCCCAAGTCTTCTTCTTCCCGCCTATCTGTTTGGGTTTCTAAAGATGAATCCTTCGTCTTTCATGCTACAGCAGTTCCACTGTTTTGATTTAGGGTTTTGGAGATTCTTCCGTACATTCATCGTGACTTGCTTTTCTCTCTGATCTTCAAATCTTCAGGCGTTGATGAGGTAAACCCTAAATACTATTATAATTCAATCTTTGCTCTTCTTCACGTCTATAAACCTCCAATTTATTTGCATTGATTTTCTGATTTAGGACTACATGGGTTCTTTCGAACATCCATTGTGGTTGGCTTCTCTATATGATCCTAAAATTTTCAAACGGCACTAGCATTTTTGCCTCAAGGTAAAACCTAAATTTTATTATGATTCAATCTTTGTTCTGGGTTCACGATCTATCCTGGTTTGATTTGAATACCTGAGGAATTATGCCTCCTATTGATTTTTGCAATTCTTGCTTTTGTTTGTGTTGATATGAGCTTTACTTGTAGAATGTAATATGTAATAGGGTTGAATCTTTTGAGTATTCAAGTTCGCTGGTAGAAACCTAAATGCGTTTCTCTTTTTTACTTTATTTAAACTACATAAATTATAGTCTTTTTCATGTTGGTACAATAAGGATTATATGTTAATAGTGTGATCTTAGAGTACTTGCAGCTTGTATCTTTCTCTCTTTTTTTTACATGATTTGAACTATATAAATTATACCAATGTGGCAATGTGGCATTGTTTGTGGTTGTTTTTATTTATGTTCTTACTTTTTGGTTAAGATACATACTATTGAAGTTGGCAATTAAACAAAACTGAATTGTTGCTAGGTGGTTAAAGTCTTCGACTTCCTTACAACTCACCCAAGTTTAGGTCTTCTTTGTCTTATTTTTTTCTCTTTTTTTACTGCTACTATCAATCTACCCATCCTTGACCTTCAACTATACATAGAAATGTATACTAATTAATACAACATCAAACAAATCATTTGCAAAGTCACAACAACAAAATCTGTAATCAAAATTTTACAAAAACGACTCCTACTTATTTAATTGATATGATAAATCTAATATGGAAATATTTTCGAATAACACATTTATTAATCAACGGAACTTACAAATTCCTACATTTATTGAATATTTGGTGCCTACTTCCCCTTTCTGAAACAAGTCCAAAACCTAGGTGAACCATCACAACAACAAATGAAGGACGTGGCCATCACTCTCATAGTACTAAGGGCAAAAACATTAACAACATTCTGGTAATATTATTTTGATGTATATACATACATTCATATGCTTATGCATTGAACAAAAATCATTATAAAATTTTCTTTCAAAATATTTAACGGTTCGCCAGGGCATGTTTCCTTCTCAAATTTGAACCAAATAATCACACACTTCACCAATATAAGTAGTCCCAACATATCCTGCACCATTGCTGTCAACACACGTAGGTATTTTGACCAGATATGACCCATTTTGAGCAATCATGTTTTTCACTTGACACCCTTTATGATGCTACCTCTAATATATTATGTTTTTTTTACTTTGTACCCCCAATATTGCCACCACTCATATGAAAACAAAGGCTAGAGATTCTGATAGATGTTACCACCAGAAATGCTACCACTCATATGCAAACAATGGTTTTGACCCATTAGCCTATGATGTTACCACTAATCTGCTAGAGATTTTTTTCTTACCTGGCACCCTGTCTTCATCTATTAGGTATCTTCTTAGTTACATTTATGTAAACAATGGCTAATGTAGATGCTATTGGAAAGCATACATATACTCTTATACTTGATTGATTGGCCATGCATTCTGAACTTCATATATAAAGTTAGATTGGCCAATTTCTTTTTCAAAATGTCACAACTTTTAAATGTTTCAAAAAATTTGTGGTGTATATGCACACTATATTATAGAAAAGTGCTATATATTTTATGGTTACCAATTAAAAATATATAAATTAAATTTACTCTGTTTCATTTTTTTTGGTTCTTATATGCTACATTTGTAGAAAAAAAGTTGGTGTGATCAAAGTTTTGCTTAAATGATGATTTCAAAACTAAATATTTCAAGGATAAATTGATGTTCTCTAAGATCAATAGGTGGCTTATATGTATTTAACATCTTTGCGTACATATCATATCAGTACAATAACACTACATTATTACATGCATGATATTCTATCAACCTGCATGCATTACCTGATCACAACTGCTAACAAAACTGCAAACGCAAACGTTGTTTATTTCAACGAGGCACTGATTTAGATTCTATAAAGCAGTTGCTGAAAGGTGGTTACCATACAAAACAACAAGAACCCAAAAATTTTACCAAAACAGATTGCACGTCAACATGAAAAAGATGAGTCTATAGCAGGGAACAAGGCCAAGACTACAACACTCTCTCCAACACCACCAGACCCAAAGGCCAAAGCTTACGAGCAAGACAAACATAACAAGGGAACTCACCAGGTAAAAACATACAAATTGTAATGAATCAATGTGCTCTCATACTGTAGAACCACTATCAAGAACATATGTTGTAACATCAGTGCCGGAAACGTCACCGGAACAGTAATCTCAACAGTAACTTGAACAGTAATCAGGTACAAACTTTACGTATTTCAGTGTGTCATATTCATATCATGTGTTATTAACATTTTGTGCTATCAAACAGCAAATTCAGAATCATTTCAGAGAAACAAAGTTCGGAACTATGGTTCATCAGTCAGATAATTATCTGGCGTTACAGAACCATCATGTGATTATGTGTTAGGATTTTATTACGTATGAACGTATGTGAGGATTTACAGAACAAAACAACACGGATGTCATTATGTGAATGCTAAATCGACGGATTATTCGTATAGGTGACGATATGTACGAATATATATGAAAGTTTAACGTTCTGAATGATAACCGATAATTAGAAAACCATATTGAAAAGTATAGTTATCGTAGTGTTCGTACGGGTGACGATTCGAACGAGTTCTGAATGATATCCGATAATTAGAAAACCATATTGAAAAGTATAGTTATCGTCTGTTCGTACGGGTGACGATTCGAACGAATACGCGCGACGACTGTACGATTCGATTTTAAACAGTAAACTAAAATATTTTCGTAAATTTTAAATAAATGGAAGATATTTAGCTAATTTACTAGGAATAACCACCTAAAATAATTTTATAAATCTTATCTTAGAAACCGAGTCATTTCGTTACGGAAACAAAGGAAAACGACGTTTTATGCGAAACCAAACGAACCCGAACGAAACCGGGTATTTCTAACCCATTTAATGTGGTCATTAATACCACAACCACCACCACCTACTAGCTTCTATCACAAATTTCGTTTCTCTCTCTCTCTAGATTTTCTCTCTAACTTCTCTCTACAATTTCTCATCCATCTCTCCACCATTTCAAGAGATCTTTGGCTCTAAACGCTTGTGTGATCGAGGAGAACAAGAACCCACGAAGAAATCCCACGATTTGCCGACATTTCGAGGTAAATCTAGAGTTTATTTTCGGTTTTGTTGAAGAACTTTAGGTGTACATAGTTGCCACCTTTTAACCAAGTGTAGGGGTACATTCCTGATTAAATCGAGTTGGTATTAACATGGGGAAGCCATGGGAGAACCTGCGAAGCTTAGAACCCAATGATGATGATGAAGAACAGCCATGGCCGATTGGTTCGCGAAAGGAGAAGTGCAGGTGGCCGAACCTTCTTTTGGCCGAACCCACATTATGAGCTTCACTAACCCATGAGCCACGAACCCTAGCAGTCGAACCTTCCTCCTGTTGGCTGAACCATGGCGTTGCGAACCTAGACCATTGCCAAACCTCTCCATTAGCACCGAACCTTCCAGCCATCGGGGTTGTCATGGCCGAACCCTACCCGAGGCCGAACCTTGTGTTAACCAAACCTCAAGCTAAATGAGCCATGGAGCTGCGAACCCTACTCAGCTGAACCAACACTTAGCCGAACCTTAGATCACTTAAACACTTTTGAAAGCAGCGAACCTAGGAACTGTGTTCATGGTCGTGAACCTTGATCTGACCGAAACTAAGATGGGCAAAAACCTGATGAGGGGCGAACCTCAAATGGCCGAACCTTGTCCATACAAACCCTAGTTGACACGAACCAAGGACAACCGAACCTATAGGTTGCGAAATCGAGTAAGCCGAACCCTAAAGGTTCGCCGAACCTATCATCACAGCCGAACCCATGGTTGTTGCCAAGAGGTTTGCTGCCTTCATGGCTACTGAACCTAAGTGTTATCGAAACCATGGCTGCACATATGGGGTACCGAGCGGTCAAGGGGTTTAAACCACCAGGTGGCCGAATAGTTTTAACTGAACAAGCATCCTCATTCGGCCAAGTTCCTTTCGTTTGGGATCATCTTCGCGATAACTTGTTCGGCCAAAGGTTAACCAATCGGTTCATTGAGTTGCATGCATAGGATCCCAATGAGTGTGCACGCATGGAAATCTTTATGCCCTCCACCATGCATGGGTTTAATCATGTATGTGTGGGCATGGGAAATCATACTAGGGTTTCGCTTTATGGTAGCAACCTTGAGTGGATTACGAATTTAGCATAGGGCAACAAACTAGGGATTTTCTTAATAAGGAATAGTGAACTGGGGTTTAGAAACGACAAGAGTTATTTCAAACATTAACATCACTTAATGATGAACACCAGTTTGGGTTCAAGATAATTGTGGGAAATCACGAGTATCACAATAAGGATCTAAGGTATTGAGTGTTGATTTAATTGTTGACACCCAATCTTTAGAAAAACCTATACGAATATGTAGCTAACCTAGATGGTTTATCTAAATTGTCTAAGCTTAGTTGATCAAAGTATGGATTGGAGATCACTCAGAAATCAAAGTCTAGTAATGGGCCGAGGTTGGCCCAAAGGGCTTGACCCAAGCCCATCATGTGTAAAATCTCATTTTCTTAAATTAATTATGTTTTAATAAAATATATTAAAATGAAAGCTCTTTCAAATAAAAATAAATGATTTTAACCTAATGTGTAACATAAAGCAAATTAATTTAAAAATGTTTAATTAAGGATTTGGAATGATTAATCGTGGGATAAGGGTTACTAATGGGTAATAAGATAGATTAGTTAGATGAAATTGTAGAAACCCGTTAGCCCAATAGGACACTTAGTTTCACACCGAGACCACACCTGAGATACGACGATTATAAATACTTACCGTATTCGAATTCTTTTAAAACAACTCAGGAACCAAAGAAACATAGTCTACAACCAACGAGCGCGCATTTTGTGGTAATTCAATACAGAGCAACACAGGTGAGTTCATTGCCCCTTTTCTAAACATTTTTGTTTTCAAACACGGGGCTGAGAAGCATGCATAAATCTTTTATTTAAATTGTTTTACGTAAATGCTTTTACTTATTATATGCTTAATGTATGCTTGTTTGACTCCTGTCTAGGAAACTGTTATGCAGATTTCACTAACAAGTTAATTAATTACTCTTATGAGCAATACCTTAATTCTAAAACTCTAAACAAACCCTTAGTCCATTGAGTTCAAATTCAAGAATCTAAACTCACAGTGGAATCAAAAGAACTAAAGTTCAAGGTCAAATGCAATGGAATCTAATCCATTATGTGATCAATAAACTAAGGATCCTAATCAAGAATCTATAATCATTGTGGAATCATGGAATTCAAAGGAATCAGAATCAACAGAATCAAGGGAATCATAACCGTGTGTAAATCATTGAAATAACAAAATCATTACGATCTAATGAAATCATTAATTGTTTAAGTTAAGGTGGATGTCAGTTGTATGTAAATCAAGACCACGTGTAACACACGGAAAGTCCCGTCACAATAGTAGACTCTTGTAGTCAAGCTATATGGGCATAACTTAAACTATCAAACGAAATCAAGAGAATCAAAGACGATCAAGAATCAAAGGATATCCTTAAAGTCCCGACATGTACAATAGGCCAATGGGTCAAGCTGATATGGGCATCATGAAAGTCCCGACGCATACAGGTAGACTCCTTATGGGTTATGCCTGATATGGGCCACGTGTGAGAAGGTACAACTTGGACAACCACCAACAACTAAGTCTAATTGATTGAGTGAAAAAAGGCCCAATCATCATGTCTTAGTTGTATTTAAATGCCTAGTTATTAATTTAACTAAACATTTAATATTATATTTCTACAAGTGCTTTGGGGTAATCATGAATATATGGTGAACTCAAGAAATCAGTGATATTTCAATTTGTGGAAATCAAAATCTAAGATGAAGGTGAATGGAGTGAAACGCTTAATTATCATTAACAACAATATGCTAAGCAGTCCGGTATGTGGTGGGACGGTGGATGGGGCTTGTCCCCTACATATGCCCTATATATAAGCATACTTGATTGGTTAGCATAGGTGGTCGTTGATGAGGTTAAGGTTGTCATTTCGGAGGATCAAGGTAAACAATTTCAGGGTAATCAAATGCTATGAATCAGAGGTATGGGATGAAATGCTTGATTATCATCAGGAACAATATATCATGTGGTGGGACGGTGGCTGGGCGGGAAGTAAGTTTGACCCTACATATGCCCTATATATAAGCATACTGAACTGGATGGTATAGGTGGTTAATGGTGAGGTTAAGGTTGTCATTCAAAGGTTATTCAAAAATCATTTTTATGAAAGTACATGAACTCACTAACCATGTGTTGACTTGATCTTTTTGCATGACTTCTCAGGTGACGAACAGGTCAACTAAGGAGTTATTTCTTTTGGACTAGGATACCAGTTAGAGGACCTAGCATTTTGGACCTGCATATTTTTTTTGAAGCATCATTTTACAGATTTATTTTGTATATCTTGTGCAGATACAAGATAGAAGAATTATGATGTTGATAGTAGATTTACATTGTTAAATTATGAACTAAACTGATGTAATTTAACTTTGTAATTCTATTTTCATTTAGCAGTTTCTCATTTATATATACAAGATAGAAGAATTATGATGTTGATAGTAGATTTACATTGTGCAGATTCAATTTGTATAACAATTTCCTAGACAGGAGTCTAGGAGTATAACAAACATATATAAAGCTTATAATAAATAAAGGCATATACGTAAAACAGTTTAAATAAAAAGATTTACGCATGCTTCTCAGCCCCGCGTTTGAAAACAAAAATGTTTAGAAAAGGGGCAATGAACTCACATGTGTTGCTCTGTATTGAATTACCACAAAATGCGCGCTCGTTGTTGTAGACTAGTGTTCTATGTTACTAATGTGCTTCTAATATTTCATCTAACTAATCTAAATTATTACCCATTTGTAACCCGTATCCCACGATTAATCATAACAAGTCTTAATTAACATATTTTTAATTTAACTTACTTTAAATAAATCATTAGATTTAAAAATCATTTATTTTAATTTAACAAAGTTTATAAATCATTTTCTTTCAATTAAAACATAATTAACTTTAATTGAAATGACATTTAACATATGATGGGCTTAGGTTAAACCCATTGGGCCCACCTCGGCCCATTGCTAGTCTTTGATTGCCAAACGATCACAAATCAAAATCTTTGAATAATACGACATAGATAATTAGATCATCTAGGTTAGTTATCCGTATTAAGACTTTTCCTAAGGTTTAAGTGTTAATAGTTAAATTAACACTCCATCCTTTAGGCTTTTGTTTTGATCCACATGAGCTCATAATAATTTCCCAAGTGTTAAGCTAATTTAATAGGTACTTACAACTCATGTTGAGTTGTTAAGGTGTTTTAAAGAAAACCCATTCTCATTAGAAGTCTAACTCATGTTTCTTTAACCCATGTTGGCCCTAAAAAATTAAGCATTGATTTTATATAAAGGAAACCCTAATTGGTCCCCTCATGCATACATACTCACAAGGTCATCCCATGCATGCAGGTTATGTGGTCAAATTCCCATTCGAGACTTAGGTTCGTAGCCCCATTGCTAAACCAAGGGTAATAGGTTCGCTGCCCATGAAGGATTAAGCATAAGATTCGGCTAGACTAGGTTCGTGACATCACTTGGTTTGCTCGAGGGAAAAGGGTTCGGCCAAAAAGGTGTCCGGCTAGCCCCAAGGTTCAGCCGTCTATGGTTCGTGGCCCCTATGGTTCGGCTAACTCAGATTCGCCCACCTTAGGTTCGTGACAATGGGTTCGGCTAACTAGAAAGCTTGGGCCAACTTAGGAGAGGTTCGGTCACCTTGGTTTGTGGCTCTATGTAGCTTCGCCTAAGAGAAGGTTCGCTGGACAAGCTTGAGGTTCGTGAATGCATGGGTTCGTCCAGGGAAACCCTAGGTTCGCCCACAGCAGGTTCATTGCTCCCTGATTCGGCCATCAGCAGGGAGGTTCGCTGCTAGCTGGTTCATGGATTCGTAGGTTCGGCTAAGAAAAGAGGAACCCGAGGTTCGGTCATGACATGCCTCACGAACCCTGCAACAATCGCTTAGCCCTAGCCCCTCCCGAACCTGCTGTTCGTGCCTATGCATCCTCACCATCTTCATTTCCTAGTTTGTTACAAGCCTATTATGGTTTCCTTCAAGCTCATACACGTACGATTTAGGGTTTTTAAGTGTACAAGTCGTTTAAAAACATAAGCATTTAACCCGGTTGTGTCTAAGTAGCAAAATGAAAAGAAAACTCAAGATTCACCTCAAAAAGTCGGCCAAGTGTGGAATTTCTTCGTGGTTTCTTGTTCTTCTTGATCACGCGAACGATTTGGCACCAAGATCTTGTCAAATGGTTGAGAATTAAGAGAGATATTGTAGAGAGAAGTAGAGAGATAATCTAGAGAGAGAGTAGGACGAAAATTTGGATGGAATGGGTTGGTGGTGGTGGTTGTGATCTTAATGATCACATTAAATGACTAGGGAAATACCCGGTTTCGTTCGGGTTTGTTCGGTTTTGCTCGGTTACGCGTAAAACGTCGGTTTCTCGTTGTTTTCGTAACGAAACGACCCTATTATAAAATAAGATTTATAAAATTATTTTAGGTGGTTACTCCTAATAAATTAACTAAATATCTTCTTTTTATTAAAAATTTTCAGAATTATTAAATTTATTGTTTAAAATCGAATCGTACAGTCTTCGCGCGTATTCGTTCGAATCGTCACCCGTATGAACACGACGATAACTATACTTTTCAATATTGTTT
Organism: Mikania micrantha; assembly: GCA_009363875.1. Lineage (NCBI taxonomy): Eukaryota > Viridiplantae > Streptophyta > Magnoliopsida > Asterales > Asteraceae > Mikania > Mikania micrantha. The sequence goes on from CM018683.1 coordinate 23,936,391, forward strand.
TCTAATTATCAGACGTCATTCAGAATGTTAAACTTTCAGATATATCCGGACAGATCATCACCTATACGAATAATCCGTCGATTTAGCATTCACGTAACGACATCCGTGTTGTTTTGTTCTGTAAAGCCTCACATACGTTTATACGTAATAAAATCCTAACAAATAATCACCTGATGGTTCTGTATTGCCAGATAATTATCTGACTGATAAACCATGTTTTCTGAATTCCGTTTCCCTGAAATGATTCTGAATCTGCTGTTTAATAACATGAAATGATAATGATATATGATATGAACATGACGTGAACATGACATGAAATGAAATATGTATAATTTGTACCTAAATACTGTTTATGTTACTGTTGAGATCACTGTTCTGGTACGGTGCCGGCACTGATGTTACATAAACAATCTGATCATTCCGATTATCACTCACGATATCGCGCCCCAGGAACCTTCCGCCCGACGGGACACACGATCCGGCCCGCCGGCACGGGGTGTGACACATGTCTTGAACAAGCAAAGACTATCTTTTTCGTATCGTTCACAATGTTGCCAAAAGACACTCTTGGCATGCCTAGGAGGTCACTAAATATAGATTGTAATTTAAAAATAATTGAGGTAACGAACGATCTGTTTGCATCTATGATTAATTAATAGCAACCTAACCCGCGCAATGCGCGGGCACCTTTACTAGTGTTAATTACACTGCAATATAAATGGTGAACGCCGCCTTTAGATGCTTCTTACCGACCAGTTTCATAGCTAACATGAGTAAGGTAAATAGCATGATCTAGGAAAATTGAGTGATGTCGGGCTTTAAACCCTTAACCTTTATTATAGACTCTCATCTCATTACCATTAGACCACTATCACAAAGACTGAAATATAAATCTTAGCTTAACCCGGTTAATCTTGAATTATTTTTATTATCGCGTGCTGTATATATTTCGTATAACCTATGGGACTCGTACAAACACATACAAAATCAATTATTAACATCTAAAAATTCTCTATGTCTCGTATGCAAAAATAAAAAGAGTGTAGATGTTAATTTTTTTAATTTATATTGAAAAATAAAAAGATTGACATCACATTGTAAGTTCAAGTTAAAAAAAGAGAACTCAAGATCAAGATCATCATCCAAATTGGGGATTTTGTTCATAAACCAGACGTCAAAAGTTCTTAAGTCTCTGTGAATTGTGAAATCACAGCTTTGAAGCAGAATCCAGATTGCATGGCGTCCTCAAATTACATTGATCTACAATATTATTATCATCATCATCGACAATAACAACCCAAACAAATTGTTTTATTATTTTCTGAAATGAGACTACCTTGTCTAGAGAGATGATTGAATCGAATTTTATTCGAAATTGAAAATAGGATATTCGAAATTGATTTTATAATCCAAATCGAATCGAATTCAAATATGAAAATTCAAATCGAATTTCAACTTGGTGATTTTCAAATCAAAATCGAATCAAATTTCGATTTTTGCAAGTCCGATTTGAAAACTGAACACCCCTAATCTTGTCCCCTTACTATCCTTACTTTTTATTATTAAAATTTATATAAAAAACAAGAGAAATAGAAGAGATACATGAACAAATCAATAATTTAAATACAGTTGTACCGGCCAGTATTAATGAATAAAGTGGATGTTGTTCTTCATTCTGGTATGAATTACGCTAGTAGTATAGGTTAATGGTGTAAATATCATATAGGTGATATATTGATATTTCAAGTTAATTTTGTTATTAGGGGTGTTGTTTGGATTTTTTAATTGGGTTTCAGGTTATTCGGGTGTTTTACATGAACTCTACATATTTACCGATCCAATTAAAACTAAGGTTAACTGATTTAGGGTTATTTGATTTTGGAGACACAAGGGGATTAGTACAAAACTATAAACCATTCATTAATAAAGATAAGTTATTTATATAGAATACAACCTCTCTCATTCGACATTAGAACCACCCTCATCAAAAGTGTTCTAGGTAGTCTTCCAGTGTATCTCGTATCACTCCTTGTTCAATTTTTTTTTGAACAAATATATTTTACACCTACTTTTATTAAATTACTCTAAATAAATATCTCTTTTGTCTGAATTTGAACCTAAAACCTCTTATTTTAATATACAATGTCTTTGAGTGGATTAGTTTCACGTAAATTTTTATTCAAGTTATGGATGAGCTTGAAATCAATCTTAGAAGATTCCTATAGAGCAGTTTGACCAAGACCAACAAAATTTTGTGGGTCGCTTACGAAAAATGTTTAGAACTAAAAACGCAAGGATGTGTCAGAATTGGTTGCCTAAGAGCTCTTAACTTAGCTATTCTAATCAAATGGCTTTTGTGATATAACCAGAACATGTTTCATATATGCCTGGTTTTTGACTTTGTTGATTATAACCAAGACCAGTTTATACCCAAAATCGATTTTTAAAGAGCCTGATTTGGCCACCTTTATGTGGAAATATAGAGAAGAATGCGGAGTTGGTGACTTAGGGGTGTGCACGGTGCTGCTTTGGTGCGGTTTTGAGCTCCCATCGTAACCAAACCGATTAAATAGATTATATGAAATCCCTAACCGATCGGTTTCGGTTAACCGTGGTCGGTTTTGGTCGGTTATGTTTGCTTAACCGTATATTTTGTTAAGATTTTTTTTACTAGATGAATGCGGGCCTTAAAATTTGAAAGTACTTAACAAAATATACGTCAATATTAAAATGCATATCATTATTGAACTTAATATCTAATATAAAACAAAAATTAAATACCTTGCATTTTCTCAATCCTCCTCCCTAGGTGCTCCGGAAATTTTACGTCTTCTTTTTCTTTTTATTGTGCTACCCTCATCTTCCTCATTGTCACCATCACAAAAGTAGTTTTTATAATTGTAATCCACATCTTGTAACCTACCAACAAAAATAAACACATAATATACCAAATTCTTAGTAGAAAAAAATACATGTAACTATGACATAACATATATTATATTTAACCATTACCAAAAACTTTTGAAAACTTAAGTGTCATCTCCAACATTAAGAATGTCGAATTCCATTGTGTCTCAACATCAACACATGGTTTCATGGGCGAAGGTTATAAGGGACCGGGAGGACCGTCCCCCCTCTTTTTTTCGTCAGAAGTGTTAATTTTAGGACCAAAAGGTCAATTTTTTTTAAAAAAAAATTGATTTCGCCCCTCCTCCCCCCCCCCCCTTCATTTAAAAAAAATTATATACCATCTCCTATAAATAGTTTTTTTTTTGTAGTTAGTAAATAAAAGAATTAACTTTAAAAGTTACCACATATTAAAATCCCTAATTTTTTTGTTTCCCTTTATTTACCCTTAATAGAGTAAATTACAGTTTTGGCCCCTGTGGTTTATGTAACACCTCAAATTTTCTATGCAAGTTATTTAAACTTACGATTGGGTAATGGATAATTAACCTGTAGGAAAGAAATGAAAAATAAAAGTTCACGAAAGGGAGTATTCGAAAGTACCCCAAAGTTCACGAAATAGAGTACTCGAACTGAACCCCATTTCGAGAACCTCTGATTTCGTGAACCTTACCTATATATATGAGTGTCTTGGGAAATGTGCTAACATTTGGCTGGAAGCATTATCTCTCAAGTACTCGAAGAAGGCAAGTTTGTAAACTGCAGGGAACGGCTTTTGAGCAACCAAACGAAGAAGGAAACACACGAGAAGCTACCAGAGAGATTATCTAACATCAAGTAAGTGTTCTATGCGAAAAAATTAGGATTTTTATACGAAAATGAACTTATGCATAAAACTCACACCTTTATGCATAAAGTTCGAGATTTTGCGGTTCCAACGTATTGGTAATGACCTAAGGAACCTAGAACTAGCCCCCAAAGCCTTGGAAAGATTTCTGAGATGTTTTATGATGAAAACATCAGTACCCAAAGAGTACAAGAAAATAGTATTCGAACTCCTTTGAGTATTTGGTTTCGTGAACTAAGTTTCGAGAACATGGTTTTTTGAACTTAGTTTCGGGAACTACGTTTCGATAACTGAGGATTCGTGAACTAGTGTTCATAAACTCTAAGATTTCGATTACTTTGGGAATTTCGTGAACTTTATGGATTTCGTGTATATTGGTACTTAGTAAACTTCAAGGGTTTTGAATACTAGCCAGTTTCGAGAACTTGTAGTTATGAGGGGGAACTAGTAGCTATGAGGACTTAGAATAAATTCTAAGTCTAATAACGGAATGTAATGAGAAAATGTAATGTTGTAGGTTCTTGAGTCTTAGCTAAGGAGTTCGGCTAAAAAGATAAGGAGCTATTGTCAGGTGAGTTCTAGATGCCCTATTTCAACACTTTACGTGTATTTATGTTTTGGGCTGACATACATGTTGTTAATATGTTTATGATGCGTTATGACACTATGTGCCTATGCTATGACGATGAATGCTTGATGTATGATGAAATATGCATGAGAATATGCTAAGTATGATGAATGCATGATAAATGAGTTACTATGATGAATAGTATGACGACATGATATGACGATGACATGATAACATGCGTTGGCAGAAATTCACCTTCGATTGAAAATTTCATGTAAGTCCACAGGTGTGTGGCATTGGGGGGAATTCACCTTCGGGCTTCGGGTGAAAATTTCATGTAAGTCTACAGGTGCGTGGCATTGGGGAGAATTCACCTTTAGGTGAAAACTTCATGTAAGCCCACAGGTGTGTGGCATTGGGGAGAATTCACCTTCGGGTGAAAACTTTTGTAAGTCCACAGGTGTGTGGCAATAGGGAGAATTCACCCTCAGGTGAAAATTTATAAGCTCATGGTTATGTGGTGTGGGATTTGTCATGTAAGACCACTGGTGTGTGACGTTGGGATTGGTAGGTAAGTTCAATTTGGTGTGGAAGGGAGAATGACTTGTAAGTCCACCTTAAAGTGGCATTGGTATTTGCTTGTAAGTCCACATTGTGTGGCCTTGGGGATAAATCATATGCACAGGTTATATTAGAAACGAATATAATGCCTTCAGGTAGTTTGAAACTGTGTTTATGATTGAATGGTGTAAATTAAATTATTGATTGAGATGATCTACAAGTGGTGTAGACATCTATATTTTAAATGCTAATCGAGATGAACTACAAGTGGTGTAGATTTATGTATATAAATTTGTGTTAAGGCATGTGGTCTAGTATGTGGTTGACAATGGGAGAAAGCATACACTATAAGTATGTATTGTATGATGTGTCTTAGATCTTTTAAATGATTGTAGAATGGTGGTGTCTATACACATTGTGGAGTCCAGTCCTAAATAAATGAATACATTCGATGTGGGTGAAAATTATGGACAAATTGTATGGTGATGGAAACTAAATCGTCTAAATCCCAAGACAATAACTAAGGCACGATCATGGTGTATCGATGAAGTGGTGGGTTGGCGGCTGGGCATATGCTTTACGTATACCCTATACATAAACTTTATTTGATGCAACAAGAAAGTGTTGGCGGATAGACTTGGGCAAAGGATGAGGTTGGGTGAGAAAATGGAATTTAAACGTTTTTGACATAAACATATTAGGGAGAATAAAATTTAATAATGACTAGTTGTTCATTTATTTAAGTTGAATATGTTAAGGTTTTGATTAAAAAGTCATAACTGGGGAGTTGTGGCTCTAAACCTATGATTATATTGATTTGGTGTTTTTCTTGAAATAAACTGTAAATGTTACATGTTTATTGACTGGTGTGATTAGTTGATATGGGATTGAGAGATGAATTTAGAAGGTAAAATTCTTGAATTGAACCTTCATACTATAATCTTGATTACATGGATGATTCACAGGTGGTGTGAACACCTATGATTATATATAGATTTGTATGTATCATAACATTGAAATTGGTTGGGTGGAAATGACTTATATACGTATGTTGATGTTGCAAGTAATTGAATTGTCTTTTAAAAGATATGATTTTGCTAGAGGATGATCCACAGGGAATTTTCATTCTTTATGTGTTATAGTTGAGGGGAAACGAATCTATTAGCTTATAAACTAGATTTGAACATAAAATTTGTTGATTGTCTGGTTGAATTTGATAAAGATGATTCACAAGCGGTGAGAACATCTATAAAAATCAGTGTGCTATTAGATAATGTACAAGAGTGCGTAATATCTAAGTAGCATGAGTGTTGGTTGGTAGTTATAAATAGGAGAATTCTGGGTGCAAATGAACAAATAACCATAATTAGACTTGTTTGTTAAGAAGTTAACTTATTGTGGATACGGGTGTTTTTATGATTGAAATGCAAGTGGTTGTGTTTCAATTTCACTAAAAAAGAAAGAAAGTAGTAAACAATCAAGAAAAGTCATTTTAGGTGTTGACTTTACTAGATGGATCTGATGATCCCATGGTCTATGTTGACGCGCCATATGTGCAACTGGGGTGTTTTGATGCAAAAAGGGGGAAGTTATTGCTCATGCTTCACGATAGTTGAACGTTCATGAGGGTAACTTTCAGATTTATGGTTTATAGCTTACAGTAGTAGTTTTTGCATTAAAAATACGGTGACAGTTGTGTTCTCCTATTTGTTGAGGAGAAGTGGGATTGAGAGAAATCACTAGAACTATTATACGAACCAACGTAGACCGGTTAAATTCCAAGTGTGAGACTTTGTGTTTTAAAAGTTTCTCCTTGGAAGGGTGTAATTCGTTTTTGAATGTGGGTAAAACTTAGTCCACAATATATTGGTTTGTTCAAAGTTATAGCTCGGATTAGCAGTGTTGCTTATCCCTTAGAGCTACCGGAGGTATTGAGTGGAATTCACAAAAATACATTTCATGTGTCTTATTTGCAATAATATTTGCTGAGTAAATTGACCTATGTGTCATTGGAGTAATTGGTGATAAACTGAATTGTAGAGATACAGATGACTATCTTCGATAGAAAAGTCAAGCCATTAGGAAATGAGACGATCAATCAGGTGATGGTGCCATGTAAGAACATGCGGGGTTCTGTTCCCACGTGAGCGTCCGAGGATGAAATGCAAAAATTTTATCCTTTTCTTTTTTAGGGTAACGAGGTTTCGGGGACGAAACCTTTGTAAGGAGGGGAGAATTTGTAACGACCCATTTTGCGATATATTATAAAATAAAATAATTGGTGGAATGTTATATTATGTTTTATGTGTTTATTTGATGGGTGTTTTAATAATATTGATAATGTAATCATTTAAGGGTGGGTGTTAACAAACATAACTAAGTTAGAAATAAACTGGTTAGATTTAACTAGTAATGGAGAGCTAAATTTGTAAATAGTTAGAACTTGAACTTAAGGGGGGTAAATTTAGCAAATATTGGTCAAATGACTTCCTCATTTGTTCCAGACGTCAAAAGCGAGAGAGAGTGTAGGAGGAAGGCTAATTGAAGATTTGGTCCAATTGGAGCCTGCACCTTGGTCTAATTTCTCATGCAAGCAAGGATTTGAGTTCCTCTTGCATCAAACTACACCTAGGAAACAACAATGGAGAGTTGAGTGGAAATCAACGAACCGGAAATGAGATTGTGGTGGTGGATAACTTGTCGGGATAAGGTAAGTCACCCAATTTTGGTGAATTGGTGTTTTATATATGGTGTTTAACAACAATATGCATAGTGGGTGTTTGGGTGTTTGATTTGGTGTGTGATTTTTTGGTGTTTGGTGATGACGTGCAGTATGTGTTCATAATTGCACTTGATATGGTTGATATGTAGTATTTCACAAATGGTGGGAAAGATTGGAAAGATTCATAAGAGGTGTGAACTTCCAAAGTCAATTGAGAAAACAACATGATATGTATGTGGAATATGCATTGAATGTTGAATTTGGTGAATAGATGTATGTTTGACTTGGTGTTGGTCAATAATAGGTTATTATGTGGAATAGGTATTGCATGTCGAATTTGGTGAATTAATGTATGCTTGACTTGGTGTGACAATAACAGGCAATAGGTGTTATCTTTGCTTAGTTATTGTAATGGAGTAAGTTTACAATTGGTGTGGTGAAATAAGAATGATTCACAAGTAGTGTGAACCTCTTATTAGAAGTTTGACTGAAAATGGTCAAACAATTCGAATTGGTGATTGAGTACTTGTTGGTTGACAATAACATGCAATAGGTGGTATGTTGCTTGATTGTGGTTGATTTGGTGTTTTATTGCTTAGTTATCATTGACTTGGTGTTTGATTATATGTATGCTGAAATATATGAAATAATTCACAAGGGGTGTGAATTTATGATTAAGGTTGACTTAAATTGGTGTTTTGAATCACAAGTGGTGTGATCATGGCATTGGATTATTCACAAGGTGTGTGAATGTCCTATGTTGTTGAAATCAAGTTTTGTAAAACACAAGTGGTGTGGTTACTTAACTTGAGAAATCTTGGTGTAATGGGATTTCTTTGGTGTTTTGGGTGCAAACGACACGTTAGTAAATCGTTTGTTGTGTATGCGTAAGCAAATCATCAAGAAGTGTTTGAGACTTGTTTATTATGTCCATTAGGTGTTGTGGAATGCATTTGGGGATAAAGAAATGGTTAGAATCGTCTCGGAATAGTTTTGGAAGTAAAAAATACGAAAATTGGTATTGTTGATCTGCAGGTGGAGTATGATACGCCAGAAGTGGAGTATCATACGCCACCTAGTATATGATACGCCAGATAAGCTCTGTGATATGCCAATTCCATACGCCGGGGCTGGCATATCATACGCTGGGGGTGGATTATGATATGCTGGTCAAAGTCATACATTGGGTTTTTGACTTTTTGACTTGGGATTGATTCGAGGGTCAATGGGGTGAACTTATTTGATCAAAATTGACTATTTTGGTCATGTTTGCTCAGGGGAGTGAACAAGGGGACTTACTTAGTTCTTATGAACTAATGGTGAATATATATGTGGTGTTTTCAGGTGAGCGGAAAGGTTGAAGGTGTACGTGATTGGATTGTTCACAAGGACTCGGGTTGAACGCATTTTGGTTGAAAACCTAACATTTTTTGGAAATGTTTGTAAACATATTTAGGATGTTTGGTAGATAAAACATATGTAAATGGTTTTGGTGAAGGGTTGGGATATGTTTGTTGTTTAAAACTTGATGTTTAATTTTTGAAAAATCTGAGACCTAATTTGAATTGTCGTTTTAAAACACGTGTCATGCGTGTGTGGGTTTTGGGGCTTACAACTAACTATTGTGTTGATCACGGGATCAAGATGATAAAGAATGTTCCAGAAACACCGCAGCAAAATGGGGTTACAGAAAGAATGAACAAAAGTTTAAATGAAAGGGTAGGAGCATGAGGTTAAATGCAAGGCTTCCTAAGACATTTTGGGCTGATGCATTTAACACTGCTACTTCCTTGATCAACCTTGGGCCTTTAGTTCCTTTGGGATTGAAAATACCAAAGGAGGAATGTCAAGGAAAGAAGGTAAGTCTCAATAACCTTCGAGTCTTTGGATGTATTGCTTACAGCTTGCTGAAAGATGTTGACAGCGACAAATTGGACTCAAAATCCAAGAAGTGCACTTGTATTGGTTATGGGTCAGACAACATGGGTTACATGCTTTGGGATTTTGAAAGCAGAAAAGTAATCAGATGCAAGCATGTCAGCTTCAAGGAAGCCGAACTATACAAAGACCGAAAAGAAAGTTTCGTGGTTCAGAAAGATTATGTTGAGTTTGAAGATGAAAAAATTTGACAAGTTTGGAGAGTTTGTTACTCCATAATTGTATTTGATAGTAGGAGCACAGGGGTTGACACTGATGATGATTCAGTTAGTCAGAGGAAGAAGAAGATTCCACTTCTCTAGTTCATAGTTCATCGATTCCAGGTTCTCCTGTTCCATAGCCCGAAACTCAACATTGAGTCAGGAGATCTACCAGAGTTACAACATCATCTGACAAGATTCTCCATCTTCCAATTTCCTATTATTATCAGAGAACGGAGAACCTAATTGTTACACTAAATCCGTTAGTGTGAAAGACTCATTTCAGTGGTAGATTGCAATGAACGATGAAATGAAGTCTTTAGACTAGAACAGATTTTGGGTTTTGACCAAACCTCCATCTTGGAAGAAAGCATTGCGGAACAGTGGGTATACAAGATCAAGGATGAAAGTGATGGTTCTAAAAGATACAAGGCTAGTTTTGTGGCTAAGGGTTTCCAGCAGAAGGAGGGGGTAGATGTCACACCCCGAGCCGGCGGGCTGGATCGACTTTCCCACCGGGCGGAAGGTTCTCGGGGTGCTATATCATTGTGATAATCGAAATGATCAGATTGTTTACATAGCACATGATAAATAAATGAGAAATGCTAACATGACAATGAAATAGAATTAAAAAGTTAAATTACATTGTTTCATCATAATTTAACTAAGTAAATCTAATCAAAAGAATCAATGAATTTATATCTTGTATCTATACAAGATATACAAAAGATGATTCACTGTTTTGTCATTCCAAAAGTATGATCACACAAAATGTAGCTAGGTCTTCCAAAAGTCCACTAGCTATGTTCTTGATATCTGATGACTAAAAATGTTCGTCACCTGAGAAAAACATGAATTTAAACAGAGTCAACACTAGGTTGGTGAGTTCATAAATTTGATATTTGAAAACCTTGAAATGTTCACATCCACAATCACAATGTCATACTTGTTGTTGTAAGTGGTTTGATTCACCTGTTCACACAATGGCCTTTCCATAGTTATATTTACAAGTGATATTTCATCCTACTAGCTATGCTTATATATAGGGCATATGTAAGGGAACCAAGCCCTAGCCAACATCCCACCACATATCTAATAGAACTTAATACCACTTGCGATACAACTATGGATCCCCATTTTACTTGTTCATCCCATTTGTTAATCACCTGTTGTATCATATGTAGAATAATATAATAATAGGGGATTAGTTATCAAACCGGAGTATTGATAAACCCTTTGTGTATTAAGGATATAAGATTAATTAATCTGATCCTTGTATTATTCTATTACTTGTGTGGTTAACTGTTAATCACTTTTAATAATGTAAGAGTGTTAGTTAACCATTGGATATTTTGTTCTCAACTTGAAGTGCATAGAGCCTAAAAGGAATCCATTGCAATCCTCACGCAATCAGATTACAATGCATCAGATTTACCCCTACCACTTTGTATTACCATAGTCCTCATCGAACTGTTACTAGCAATATGACATGAGAGAAAATAAATTCCTCAGCCTACTAGTCAACAAGAAGCGATGGATTAATTACAATATCACTGTCGAATGATATCACCATGTGTCGTTTACCAAACCTGACTGATCGTCGCCCTGTTACCGATCATACGTTACCGGCCAATTAATGTTACGCTTAACATACCGACCTACTCGCCGGAGGTTTGTCAAACCTATGGTACCACTATGCTAACGTCGGTTTAGATTCCACTAAATTAACTGGTAAATGATTCTGTGAAGGGACTTACAATGAAACTTGAATATATGGCACATGATTGACATGATATAATACAGACAGTTCAATAGCAATCAATTGTATTGTGTTCATCAATGTTGTTTTCATGAAGTTACATTATCATGATTATTATTCTAATTGTTCCATGTAGTCACCATGTTGTCACCAAGCTGTGGTAAGAACTAGTCTTACTACACTTAGTCGACTCAGGTGGTGGACGATAGTTGTTCCATGTTAACTTGTAATATGTATCGAGTTGTAAACTAAGTGTTATAAGATCTTGTCTTATTACACTTATGTAACTCTAGTGTAGAATGTTATTATAAAGATATATTATCTTCATAACATTCATGTGTTTCGTTGTTGTTGTCATCATGTTCACCTGTCCTTATCTTAATGTTTGTTCTTGTAAGAATAAGTAAGTGTTGTAAGATTTAATCTTACAACTATGTTATTCTATTGTGTTGATGAGTTATGAAATTATATTATCATATTCATCTTAGTTATCCCTGTCATATCCTGATCATACAAGCATGCATACAATGATAAATGATAATAAGTCAAGCAATATTATCTAATCAAAGTATAAGCAATATGTCAACTAAAACTTTTAAATAAATAAAAGTTAAGCATGTTTCTCAGCCCTGAGAGTTAAAAATCAGTTAAGATTAAAAAAAGGGGCGTATGAACTCACCTTGTTGTTGAAGTGGTTGACTTAGCTTAAACAAGAATTTCACGCGCTCTTTGTTGTACTTGGGTTTGTTTTCACGATCCTGTATTGTTTTCAAGTTGTGTGTAACTTATAAGTATGAACTATAGTGATTTGTGTGTGAGTATGTGTTAGCCCTAAAGTTGGCTAACACTTGTGAGTCTCGGTCTTCATTCGGCCTTTGTCTATGCCTTTAAATCCAACCGTGTGTAAAATTATCATGTTTCAAGTGTTATTAATGTATTAAATCCAAGAATTTTACCACCTTTGTAGTAATAACACCATGATTACCATGCAATGCTACTTCTCCTATTAGTTTCAAGTGTTTGTTCTCATTTTAATTCGTGTGGGCCGAAAGTGTGGGTCAAGGGGGAAATGGTTTGCACTGTTGGGCCAAATAATTTGGGCCGAGTCTACTTATGAACCATTAATCCAAGTGGGCCGTAGCAAAGGGGATAGGCCGATTAACATCACTTGAATCAAATAAGATATTGGGCTAGGCTAATCATAGGTTGGGCCAACTATATTGGACCGTATAAGTTTACTGGTTCTATGAATTGGGTTCGATCAGTACATGTTACATCCCATTGCATTGTTGGCTAGCGAACCTATTTACCATCTTCATAGGGTTCGGTGGTGAGGTTCGTTCAAGTGATAGCCCTTGGTTCGTCCCTGACAGGTTCGTGGCCCCTGAATTGGTTCGGTTGTAGGGTTCGTGTACAGCACAAGGTTCGGCTAATATCGAAGGGTTCGGCTGAATAGTGGGTGGTCCATGGCCATAGGTTCGACTGATGTTGCAAGGTTCGGCTAGCTATTAGGTTCGCCGGCTTTGTCATGGGTTCGGTGACTATGAAGATTCGGCCATTGGTTTGTGCATAGGAGGTTCGTGAAGATCGAAGGTTCGTGGCTGATCATGCAGGTTTGGGGAAGGTGGCTTCAACTGCTAGGTTCGTTGATGGTGGGGTTCGGCTGTGTACAGGTTCGGCTGAAGCAGCATAGGGATCGGCCCAGATGAGTTAAGGTTCGGCCACCTTAGGCTCCACCTAGAAGGTTCGGCCGTCCCCCTCTTGGCCCAGCTTGCTCGCGAACCTATAATCGGCCACCAACATCAAGAACTCTGAGTTGCTGCAAGCTGCTCCCGTGACAATGGTTGTGCGAAAATGGGTTTCCTCATGGTCGTGTGATTCAAGATGGGGCAAGGGTTAGCCGGTTAAATGTGTGTGTCGACCAAGGATTGAGAAAACCCTATTTTTCGTGAGTTTCAAGTTTCATTACCTCAGATTTGGCCGGACAAAATCACAGATCGGTTGTACTTCCTTGTAGAGGATGATTGTAGCTACGTGTGGACACCAAGAACGCCCGATTTCGCCCACAAACGAGTGAGATATCGCGATTTGAAGTTGAAATCTAGAGAGAGAAGGATAGGTTCAGGAATGTGCTTGCAGAGAGAGGATGAGATGATAAAAATGAAGTGAAAGGCTTCATTTAGCCTTTAAATACCCCGAGGGTATTCGGGTTCGTTTTGGTTGCTCGTTTTTCGTCTCCGTAGCATTTCCGGAAAGTAACGCGCGTTATTTTACGTGTTTTAAATAAAATGAATCTCTTAAATTACTTTTTGATGAGTTTCAAAATTGTAAAATGTAATATATTATATTTTCTTATTTTATTATCGTTCGTATCGTTTTTGTTTTGTCAGAACGCGTCACCATCGCGCGTATTCGTTCGAATCGTCATTCGAACGAACACGACGATGGTTTGACTTTCTGACTTTTGTTTTCTACTTTCCAGTCATCATTTCAGAACGTTAAACTCACATATATGTTTGTGTGAATCGTCACTCACGCAAACACACTGTCAGTTCGTTATTCTGAAACGACACTGCAATTATGTTTTGAATTGTTTTTTCCTCACTGACGGACTCAACTAAACGTTCTGTTTTCACATTGTTTTCGTACTGATTCATCGGTCATCTGATTCCTGTCATCTATGGATATCAGATCGCAACCGACATGTTCTTGTTATTTACTTGAACACTGTTGCTTTTCTTGATTCGTTGTCTTAACTGTACTTAGGTTTTCACCTAGATACAAACAACTATTGTTTATCTTGAGTGTTGTACTTACAGTATTTAAGTTTTCACATAAATATGTACAACTGTTTCTTGTATTTTGAATTCTTTTATCACAAACATAGTTCATATACTTGTATTTACACACAGTAAATATTGAAAGTACACATACCGTATGGACTTGCCGGACGATCTGGTACTGGATGTCACAGTAGATTATAATGAGATCTTCTCTCTAGGTGTGAAGATGACTACTATCAGACTTGGTCTCAGCATTGTTGCATTAGAGAACCTACATCTAATGATTCTAGATGTTTAGACAACTTTCTTTGATGGTGATCTTGATTAAGATATCTACATGGTGCGGCCAGAGGGTTTTTATATATCTTGGAAAGAAAACATGGTTTTCAAGTTGAACAAGGGCTTGTATGGGTTGAAACAAGCTGCTAGGCAATGGTACTTGAATTTTGATAACTTCATGGGTCTAAATGGGTTCAAGAGATGTGAAATGGATCAGTGTTGTTACATCAAGAAGTTCAGTAAGTCCTACATCATCCTACTTCTTTATGTGGATGATATGTTGATTGCGGGTTCTGATATGAAAGAGATCAACCAATTGAAGAAACAAGTGTCCGATGAATTCGAGATGAAGAATCTTGGTGTTTCTAAACAGATACTTGGGATGAGTATTTTCAGAAATAGTAAGGATGGTTTTTTTTTGACACTTTCTCAAGAGAAATATATTGGCAAAGTTTTGGAAAAGTTTAGCATGAAAAAAAAATAGAGACAGAAACACTCCATTGGGAAGTCAATTTAAGCCTTCGAAAGACCGGTGTCCAAAAATAAATGAAGACATAGACGAAATGGCTAAGGTTCCATATGAATTAGCTGTTGGAAGTCTTATGTATGCAATGGTATGCACAAGACCTGGTATAGCAGATGTCATGGGAGTAGTTAGTCGATATATGTTCAATCTGGGTAAAGAACATTGAGAAGCAGTCAAGTATTTGCTTTGGTATTTGAAAGGGATTTCAAACATGGGTTTATATTTCAAGGGTAAAGATACTTTTCTAAGGTGGTATACGGATGTAGACCTTAGGGGATGCAAGGAATCGTATAATAGCACAACCAGGTATGTTTTTTCAGTGGGAGGAACCGCAGTAAGTTGGATGTCCAGATTGCAAAGAAGTGTTGCACTTTCAACCACAAAAGCTGAGTAAATGACTATTGTTGAAGCTAGAAAAGAACTCATTTGGCTAAAGAATTTTCTAGAAGAACTTGGGAAGAAATATCCAGATAGTCCTCTGCATTGCGATAATCAGAGTGTGGTTCATCTTGAAAGAATCTAGTATTTCATGGAAAAACAAAACACATTCCGCTGAGATATCATTTTATCTGGGGGGAGGGGTTGATTAGTGATAGTACCCTGATGCTGGAAATGATTAGAGCTACTGAAAATCTTGTTGATATGTTGACAAAGGTGGTTACCTTAGAGATTAAGTTTTGTGTAGCTTTAACTGGCCTTCAAGTTACTTCATAAGGAAGGCCGCTACAACTAGTGGAAAAGAATATTATAGAAGTACAAAATGAAGATGTAACGCAGTTTGAAGTTTGTTAAAGCCTCTAAGTGGGAATTGTTGAGTGTGGTGGCTTCTAAAGCCAGACGACTTTAATGGGACGCACTCAGGTTAGGCTTAGCTTGTAGGTTAAGTTAAATCTATATTTATATGTTTCATTTTACTTGTAGTCTCTCTAAGTACCTGCTATTACGAATCCTAGTTGCAGCACAGTGGACGTAGGTCACATCGACCGGACCACTTTAAATCGATTATGTTGTTTACTGCTTTCGTGTGTGTTAGTGTGTGTGATACCCAACATTTATATACCTAACGACATTCTGAATTCTATCTATAGAATCAAGTTCTCTTCCAAACCATCTTCGACAATAAGATTTATAATTGAGCATTGCACCTTAAATGCAAATACTTGTTATCTAAGATCGAATGGGGACTTTTAAGCATCCTTTGTAAAAATCTAATTGCTCCATCATTTGACGAAGCATTATCGACAATTATCGTAAAAATCTTATCAATTCCCCATCCTTGTAAACATCTATAAACTTGCCTTCCTATTGTCTCACCTTTATGAATTCGAATTTTTCAGAAGTTTAAAAGCTTCTTCCTCAAAACAAGATCTTCATTAACCCAATGTGCCGTGAGACACATATAATTAAAATTCTGAATTGACGTCCATGTATTGGTAGTAAGTGATACAATTTGATCTCTTAAAAGCTTTTTAAATTTATTTTTCTTGTCTTCATATATTGAACAACAATCCCTTGCAACTGTCCATCTAGACGAAAACTTAAACAATGGATTTATCTCCCATACAAATTCTCTAAGTCCCTCGTCTTCAACCACACTAAAGGGTTAATTGTTTTTTATACAAAATTAAGCAATGAGCTTTCTACATTTTTCCTGACTAAACATATGAGATGCCAAGCTATAACCATCTGCCTTCGAACTTTGAGTCTTAAAACTTAAAGTGGATTGTTTCTTATCTACAAGATTATAAATCGGTGATGTTGGACATTCATGTTTTAATGATAGGACAAAGCACATGTACCATTCTTTCTTGAGGCAACCGCCATTAACAAATTACAATACGAACATCTTGCTTTCTTGGTTCCTTTTTCAAGAGTAAAATGGTCCCATACCCAAGATCTTAGTCTTCCAGCATTCTTCTTTTCTTGCTCCTCATTTTGCTCAACATTATTAGCAACGGGTTTGATAGTGCCTTCTTTATCTTCGTCAATTTTAATCACAGGTGTCTCCATATAGAATTATAATAAAACAAAATAATGATTGTTGGTTTCATAGCATAAGAACTCACAAAAAATATGCAATCCAGGAAAACACACTTCTATTCAACCAACCAAATTACGTATACAACACAAAATCCTAAACAAAGAAACCACTGCTACATTACGGTAGAACATAACCTGTTAACATAAAACAAAGCAAACTGCACCGAATAAAACAAAAGACACGCTTTTAGTTCAAGACCTGCTCATACGGTTCTAATCCATTTATATATATCTACTACAAGACAAACTAGAATGTCATACTAAGCTTGAGTTTGAAACCAGACAAGCAAATGGCTTCATACATCGTCTAAGTACCCACAAAAACAAGACCTTATTAAACCAAAAAAAAAAAAAAAAAAACTATTATTGTCGAGTGAGAGTAACTTTACAATGGTTTATAACATTTCCTTTTTACATTCACTCAAAAAAGCATTATCAACAAGATCAAAAAATGACTCGCTAAATACCTCCATCAATACAAAATTAAATCAAGGTTGGAGGGTCTGGAAGTGAGCAAGATTGGAAAAGGACAAATCAAATTGGAAATTTTTACCATACTAGATTGGAAGAAGCACAAACCAAATTGGAAAAATCCAAGTTGTATACTCGAATTCGTGGACCACCACATTTTTTCTAGAGCTCCAAACCTCCAGGCTCTAGTGCAGTCATTTGAAGAGTATTAGGTTTTTGGTCAATATAAATTTTAATACCACCAAAAATTAAAATTAAAATCAAAATTAGAATAGACCTGACCCATTGCCCAAAACTAAAATGGGTGATTACAAGTTATTAAACTAAAAAATAATTATATATGTGGTCTGGTTATATTCGGTTAAGGCTTCGTGATAGCCATGATCAGTCCGATTTAAATAATATAGCCGTTGGAGAGGAAATGGATCTTCACCATAATGGGTCACCTGATTGGGTTAATTTGATCCAAGCAAAAGTCACGTAGATGCATGCATGAGGGATCACCAACCAATGCCACTTGTTGAATTTTAATTTCTTTATTGTTATTTTATTATATGTCAGTTATTTCCATTATTTTAAGTAGTGGTAGTATTGTACCCATGATCTAGACCCACGTTCTAAACCATGATTTATTTTTCATCTTTTATGTAATTCGTATGATGAATGAAAGTGGCAGAGAGTTCATATTGAAATTTTGTTTGTTCTCTAAATTCTGAGAAATAAACAATTCACTGTTATCTTAATCTTGGCCGGTTAAGAGGTGCCTGCGAATCCCTAGTGTTTTATCGTGGTGAGTTCTGTATCGATTAACCATTAGGGTGCCGAACGATTATTCCGGGTGATTCGAATATCCGAATAGTCGTTAATTATATTTTATTATTCACTTGATCGTTCAAATTCTAGGTCTCTGGATATCACTTCGGTTCGGATATATTCGGTTATTCGGTGTGGCTACGGTTATTTCGGTTTTGTTACTTGTGTATGACAGCTTAACCGCAACCAAACCAAAATTTTTGGTTATGAGAAAATCGATTAAGCACAACATTGGTTTTCGTTCGATTCGGTTCGGTTTTGTCGGTGCGGTTATGCCGGTTAATTCGATTCTAGCTCGGTTAATCGGTTTTCTGTACACCCCTAGTTGATGTTGCATTTAACGGTAGCTCTATTAATGATTTGGCTAATAGTGGCAAAAGGTTACAAGAAATTAAGGTATCTTATTGACATCATGGTTCATTTGTAAAAGTGTAAATGATTTGAATTTTCAGAATTCTAGACTAAACGTGGAGCAGACGATGGAGGAAATCAAATCCAACTAGTTTTTTTGGTTTAAAAATAAGACAAAAACCAATCTAATTGTTATCGTTAAAAAAATAGCAAGATTAGGTCATTGAGGTGATTGGATAATCGGTATAATCTCTCTTGTTATTTCTAGTTTTGTTATCTTCTATTATTTGGCTCCTCTTTAGCTTCTTGTTTCAAGAGGGTATGTGTTAATAATTTAATTTTGCTGACGATAAAAAAAATTAATTTCAACTATTTATAATATATATATATATATTATATATATATATATATATATAAACTAATAAAAGTAGAGTGTAATCATATTATTTCTAAGATAAGCTGAACGCATTCATTTATATTTCATTATAAACTTTATTATGTTTTTTTATACGTATAAGAAAATAATAATATGATATTAGCCTATTTTATAGATGCTTTTTAAAGATGAAATCTAGTGTTCAATTTACTAATAAGAGGTGTATTTTATGTAGTTTAAGAGTAGATTAGTAGGATGATCCGTTTATCATTTAAACAAAGTCTAAAAAACATTGTTATTATTTATATAAATTTTATTATGCAGAATTATTTTCATAAACTTTTAGAACTCATTTTGCATGTTGGTAATAACATATAAATTTGTTCTAATAAGATAACCTTTATTATTGTTATTTCAAACAATTCAACCACTTAGAAACATGATACATCAATTATTATATCAGATTTGCAATCATTCTTCAAGAATTCTCATTTCTCCATGTTAACAGGTGACATTAAATGACGGCTTGCTCTAAAAAATTAACATGTATTGTAGTTTTCATATATTTTCACCCCTTATTTTAAAACAGTTAAGCTCCGCCACTGACATGCACACAACGGCACAACAACGTACGCCACAACTGTGTCATCTGGTTTATACTATTAGTTATATTTGTGTTTATTATTCATCTATTTTCATGTGAACCAACTAATATTATGGTTTTTAATTTTCTATATGATTAATTTTATATTTATAAATTAGTTCTTAGTAATAGCGAAACGAGTTGAGCTCCTCCTAAGATATATAACATTTGGCTAGCAAAAAACTTGAATCAAACCGAGTTTAAATACAGTTTCTTTTAGACTTGACTTTGTGCGTGTTTAAATAGGTTCCTAAACATAACCATGTTATCTATGTAGTTTTTATTTAAGATAACCAATATTCCTTTACATAATATTTATTGTTATCTATAAAATTATGACAAAATATATAAAGATAATTATAAATATATAAATAAATAACTATAAATATGTTATAAATTTAAATTAGTTAATAAATAATAAAATGAGTCGAGTACGAGTTTTAAAGACTACTCACAAGCCACACACCGACAGTAAAACTCAGACGAACTTGAGCTTTGACTCGTTAATGCAACTAAGTTAATGTGATACGCCATTGTTGCATATAATATCGTTACCCTCTCCAGTGTGGGCTCGTGAAATCGTGGGTTGAGTTGAGGTGGCAAAAACCACGACATGATGTTCGATATTTTAGTGTAATGGGATTAATTTTGTCGATTAACGTGAATCATGAAATTCATTAAATAAGTTGGGTGTAGGGTGCATGTTTGTTTACAGTTTTATGATTCAAAGGGGGTTCCAAGGAGGCAACGCCCCCGGATAGCGGGGTCCTAAGGGGCAGAGCCCCTAACTGGGGTCGAGCTGATGTTAGTTTAGTGGTAATTTTGGAGAATAGAAAACTTGAAAACTGCCTGGAGGCAGTTTCCAATCCATACTTGTTCTTGATTTCGAATTGAATTTTATCTAATCAAATATTTGAGTGAACCACAAATAGTTTGATCTGAAAGTGTAAACCATGATTTTCAATTCATCCGGTGATTCAATCTTGTTCGTATTCTGGAATATTCTCTACATATGATACACCATGTTGCATTGTTGCCAACTTGTGGAAGGTTGGCATGGATCACAATCGTTGAAAACTCCATAAGATCGAGGGGAGACGAGTTCAATTTGTATTTTTAGTTTTTTTTTTTTTGTTATCAAATAATTAGTTTAATTTCTCAATTTCTAGTAATAACTTATACTCGTAAGTCTTTTCTAAAATGTAAATCCATATTGTTGTTGTGCTCTCTTTTTATGAACATTCTGATATATATATTTTAATTAAAACGGTTTTAGAACCCAATATTTTTGGCCTTGTATAAAAGGGTGGTCTTGATAATATTAAAGTGCCCTGTACAAGTTGAAAAAAACCTCTGGTGAATTTAAATATATAAAAAAAATTTGTATAAATGACGAGTGACGACTAACGTTATAAGAATAAGTTATCAATATAACAAAATCATAGTATTAGAAATACATATCATAATAGTTAACCGATAATTCATGAAGTTTCTCATACAATCTATCTATTCTAATAAATAAAGGTTTTCTAAGGATACATGGCATGTCTTTAAAGTACCTTAACTTTTTTTCCCCGCTTTTCTCTCCTTTTAATAAATTTCATATTAAATAATAATATTAAATATTAAATATATTTTTTATATATTTTTAAATTAAAAAAACTAATACATTAAAAATATATTAATGTTAAAAAACACTTTAAAAAAATGATTATAAAATATATAATTAAAAAATTAAAACAAAATTTTTAAAGAAACAAACTTTGGAAAAAGTTAGTGTTTTAAGAAATATTAAAATTATTTAATTAATTAAAATATCAAATTGTAATAAATTTTAATTATATTTATAATAAAAAATCATCCTATATTTTCTAAATTTTTATTACTGACTATTTATTGTATTTTTTAATTTAATACGTGTAATAGGGGTGTTCACGAGCCGAACCGAGCCGAGCGAGGCTATGCTCATGCTCGGCTCGTTTTAAAACCGAGCGGCTCGGCTTGGTTCGGATTTGCGGAATCGAGCCAAATCTTGTGCTCGTTGCTCGGCTCGTTTTAAAACCGAGCGGCTCGGTTGGTTCGGTTTTGCTCGGTTTAAAAAATAAAATTTTATGCAACTAATAACTACCAAGGAGTCCAAACCTATAAAAACACATCCAAACATAATGCAAGGAGTCTAAAACAATAAAAACACATCCAAAGTTCCAAACATCCATACAAGTTTAAGCAAAAAAAATCAAATGTGCAGATTATTCTAAACACGCCTTAAATAGTTAAAAAAAACATCATCCTTCATTAATTCGATATTTCGATAGCACCAACCGCATGTCAGCATCATTGGTCTTCTAAATCGTGTAACCTGTTAGTGTTAAAAAAACCCCGGTTAAAACCTATAACTTTACGTGAATTGGGATTTTGGAAATATGAATTATCCATGGCCTTTCCGCCTTGGCTCCTTCTCTAATATTTACCTTGATTATTTGTTTTTTCAAAATTAAAATTAGTTTAAATAATAAAAAAAATTATATTACTTATACATTAATAAAATTATATATATATATATATATAATTTAGTTATACTTACAAGTTCGAGCCAACCGAGCGAGCATACGAGCGAGCCAACCGAGCGAGCCAACCGAGCGACTAACCGAGCGAGCAACGAGCGAGCTTACCTCGGCTCGTGCTCGGCTCGTTTATAAACCGAACCGAGCATGCTCGGCTCGTTTAAAACCGAGCGAAATTCGAACAAGCTTTTTCCGAGCTTTTTCCGAGCGAGCAACGAGCGAGTAACGAGCGACGAGCGGTTTGAACAGCCCTAACGTGTAATACACGAAGTAGTAACCTAGTTATTCATAAATAAATTGATTTATCATTTTTTCACAGTTTATAAAAAAATGGACTAGACATTGGGCTTACACATATTTATACCATTTAAAAACGTAAAAATAGTTGGATTTATATAAATTCAAATATAAATTGTAAATTTGTGAAGATTAGTGGAATCACGCTTTCAATTGTGAAGATTAGTATACTGATAGACTTCTAACCTAATGATACATTCTTAACTTTATCTGGGTTCGAGTTTCTCAAGGAGCAATTGCTTCTAGATAAGTATATGATTTTTCCGGTGTGGGTGTCCTTTTGGATGGTAAGCTCAACTTACCCGTTTGCTTAGTGGTACTTGATTTAGCGTTTTAAAAAAAAGTTGAAAAAATAGAAACTTATGTTTCACTAATTTGAGGTGTGAAACGTGAAATGATGCATGATAATTTTAACACTAGAGTAACATCCAAAAAATTAATTGCAAAAGGCGTCTTAACGTATCAAATGAGTATCACCACTAGAGGTGTACAAATCTTTTTTTTTTTTCAAACCAGTTTCAATTTGAGTCAACAAAAGTTAAAATCAGAATATGTTCGAATTAAAAATTGGTTTTGAAGAGGAAAATGATTGATTTGGTTTGGGTTTGAACCGGCATTAGGCTGGTTCAATTCGATTTGAAACCAGCCTAAATGAAACAAGTTACCAACCAACGGTTCAAGTACATACTTAATCAGTTCTTGCCAAAGCGGTTTCAATATTGGTTCTAGTTCGAATCGGTTTGTTGATTACAATCAGGATTCGATTTCTTTTTGCACTCTACAACCCACCAACTGTGAGAGCTTCAACATGAGATTTATTTCTTGCAATGCAACATTAGTCTCTATTGAATTATCACCATGTTATATTTTTCAATTGAATTGACATATAATCTGATATTAATAAGTTTGAATAAACCAAGTTTGTTGTTAATCGACCCAAAACACTTGTAGGATCACTGGATTATTTGTTGGGTTTTGGTTATATGCATGTAGGAGATAACAATGAGAATTAGTATGTTGATTTGTGTTTGGTTGTTTGTATGCCTGCCTGTTTGAGTGTTTGTCTGTTTGTTTATGGGACAACGGTTTTTCTGGAAACACTCACTTTTCCTAGAAATAGTTAAGGTTTATTACTTTATTTACATCTTACTCTCCTCAAAACTTACAAATAGTTATGCTATGAGCCTATGAGTAAGATTTACTTTGTATGGATTTTGTTATTTTGGTTAGTTATAACCAAGTATAGAGATTTATGTCAAAAAAAAAAGGTTTTTGGCATTATTATTGCTAATAAATAATCTTAACCACTATTCTCTTACTTTTTGTGTTATAGATCATATTTAATACAAAAAGATGCATGTATATACGTTTTCACAGTTCTCTGCTTATAGAGCTACTAGTCTCTAACGAAATAGCCTTTCTATAAGTCTATCTTATTTAAGATAGATGTAAGACTTGTGTTCGTCTCTCCCCTCATACACTACTTAAAAGTGAAAATTTACTAGTTATGTTTTTGTTTATTTGTCTAAAGTTATCTCTTAATAATTAGTTATGCAACAACATTCTTTTAGCTAGAAGAATGTTCTAACATGTAACCAATTTTTGTAAGATTTTTACATATATCCCCTTAAGTTTTTATTACATATTTATCCAACCTTAAAATAAATTACATATTTCTACTTAGGAAGGGGAAATTTGTAATTGACTTTTTTATTTAATAGAAGAAATATGCTGCAATTGAATTTTTACTTAAGTAAATATGTAAAAATAATTTTAGCAAGAAGAATTATGTAAATGCACCGATTTATAACTGTAAGAATCATGGGAACCTTGGGTTTAGTGCATTGAAGATAATCACATGCAGCGAAAGAGAAGAAAAAAGATAAAAGACCGTCTTGCGTATTACATTTAAAGCAAAAACATAGTATAAGTGTCTTGTCAAAATTATATGGCTAAACTCAATTATGGATTGAAGATGGAACATCTTTCTACCAATTTCAGGTATAGAACTTCATAAGCAAAGTTTATAAAAGATAACTACTTTAGAGTGAAGAAAGAGAGGATTAAAAAGAATAATATGGTTCATCCAATATGTCATGATACAGAGCTTCTAACAGTTCTATAAGGTACTAAATATCATACAAAGCAACCGTATAGCGCGTATTCATCATCTACAAGTAAAATCATGGCCAATAATCGACATCATCGGTCATAAAATTCACAAAAATCATTCAAAAAAAAAGTAACTCATAACAAGAGTTCATAGCAGTATAAGTTTAAACAATTTCCCACACCCATGTTTTATTCAGGACCAAAAACAAAATTCCTCCTCAAATTCATCTCTCAAAAATGCCACTAAAATCAGATTGATTCTGAATGTGAAGGAGAGGCACCATTTTCATGTTCATGTTCGTGTTCGTTTTCGTGTTGAGGTGAAGGGGAACGCGAATATGAATCTCCTCCTGGTGTTGTGGCATCACCAGCATTTTTTGAAAACTTTGAAGGGTATAACACAGAAGAATGGTGCGTTTGGGTCCCGCCATACACGAACATGGATGAATCAATGACTGGCATGCTAGACAGACTCATGCCATAGTTGTATGAATATCCCACCAAAGGGTGATCATATTTACAAGCTGGACCAAACTTGCAGGTTCCATAAAGGCTATAATATGAACACACCAAGTGACCCTGCATTTTCATCCCCATAATATGTTAAGATTTGGGTAAATAAAAACTAGAGACGGTAAGATGGGCGGGTCAAACGAGCACACGTTCATTTTTAGTATGTTTGAGGCCAGGTAGGGTTGACCACCAAACACTTTTTAACTTTTTTATAGGTAATTAATTTGTTAATAACAAAAACATACTATTACCAATAATAATCCATTCTATGAATGAAACAACTTAGAACCAATGTATAAAATATATAATTTAGATGACTTTGAACACATTTGGCTCGGTTGACCCATATGACTAGTTCCCCTTTTAGCAAGCACCAGGTGGGGCTCGTTCAAATGGTAACCACAAAAACATTGAGCACAAGAATATTTATGGGCCCTTAGATATAAAAAATAATGGTTGAGACTAAGTCTATTCATTGTCACAAGAATAATTTCACATGTGAACGATGAAGTATACACATGTGAAGAAAATCTTTCCTTTATTGATCCAAGTGCGAGGATTAGTTCTTTTGTTCTCACGTTTTTGTAATTCTCAAATGAAATTTGTCTGTGCCTATATTTTAAGTAACTCACGGGTCTCAGAGGGAGGCCGAGTGGCCCCAGAGAACTAGCAACTGTTTGAGCTGTCTTTTCTTTTGGATGATGGTACTTGCAGTCTGATCCATATTTGCAGTTTCCAGTGTTCATGAAATAACGACATTTCGGTTCACCAGGACGTTCAGGCAGATTAGCAGTAGATTTTAGGCTAATGGTCTGGTCAATGGAGCCTGAATCACCTAAGAAGCCAGCCGGGGTTACTGGGCTCATAATTCCCTGAGAAAAGAACACCACACCATATATATGGATCTCATTCATTATAATTCAGGGAGAATAAAAACCTAAATTAGCATGAATTCCAAAACTTGGTACTCGAAATCAAGAATAACTACAGATCGGGCCATGTTTTGTTATTACCAAAAAGTGATTCGAATAGTCTTTTAGATGTATGTGTGTGTGTATACTTACCATGTAAGTGCTCCAACCTTGAGTAGAGCCAATGCCTTGAGAAGGAGGAAGAAGAACTGGTAAGTAAGTTTGAGGATCAGAACCATATGATGGTCTAGGTAATGACCATGCAGCAATACCAGATGAAGGTACAATTGTTGATGCATATGGTATAACTCCTCCATTCACTGAAGGTTGTGGATGATTGAACTTGCATGATACTCCAAACTTACATGATCCAGTTCGTATGTAATGAGTGCATGCCTTCTCTTCCTAATAACTTATAGATTAATTAGCATAATTAACACATTATATAAAATTATTAACTTAAGACAAATACCTGTCTCATAGGCAGCCCAACCATGTTTAACATAATTGGTCCAGCAACACGCTTATCATGAGGATGATTGTATTTGCAGGTAGATCCATATTTGCAAGTGCCCGTCTTTAGAAAATACTGAGAGCGATAAAAAGTTTATTGTTTTTAATTTGTTTTGAGGATAAATCTCAACTTTAAGATCTTGATCATGAGATTATATGATTCTAGTTCTATAAGTTGTAGCTTAACTTTTAAGTCCCACTTCCAAACACACCCTAGATTACCTTATTTATTAGATATATGTGTTCTTCAAAGTATAAACAAATTGCTAAGCACACACTCTAGGGTTAAAGAAAGAAAACAAAACAAGAATGCAAATGAAAAACTGAATGTCTAGTGTGTTTGTGTATTTCTTTATGTATATAATATGCTAGCTTCTTAGCAACGATCTTGGTTATGTACTCTAAAAGAATAATAATTGATTCCACTGAAGTTAATCATGTTAGGTAATAGAAGAAGCTCAAATATACTAGAAACTCATACTTTCAAATTCTTTCTCCTTTTGTTTTCTTATTTTCTTTTGAAAGAAAGAAATCACTAGATGATCAATAGAACTCAAGGCTCGAGTATCACAAATATATATTAATAATTTCATCAAATTGTTGTAGATGAATGCCAAAAACAGAATGTTTAACCATAAACTTAAGTGGTTTTCTCAAAAGGTTTACATCTACATGCAAAAGTTAATCAGTTACGTTGTATATAAAAACCATACAAACAACAAACATATCCGGTAAATTCTTACTTTTGTGTGGGGTCTGGGGAGAGAGATAGGGGTGTTCACGGTTCGGTTCGAAACCGCAAAACCGTCCAAACCGGTCATCGGTTCGGTTTCACGGTCGGTTTTTTTCTAAACATTTGGTCGGTCGGTTTCGAAAGTTCAAAACCGGAATGAATGGTTTGGTTTACGGTTTTTGCCAAAAACCGGTCGTAAAAAACGGACCGGACCGTATGTATAAATACTATATATTTAAGTTATTGGTTGTTTGGTTAATACTTGAAGTTTTATAACTTTGGAAATTAAGTTGGTTGTTTTTGGATTTGTTGGTTTATTTTTGGATATCATGTTTTCTAGACAAATTTTGTATTTTATAACATGTTTTGTAATAGTAAATATATTTTACTTCTTGTATTTTATAACAGGTTTTGTAATGTTTTTTTTACACAGTTTATAATTTTGGACACGTTAGTTATATAAGTTTTTTTTTTCAAAAGTAGGGTTCACTTTTTATTTTTAACAAAGCTAAAACCATAAATCAAACCGGAACCAAACCGTTAATAACGGTTCGGTTTGGTTCGGTTTTTATTTTTAACGGTTCGGTTTTGGTTTTTAATATTCAAAAACCGTTATTAACAGTTCGGTTTATGGTTTAACCTAAAAACCGTAAAAACCGGACTGTGAACACCCCTAGAGAGAGATAAAGAAAAACATTACCCATAGTTCCCTACTCTAAGACAGGTTAGAGGGGTTGCTTCGGAGGAGACCCCCGGAGCATACAAACCATATAAAATATAATCCTAAATAAAAAAAATTGTGTCTGATCTTATTAAAAAGGATTTTGGGTTTACTACAATACAACAACCACCACACTCTCCAAATCTCATTCACATCATGGTTATTTATAGGAAGCCCCCGTGTGCGATGCTCTCATATAATGTATATATGTGTCGACCCTCGAGGGACAAAAGTGAAATTACACTAATTTTAACATTATTTTACTTAATTTTTGTAAAAATAATGTTAAAAGCGTTGGGTTAGTTGGTTAATCAGGCATCATGAGCCAGGGGCAATGTTGTAGAAATCGCTAGGCGCTAGTCGGGCGGTGGGGTGGGGACTAGGGATTAATCGGGATTAATCGGCCAACTAATCGGCCTAGTCGGATAGTCGGGCCTAGTCGGCCTTAGGGGACTAGCGATTAATCGGCCGATTAATCGGCCTAGTCGGGGATTTTTACAACCATGGCCAGGGGTCTCATTAGAAGCAGCCTCTCTATTCCTACGGGGTAGAGGAAAGGCTGCCTACATCTTACCCTCCTCAGATCCTATGTCCCTACCTTAGCTTTGCTAATGTTGGATATACTGAGTACGATGATGATCATCATGTTATTTATAGAGTACGAGGAGGGTGGGATGTCGTCAAACATTGCCTCTATAGAAAGAAATGCTGCAATACAAGTTGTTTTTAAAGTTAAAATGTAAGATTACATAACCATCCCTTACATGTCACCTGTTGCAATAAGCCAATAAGTATTTTACTATGATTCTTGAAATCATAATAATCACTGTGAAAAGTCACATTCAAACACCCCCTAAACAAGCACTTCTTGTTCTATTTCAAACTCGAGGCATATCAATATTTACAAGTTACTCGCATAAAAGATATTGCAAACAAACTTTATTCTATTTTTTTTAAATATCCAATGCAAGCCAAGCCATATCAGATATTGCAAACATCAAGAAACTTACCACACAATCTGGCTCTCCAACTCTTTCTGGAAGTTTACCCCCATGTTGAATAGCCTATCAAAATA
The DNA here is from genome assembly GCA_009363875.1 of Mikania micrantha. NCBI lineage: Eukaryota > Viridiplantae > Streptophyta > Magnoliopsida > Asterales > Asteraceae > Mikania > Mikania micrantha. The sequence goes on from CM018683.1 coordinate 23,965,614, forward strand.
ATAATTGCAAAAATTATGCACACAAAGGACATGAATCTTAAATTAGTTTGAGTTGGCTACAAGACACCAACAAATTGTCTATAAAAATAGCCAACAATGGTGCACCTATAATCTTTTTGTGACTCTTATAATTGACCTTTTGGGCACAAAATAATTAGTATACTTGTTGCTCTAGTATGAAAGAAGGTCTCTCAACAAGACACAAACTCTCTTTTTAAGGATAGAGGTATCACTTATATCCCACCTGCCCAGACCATACAAATAGTCATACTACGGTACTACGTTTGAGATTTAGTGATTATGGTTGTTGTAGTTGTAGCGGTTGCTCTACTATGAAACTAATGATTATCAAGAAAACAAACTAATTCAGAAAGAGGGTTCTTTCTATACCTGCCCAATGTTGGTTGGATGATTAAACCTACAGTTACTTCCATAACCACACATGCCAGTTCTTATGTAAAATATACAATCAGGTTCACTCGGTCTACCCGGATAACCACCCGCAACAGTCCCGTCTTCTTTCCCATCTGCCTGAATCTTCAACCGCTTTACAGCCTCTAAAACATTCAACATTTTCAATTAAATTTCAAATAAGAAGCACCAACAACACACAGAATTTCAAACAGTTCATAAACCACAATGTGTGGCAGATTATGATCATAATTTATGTACGGAAACACAAAATTGAAGCAGGAATTTGGGAATTTACAACAAATGAAGCTGATCGGATTTAAGGGTTGCTTCAAAATTAAGCATCAACAGATCACCAACAGAAAAATGACAAACAAATTCAAAAACAGAAGTGATGTTGAACAACTGTACCTTCAATGTTATGAACAGACGGATTTGAAGAAGAATCACCATTCCTCTGAATTCGCCGATTATCCGGCATACCAATATTTATATATATTTTATAAAATGCAAAACAGATTCAAATTTACAGTTTATATAAACAATTGCTAGCACGGTATCTCTATGTTGTCTGCTTTCGTCCGGTTTGTTTGATCAAATTAACCAAACACAAAACGAAGATCAAAACTCCAATTTTGATCAAAAATACAGAGAAAAAATCAGAATTTCAGAGGGAAAATACAAAAGACAGTCAAAATTCGTTTTGATTGATGCTGATCAAGTGATGAATTGGATTGAAAATCAAAGCGAATCTGAAACCCCAATGGAATGGATTGATCAATGATCTATGAATGTGATGAATGAAAAATCTGACCCAAATAATATTCTTTCTTCACTTTTTCCAATTCGGTAATTTTCCCTCAACTTCTCCATCTAACTTTCTCTCTCTATAAATCCTTGATTTTTAATTTCGGATCTCTCAATCTTGGATACTATTTTTTATTTTTTATTTACCGTGGGAACTCGAAACCCACTTGTGTGGTAAACAGTCGGATTCTTTTAGATTATTGGGTGTGCGGTGTGACCCAATCACTTCACGTATGCGCCACGTAGGCACTCATCACAACCACTCACCCCATCATTTTGGTGGAAATGTCTCATTACCCACTCACTTCACGTCATCATTCCTTTTTAAATTAAATTGAAATATAATTTAATAAAAACAAATTACAAATTAATAAAAAAAATTACAAACTAATAAAAAAAATTACGAACTAATAAAAAAAATTAATAAAAAATTACAAACTAATAAAAAAATTTAATAAAAACGATTTTTCCATAAATGTTCAATCAAATCGGCTTTGAGGTTCGCATGTGTATCCTCTTTGTGAGATGTGAATGTTTTAGAGAGTGAGATGTGAATATTAGAGAGTGTGTGATGATTTTATATATAGGTTTTATTAAAAAAAAATTTTAATTTAGTCTAACGGTCGAATGGTCCACCCACGCCGTTGCCCCTATCACGCCCTTGTTCCCACGCCCCTCTCACGCCCCTAGGGGGCGGTGTGCACGCCCCACCAACGCCCATTCACCGGGCATACCGAGCGGTCTTAATATATGATTAACTATGAGAAACAAGTAAAACACAATCGCAAACAACCGGATTAATGTTGTTTAAGAAAAATCATCCAAGTGAGAATTGAACTCTAAATTTAGTTTCTCTCTCCTATATTTTAAATTATATAAATTAGAGTAAATTGCACTTTTGGTCCTTTATGTTTACACAAATTTCAGAGATAGTCCTTTATGTTTCAAAATGTCAAAATCAGTCCTTTAAGTTTTCAAATGTTGCAAACTCGGTCTTTTCTCCGTTAAGTACTACAGAATATGGCCATAAATGTAAAAAAAAGTCATATAAGCAATTGAGTAGATTTCACTCTTAGTCCTTTATGTTTGCATAAATTTTCAGTATTCTGTTAATACTTAACGGAGTTAACGGACAAATGACCAAGTTTGCAACATTTGAAAACTTAAAGGACTGATTTTGACATTTTGAAACGTAATAGACTATCTCTGAAATTTTGTGTAAACATAAAGGACCAAAAGTACAATTTACTCTATAAATTATATATATTGTTTACAAGTTATATTTATGTTTTAAAACTATTATTTTATATTTAACATAATTAAGTTTCCTCCCTACGTAGCATGAATGATCAATAGTAATTTCAAAATGTTAGATTATGATAGTTTAGTGTGAAATTGTTTACATTAGAAGATGTTTAAGGTTATATCAATTGGTTTGAAAAAGAAGTAACTTCAATATGAAGGTTATGGTTCAAAGTATAATTTGAAACAATGTATTATACGTGAGTCAGATGTTTTATCACAGTAGGTATATAGACAGCCTAGTCACAATTTTTATGGGTGTAGGTGGCCTTTCGTAGGCTTGTAAATAAACTGAACATTCAGTGAATCGTTCGTTAATCGTTCAGTATAAAGTTTTGTTTTTTCGATTTTGGCCACTAAAACTTTTTAAAGTTTTTTTTTTTGATTTTGGCCACTAAAACTTTTATATAATATAAAGTTTTGTTTTTTCAATTTTGGTCACTAAAACTTTTATATAATATAAAGTTTTGTTTATTTAATTTTGGCCACTAAAACTGTTAAATTTAGTTTTTTTCAATTTTGTATAATTTTATGTTTATATATATATATATATATATATAATTGTATAGAGTTTGTGATGAGAGATTTGATTTTGCTATGTAACTTATGATTTTGCAAATGATATATAATACCCGTTATTGGAAGTGTACTATGATAACCCGCCGCAACGCGCGGATGGGATTAAACCTAGTATATATTAAAACACAACCAAAAGGAATAGTGTAAATATTAATATTATATTCAAATAGTAAACATATATATACATACATATATATATTAAATAGTATAGATACTATACATATGCACATATATATAGTGAAAAAATCTTGTTCTTTCTAACTTTCGGTGGTGTTTAGAGAAATTAACAGTGATTTATTTGTTCTCATAGAAAATCAATGTTTGCTTATAAATTTAGTTTTTTTTATTCAATCAATTGGTTGTCGGTGAGAATAATTTTGTGAGTAATATTTTCTATTTTTTGTAACATATTTGTATGGATTTTATGTTTTAATGAGAAATTAGTATAGAATTCGTGATGAGAGATTTTATTTTACTATGCAACTTATATTTCTGCAAAAGATATATAATACACATTATCAGGATTGCATTGCAATAACCCGCCGCAACGTGCGGCGGGGAAAAACCTAGTTTAATATTATTATCTAATAGGAGGAAAAAACCTATGAAATAATAATAAAGATGCATTAAAGTGATTTATGTTCGTTTGTTTAGTAAAGACTAGATTAGAGATATACGGGAAAATAAGGTTAAGAAAACATATAAAGTCACATGTACCCTTCTTACTATCTTAATAAACAAAAATATTGTTTGACACTTGTCACAATTTTGAGTCAATAATGCCACTTGGCAACTTCTTATCACCTCAATAAATTTTCACTCTTATTAAATAAATATATTAATTATCATATTCAATAATTATAATATTAATATTATTGACCTTTTTACTACTAAAAAGTTTTATAATCAATTAAAAATAATATTGTATTAAAAATACTTTAAAAAAATTTTAAGATATGATTTTTTTCTAAAAATCAATATTTTTTAGAAATAAATAATTTTTAAATCGGTAGTTATTAGATTTTCTTTCTAAAAATCATGTATCCTAAAAAAACTTAAAAAATAAAATAGACTATAATACATAGATGTTAAAGAATAATTTATTATAAACAAATGACATTTTTTAGTATTAAAATTTTGAAAATTAGTTTCTTTTAAAATAAAAATTTTGATCATTATTTTATTACTTAAGGTGAATTAATACGTATTTTAAACATTTTATATTAAATCTGTGTAACACACGGGGTATAGTCTAGTTTAATAATAAATTCAAATAAGTTGTTTAAATATTTAAAAAAATAATGTAAATAACTTTTTATGGTATTTAAAACTTAGTGATTTTTACTAATTTGAGAAAAATTGGAATTGGTTCGATAGAAAATTTTGTTTTGAGTATTAAAACTAAATTTGCTTGTAGAAAATTACGGCCGTATCCATGTGTCATAAATTTAATTTAATTTAATTTAAAGTAGTTAATGTGACATAAATTTAATTTAATTTAATTTAATTTAATTTAATTTTAGTTTGCGTGGAAAAGATGTCCAGTGATCATGGATTAGTGGCCATTAATTTTTTTATGGGGACAGGTGTCAGGAGATTAGAGAGGATAAAGCGTAGGTTACGTGATGTGCAAACTTAATTGGTAATGTTTCATAACTTTCCATTTTAGGCCCTTGAATTATGACTTTTAATTTTGTAGCCCCATCACTATAACTTATTAGCAATCAAGTCCTTGAAGGAGCGAGGGGATATAAGATTACTATATATACAATTGCGAAACCACAGTAAAAAATTGGTTTAAACTGCGACAAATAATCACCTTTGGTTTGAACAACGGCAAAAAAACAAGTTGAACCGCGGCAAAAGAGCAGGTTGAACCGCGACAAATCGAGAAATAAAGTAACCTTTGCAAAAACTACCCATGTGGAAAACCAAAGTTTAATTTATGTCAATATTTCGCTTTTAACTCTGAAATTTAATCTCTTATTTTTATAATCCCTTTCGTTTTACTCATATATGTTTAATGTTAAGATGATTTTAACTCGTTTTTACGTTATTGGATAACAATCATAATTATATTAATTTGATCACAATTACCTTATAAATGTTTATATAAGTTTTGACTTCGAACTGTTACGGAAATTTTGTGTGTTATTCACAAACATATATGTGTTCGTACATTATCTAATATTTGTATCGTTTATATTTTTTTGATCATGATTAGATCACAAACTATTTAGATTTAATAATTATATTTACCTAATAATGTTGTTCAAAAAAAAATAATGATAATAATAATTAAATATACTTATAACTAAATAATATTAATAATTAAAAGTCATTGTAAGTTAAATAATAGTATTTAAAATTTATAGTAACAGAAAACATAAAGGTTATTTTTATACTTTGATTTTATTAATCATACTTAATTCGATTGAATTGTTTGATCGTAAAAGAGAACTTTATTGTTACAAGCAGACACGTTTATAATGGGTATCCCTAATTTTAAGGCTTTCTGTTGTCATGAATACACATGTTTACTTTTTGTTACACGGAATATGTTGGAAAGCCCCCGAAAATGCGTAGGTAACCCACTAATTAAATATATTTAATGGGGTTTGAAAAAACCAAACCATAACCAAATTACCTGAAAAATTGCCTAAAAATCCGAACTGAATGAATAACTTAAAAATCGAACTGATTTTTAGTCTTGTTTAGAATTAGCATACATGTCACTATTTTTGGACTTATTTAACGAGAAAAAAAACGTATAGAGTCTACTGTTAGGGATAATAAAGATTTAAATTTTATGAACTATATCATCTTAAAAGATGATAAAGATAAGAACTAATGCATATTTACCATTAAACTATGTTTTTTTGAATGTAAGAACATAATTATGATAATTTAGTTTTGTTGTAATTAGATCGTGTCCATTCAACTAATTTTTTGAATTATACATCTTTAAACATATTTGTATTTTCAGTATTGTGTGTGAGTGAGAGAGAACAAAAAAAAAGAAAAAGAAACAAAAAAAGCCGAAACCGAAAACCGATCGATTCATAATAACCAGAAACCGATTATATCCAGGGACCAAGCTTGAATTTTTTGTGTAGGGGGGCGACTCTTAATATAAATTTTTTAGGAAGAAAAACCAAGGGGGTCAGACTCTATTAATATAAAATTTTCCAACCAAATCCTACTACATATCTGTTTCTGAGCCGAAAAACAGCAAGGGCCGGGGCCCCTGGCCTTCATTATGCTTCGTCCTTGATTATATTGGTTTCGTTTTCAGTTTTATGTGAAAAGTGAAAACAGAACCGAACCGAACCAAAACAAACCGAAGACACCTTGTTATATATGAGGTGGATATATTATTTTTAGCATAAATTTGCTTTCATAACGGTTCAACAAGCGTCAGGACGAAAATCTTTAAAAAACGTATTATTTTCGAAAAATTAAAATATTAATTTATATATTTTTCTTATAAATATTGATAGAAAATTCAATGATATTCAGGTGTGCAAATAAATAGAGTGCCTCTTTAAAAACAAATAAACCGGTAAAAAACTAAATAAAATGGTTAAATCTAACCGGATAAACTGAATTCAACCTTATATATCATTCATTAAAATAAAAGTTTCTATGTAAATTTGGTTTTATCAGTTAAATAAACAAAACCAAATTCAAAAAATATATGGAACCGAGAAACGAATTCGGATACGGTTAGAAACCACACCGAAAATCAAAATCACCATTCGATTCGGTTTTTTCAGTTACGAATAAGATTCGGTTTTCATTTTTAACTGGTTTTTAGTTTTTTAAACACCCGTAGACACTTGTAATCTGAGTAAATGTTCATACATAGTTGATGAAAAGTTATAAGCGTATGTGATTTTTTATATTTAATTGGTATTAAATGACAAATAATCTCTTAAGCTTTTGTTTGATTGTGAATGAAATCATCATATCTACTAGATTATCAATCACTTTTTTTTTTTCAACGGTTGTGGATTTTATATTTCGTACGATGCTTTTTTAATAATAATAAAAAAATTAAATAATATGAACCAACCGATTCATTTAATTATATTTTATACTCGAAAGAAAAACTTTTAAAAGGTCTAGGAGTTGAAATGTTAATTCATAATCATTAATATGAAGAAACTAACGAAAGAGCATTTGCTAAATATAAATAAACGGTTGATGCTTACAATTCTGGATACATCTTTGATGAAAAAACTATCTAAAGTAACCAATGGAAGAGGATTTGAGTTATGGTTATTCAATTAATGAGAAAAATTGCTCACGCGTTGTGGCAGGGTGATATGATCAAAATTCAGATATTGTGACGTGATGATATGATTAAAAGAAACATATGAAGTAGCCGGAACAATTATGAAAACTACAACGTAAATAAAAAAACATAATTATGCCCATATTTGAAGTCTAATAATTTTTATAAAGTAATTTAATACAAAAAAATATAAGAAAAGTAAAAAAGAGAAATCGATTGATACAACGTAATTACGATAACTTGGTTATTAAAACATGAAGATAAACAGTTATATAACGGTACTGATGTTTTTCGGTCAGTGTCGGACTAATTTTTCACGATACCAACACGTTAGTCGATATAACTCATGATTATTTTTTATTTAACTAACGCACGAAAGTTATTAAGCTAACATCGTATTATAGCCCATAGGTAAAAAAAACCTACTTTTTAACGATTATGGGGTTTCCAAAAAAAAGTATTTTTTTTTCTTTAAATTTTAAAAAACTTTAAAGAGTCAATATAATATTTTACAAAGTTAATAATCATGTTTTACGAGTGTTGAAAGTTAGAGAGTTTGATGGGTTACAAAAGCCACCCATACTTGCAAATCTTGAAAATATGAGTCAGCTCATCTACCTACTATAAGACCACCCACAGTGGGCTTCCCGCCCGGCCAGCGGTGTCGTCCCCCGTCGCGATGTCCAGCTGGAACAGCGCCCCTAGGCCAACGGTGCCTCGCCCAATGAGCCGGAACCGCCCCCGCTCCCCGTTCGGTTTCCAACCTCCTCATTGGTTGGTTCAAAGTGGTGGGCCCCATTCACCTTTTAACGGCTAGAATTTAAAAAAATAATAATAATAAAATCAATCTTCATATAAACTCTCATTTCAACCATTTTACACACTCATTTTCATTAAAACTCTCTTAATTTTTATACAATTTGTTTTTCTATAAAAATGTCATCATCCTCTCCGGTGTTTTCATCATCCTCTTCATTTTCTGATAGCGAGGGTATTGATCTTTTTATCTCGTCCTTGTCTACGATGGCTCAAGAAAACGTTTCTCAGATTCCTCGGTCTATAATTAGAAGAATTCAAATTAATCAAGATAGGGAAGCAGAGCATGATCTTTTAATGCGTCATTATTTTGGAAACGAACCGTTGTATAATGAGACGTTGTTCAAGAGGCGTTTCCGGATGCAACGACCTTTATTTGAACGTATCGTGAACGACCTGGAGATTTTCAAAAGGGTGCAAGGAAGGATATTGAGCGGGCTTTTGGTGTTCTTAAAAAAAGATTTCATATTATAAAAAATCCGGCTAGAGCATGGCATCCCAAAAAAATTATATCCGTTATGTATGCCTGTATCATAATACACAATATGATACTTGAATGTGAGGGCAAGTCAATCAGCCCGTTTGTACCGGATGAAGACGAATCGCCACCTCCTTTTGACATTGATGACCTGCGCAGAGATAACCAAATTTTGGCGTTGCGAAACAAAAGCATTCACGAGTCGTTAAAAGCCGATATGGTCGAACATATCGAAAGGGTTCGCACAGATATTATTGTCCGTGACATCTAAGGCGACTAGTAGATTTTTAATATATTTTTGTTTTTTTTAATGTAATGCGTGTTTTTTTGTAAAATATTGAATTATTTTAAATTAGAGTAATGTTTTTTATTTATTTTTAATTGTTGATAATGTGGAATAGTAAGAAAGGGTTTTCAGTGGGGTGACCATTGTGGGTGTTAAAGGTTTTCAGTGGAGTGATGACGTGACATGAAATTTCAGTGGGGAAGGTTTTTAATGGGGTGACCACTGTGGATAGTCTAATAAATGAGTATTTATAGAAGACATGTGGCGCATTCTGGTTAAATTTGAATATGTTTTTTCCCGTCTCTCTCTCCTACTAAATAATATTAACTTTTATTAATTAGATTATATAATTAAATATTTAAAAGTAAATGAGTATTTATAGGAGACGCGTGGAGCATTCTGGTTAAATCTGAAAATGTTTTTTCTCGCCTCTCTTTCCTACTAAATAATATTAATTTTTAGTAATTAGATTATATAATTAAATATTTAAAAATATAATTTTCATATTCCAATAATTTACTAATTATTAAAATTTAATAAACAATAAAATAATTTGATTATGTCTAATCCTAAACATAATTTTATAATTATTAAATATATATTATTACTTAATATTAATAAAATACATTTTTTATTATTCAACTTGTGTAATACACGGGTTTTCTTGGCTAGTTTGTTATATAAAACATATAAAAGATGACATGATTAAATGACTTCGAGCCTCCAACGTAAGACTGACATTTATTGTTAGTGACTGACCTAAAAATTCGAGTAAATTACTGATTACGTCCTTTAAAAATATAGCAAATTGCTGGTTTCGTCCTTTAAATTCAAAAATTACTAGGGGTGTCCCTATTTTGAAAAGTTTGCACATGTTATGTCCTTTCTTAGTAACTCTGTTAACATGCTCCGTTAAAATCCCCACGCCCTATCCACGTGATGGGCAAATTCGTCAATTCAATCCACTCTTTCTCCTCCCTTCTCCTACCAGCAAACACATCGAACCAGAGTAGTCCAAGCCAGAGCAAAGGTCCAAGATTGAACAAGACCCACGTGCTAATCAGCTTCGGTCCATCTTTTCCGATCATTGTTTCCACCAGCACCGACACCTCTAGCCTCCTTCATAATCTGCAACTTCATCATACCCCTAATCATCTTCACCCATGAATCCTTGTTAAATTTGACCCATAAATTCAAACCCCTTGAATTCATTCGTTACGATTCCGGTGTCAGTTCCAGTTCCGAATCCGATTTTGATTCCGATTCCGGTCGGTATTTGTGGGTTCCGTTTTTAACAGTCTCCGGAAAGAATAATGACGCCGGCTGCGGTGGCTTTGCTGGTGACGAAAAGTCAAGTCCACGGTTCAGCAAACCGATTTCATCCTCGTGTGTTGGAAAATTAGTCTTGGCTTTAACACCACGAAACTCACGCGCCGCGTCTTCCTTCTAAAATGAAACTCAACACCGTCGTGCAACAGATACAAAATTAGATTTCCTTTGAGGTCCGCCACAATTGGAATCAACAAATTGATTAATAAAAATCAATTAATGTAAAATTCTTCATTTGGAATCAACAAATAGATTTCCTTTGAGGTCCGCCGGCACGGTTTCCGTCCCCCAATGTTCGCCGGAGCAACGATGAGGATGAAGGACCTAGAGAGAAGGGGATGAAATGACCATTTTACCCCTCATGTGACTTGCACATGGGAGCTTTAACGGAATAAGTTAACGGGGTTAGTGACAAAGGACAAAACCAGTGCAAAATTTTTAAAATAAGGACACCCCTAGTAATTTTCGAAGTTAAAGGACGAAACCAGCAAATTGCTATATTTTTAAAGGACATAATCAGTAATTTACTCTAAAAATTCTTTATATGGGACACAAAGTTTTTAAGTTGTTTAAGGATCGGTGTATAATATTTTTTCCCACTTCTATTCAAATCGGGTTAGATCGAATCCGGTCGAGTCGTGTTAAAAAAGAAAATTCAAACTAAATTTCATATATAAAACCACAACAAAAATACAATAAATCTAAAGTTGTGCTTATGTCTGCCAAAATGGACGGGTTGGGTTGGGTAACAGGTTGGAACGAATGCGAGTTAGGATGAGCTTTAAGCAAATTAGGTTGGGTTTAAATGAGTTATTTAAAAAAAAACATCAATTTCGTTTAATTTAAAATGAATTGTAACTAACAAATAGTTTAATTGAATAAATTATAGTAATTTTCTTATCAAATATATTATTAAACTTTTTTAAGTAACTATTTATCTAAAAAAAGTACAAGTATCACTTAAATTTTTATCACAAGTCTGATAATGTAAATTTAAGAGAGACAAATGCAAAATATTAAAAGGTTTGGTTATGATTTTAACATATATAAAACTGGAAAAAAAAAATCAATAGGGGCGGTTATCGTCCCTAAACTATATAAGTATAAACGGGCATGCCTCTGTCTCATAGGCGTTCAGTTTATGGTAGATATTCTCTTAAATGGGAAGGTCACTAGTTCAAACTTAGGTAAAAGATATAATTTTGAAGTATTTTAAGCATACGAGTCATGTTGTTAAAAAAAATGACTGATTGAGCCAAAGCAAACATTTTTATAAAAAAGACTTCAAATTCCGAACACAAAAGTTGGTCAAGATCCAATAAAGAAGAATACCTGAGAAGGGTATTGAGCCGAACAGGAGTCTATTATGTGGGCTCAGACCCACTTAAATGCCACAACAAAAGATCGGTCGGTGGGAGTTGGTCCTACCACTAGATTTAGTCAAAGAACCCGCCTAACTAGATCCTGCCACGTGCTCAGTCATTAAGAAACAATCGTATCGTTGCAGTTAATAAGATTAAAAGGAATAAATAAATGTCTCATCTGGCCTCTCCAAGTAGAGTTCAAACTGGATTTTTTTGAAACGGTTTTGGTTTTGGTTTTTTACCTGTTTTTGTTCGGGTTTTGGTTAGTTTCGGTTCGTGTTTTGGTCAAGTAAAGATGAAGCAATTTACAGGTTTTCCGGTTCCGGTTATGATTTCTCCGAAAATCAAGAACCACTTGTACCCACTGGTTCGGATATGACTGGTTCTGGATTCGGTTTGGGTTTGGGTTGTCGGTTCCGATTCCAGAACTGGTTTTTTTGGCCACATCTGTTTCCAACGGTGGTACTTACACGAGCCAAACTGAGCGACTTGGCTTGGTTATGATTTGTAAATTCGAGCCAAACATTGTGCTAGTTGCTCGGCTTATTTTGTAATTGAGCGGCCTGGATTTGTTTGTTTTGACTCGGTTTCAAAATAAATTTTAATGTGATTTGGTTTTCAAAGTATTCATATAAAATTCAAACTCATTAATTAAATAAAAAAAAAGTTCAGCCGCATACAAATTCAAAACAAAAATTAAGTTCATAAATTAAAAATCGTCATAATACGTAACCATAAAAAAAACTAAAATGTGATATTTAACATCATTATTCAATCGAAGCAACAATCACACAATCTAAAAACACCTATGTTTGAATATAAATGATCGATAAATAAATAAAAAAAACCTATATTGAAGTATATTTATATATTTTGGTTTTCAAATCTAACAAATAAAAGCTCAAAGTTGCTTGAAACTTATTAGTTTAAAGTTAGAGTTAATTACATGGTTGGTCCTTGTGGTATTGGTATGTAAAGTTTGCATTAATGGCACCTAACTTTGAAAAATTACATCGATGGTTCAAACTGTTTGAAAAAATGTAACACTGATAGACCCTGGATTAATTGGACGTTACATTCTTCCGTTAAATGGATGTAAAAGGACCAAAATACCCTCTATCATTAAAACCATATATTCCATTAGGTGACATTCATCAGAGTACCAGTCTATCACCACCACCTCTTGATACACACTTGCCACTTATGACGGTGATAGAGGGTGGTGGTGTGACAAGCAGATAAGGGTGGTTTATAATGGTGATGTTTTTGTTCGTTGGATGGAGATGGTTGCCGGAGAACTAGAAAGGAGGTTGGTGGTGGTTGTTGGAGAAGAAGACACTGGTTTCCTTCTTTGGAGAGCTGAAAATGAAGGGGAAGGGTGAGAGAAGATGAAGTGAAAGAGATAAATTGAGTTTAGAGGGGTATGTTGATCATTTTTTAAAAAAATTATTGTCAAAAACTATCAACCATCCAATACAGGGACCACCGTTGTTACATTTTTGCGAGCAGTTTGGACTACTGGTATAATTTCTCAAAGTTGGAGACCATCAGTACAAAAACGACATATCACAGGGACCAACCGTGTAATAAACTTTTCAAAGTTATGAGTTCAAATTTTACAACCAACAATAATTTAGTTTTAATTTAACTTTAATTCATGTTAACTTATAGATTATTTTTTTTCTCTACAAAAGTGTCTACATGGATTTTGTCACCATAAGATGATTTCATTTATCTTTTATAAAAATCAATAGCCTCAAGAAATCAAATCAAGCAAAACTGAAACTTGATCCAGTCATCCTTTACCGGTTCCGGTTTGACCAGCGACCCGATGAAGTCTATTCTTTTGACGGCTAGATAGGGCAAATTTAGGTGGGTTAACCAAACGATTCCTGGCCCGACAAGATGGTTCAATCCCGTCGCAGAAACGCTACTAAAATCTCATTACTTTCATTTGCAATTTCTTTTTACTTAAGAAAAGAATAAATTTTAAAAGATTAAATAATAATTAGTAATATTATATTAAATATAATAATTATGTTGTTGTTATTATTTAATACGAGAAAGAAAGCATTAAAATAAAAGGGTGTTAGTCATTAACATATAACCTATTACTGAAAAAGAAATAGAAACATAAGCTTAAAACACAATATGTCTCAATTAATTGTTTATCAGTATAGATTTAGAAATATTTTATTTGAATATAAAATGAGTGTCCCATAGCGTTAGTTTGTTAATGAATTTGTATATTCGTTTTTGGGCCTACACAAATAAATAAGCCATTGATATAAAACATGATACATGGGAAAATGATCTTTTGTGTCAAAGTGAGATTTGAAAGTGACATGAAACGTCTATTTGTTTAATAAGTAAACGGAAATGAAGTTTTAGTTTAACCAAATAAACAATCATAAAACACTATTCCTGTTTAATATCGTTTCACTTGAGCAAATGGCAACACTAATATTTATAATTTATAATTTCTTTCTTGGGAGAGAAAACATATACTTTTTTTGCCGCTAAATTTATCAAGCATCACTCGGAAAATAGGTAATTTGACACCTTAATTTAGGAGGAAACTGAAACTGAAAAAACCTTCTCCTCATCTAGAAGCAATTGCTTCTAAAGAAACTTAAACTCAAAACTTCTCATAAGAGAAAACATGTAACAAGAGGAAATATAGAAATACCTTTTTTTTTTAATTTGGAGAACTGATATATTTTTTGCTTGATAATTAGACGATTAAAGTTGCAAAACGAAAACCAGCTTACGAATAGAATCTTGTTCGGTTCCAAACTGACACACGTTCAAACAGAACTAAACCGATCACCAAAACAAAATAAATCGAAATTAACTAGGCAAAATGAACTAAAACAAAACTAAACATATCATTTCTCTCTCCAGAAATCGATTCCTACTTTGAATGAATTCCAACATGAACTAATTTTGACTTTCTTTGACCCAAATTGAACCAATTTGGAACAAAAAATGATCTGTGCACCTGTGCAATTTTATTAATTTCGTTGTCCGCAGCTGATTTGCAAAAAGGATACCACTTATTCGTACGTGGACGTACCATATTTAACCATATTTTAATGAGTCTATACGGGCATAAACTCGTTTTAACATGTTACCCGACCTAACTTGTATGTTTTGTGAGGTTTATTTAAACCAATTCGTATTGACCTTTTGGTCTTATTTTTTCACATGACCCAATTTTCATGTTCCTTCTCTGTTCGTATGAGTTGTAATAATCGTCTAATTGTCTTTTACTCTGGTTATGTATGGATATCTCTTTGAAGTTTTTAATTGGTGTTCATTTAATTAATTAATTATATATGTTTATGTTTGATCAATTATGTTAGTGAATATACCAATAAATGTGAACATAAACAAACACATTTATTTTCTCAAAAATGATTGTTTGTTTATATGTCTGTGTTTAATTGTTTGCTTGGTAAGTTAAGCGACTAAACATGAACATCTTTCTTTTATGTTTGTTTACATGACTACAAGTTACAAGAAAATTTCTCCTTTGCTTTTGTTTACAAACTAGGGGTTTACCCTGCACATTGCAATGGTAACCATGTAATGAGCAGAAAAATATGATATTTACTTAATTAAATTATGCTAAAAAAATATTGGATCGTACCACTCTGTCAATATAGAAATATGATCATGATGGCAGTGATAATATCACAAATATTAAACACAGACCAAAAAACCGACTAAAGGGTGTTAGCCCCATCTTGAAACAACAGATAGAATCGTCACAAAAGCAAGTGTCGACCGCAATAAATATGAATCCAAATATAAATGCACTACCCAACTTGTCGATATGGGTATTCAATGACGATGGTGGTTACAACATCATGAATATCAAGACGCAGACGAAAAAATTTGTTATAACGACATGCAAACCGTCCTAAATCAATGAATCTAACTGTGACAAAAGTAAGCATCAATCGCAAGGAATACGAACTCAAATAAAAGTACACTATGTTAAAAAATCATATAACTAAACAACAAAAAAATACGTTCACAGCAGTAAAATCGTTATTTTTAATTAGCTTTATTTAATTTAAGAATTGTTAATGTTATTTTTTAATTGGTATTGTTATTTAATTTAAGAATTGTTAGTGTTTAATTATTTATGTATGTGTGTATTATTTATGTATGTGTGATAAAAAAGTGATGCAAGGAACATCAACAATAAATTGAATGGTAACAAAAGCAATGGCCAATCATAAAAAATACGAATCCAAATAGAAGCGCATAATGTTAAAAATCATATAACTAAAAGAAATATTTCACAGTCATAACATTATTATTTTTTAATTAGTATCGTTATTTAATTGTGAGGAGGGAAAAAATATAGAAAAGGGTGAGACGACTGACTTAGCACACATATGAACCGGCACTTATCCAAATTTCAAATAGGTGTCATCTTTGTGCCATATTATATATATATATTAAAAGACACTTAAAAGGAATAGTAAAGTTTTGTTTTTTCGATTTTGGTCACCAAAACTTTTATGTAATATAAAGTTTTGTTTTTTCGATTTTGACCACTAAAACTTTTAAAGTATTGTTTTTCGATTTTTGCCACTAAAACTTTTATATATTATAAGGTTTTGTTTTTTCGATTTTGGCCACTAAAACTTTTTAAAGTTTTGTTTTTTCGATTTTGGCCACTAAAACTTTTATATAATATAAAGTTTTGTTTTTTCGATTTTGGCCACTAAAAGTAAAGTTTTGTTTTTTCGATTTTGGTCACTAAACCTTTCATATATTATAAAGTTTTGGTTTTTCGATTTTGGCCACAAAAACTTTTAAAGTTTTTTTTTCGATTTTTGCCACTAAAACTATTATATAATATAAAGTTTTGTTTTTTTCGATTTTGGCCAATAATACTTTTTAAAGTTTTGTTTTTTCGATTTTGGCCACTAAAACTTAAGAGTAAAGTTTTGTTTTTTTGATTTTGGCCATTAAAACGTTTATATAATATAAAGTTTTGTTTTTTCGATTTTGGCCACTAAAACTTTTTTAAGTTTTTTTTTTTATTTTGGCCACTAAAACTTTTATATAATATAAAGTTTTGTTTGTTTCGATTATAGCCACTAAAACTTAATAGTAAAATTTTGTTTTTTCGATTTTGGTCACTAAAACTTTTATATAATATAAAGTTTTTTTTATTTGATTTTGGCCACTAAAACTTTTAAATGTGTGTATATATATATATATATATATATAATTGTATAGAGTTTGAGATGAGAGATTTGATTTTGATATGTAACTTCTGATTTTGCAAATGAGATATAATACCCGTTCTCGGGAGAGTACTGTGATAACCCGCCGCAACGCGCGGGTGGGATTAAACCTAGTTTATTTTAAATAAAAACGAAGAAAGTTAAAAAATATTTTCACTGTATATACGAAATCATTATAATTCCTAATTACTATATATACATTTAAAAAACGAAGACAAAGCGAGTGAATAGTAATAATAATTAAATATTAATAATTATTTAATAAACGATGTTTGGTAAAAAAAGGCTGCTACAAGGCCGTAATAATAATAATTAATAATTATTATATAATATTAGTAATAATTAAATAATTTTATTATTTAATACTAATATACTAATTGTTTTATAATAATTCATTAACTAATAGTCAAAACTTTTACACACATTTTGGTTTATTGTTTTAAGATGAATTGACAGCAGTTGCAACCAGTTTTTTGTTTACGTATTGATATTCATGATGTTGTCAACACGGCACATAATAATAATTAATTAACTAATAGTCAAAACTTTTGCACATGTTTTGATTTACTGTTTTAGGATGGATTAACTAGGGGTGTTCATCGAATCGAATTTTGAATAACTCAAATATTTCGAATCGAATGATTTCAAATTTTGAATTTTTTAATAGCATTCGAATTCGATTCGAATTCGAAATCAATTCGAAAAACCAATTCGAATTCGTTCTCCAATTCGAAATTCGATTCTATTCGAATTCGATTCGAATTCGGATTGGTTTGATTTGAATTTAATTAAAAAATATATTTATACTTGCTATTTTTATATATTCAAAATATCAAATAATCAAAACCTTAAACATCCAAATATTAAATAACCAACATATAAGTTGTAATATTAGAGAGATGATTTAAACTAATAAAATGAAAAAAGTTCAATATAAAATGCCAATAATAATATACAAAAAACATAAAGTGACAAATAATCAAAATATTATAAATTAACAACCAAAATGACTAATTTTTCAAGCTTCACGAATGACGCTTTTGTTGTGAATTTTGGGTTTAGCGTATTTAAAAGTGTTAAAATTATGGGTATTTTATAATTAAATTGACATTCGTGCTATAATCTTTTAGTTTTTATAAACTAAACCACCTAATAAAAAAGTCTTTTTTTTAATATAGTAGTATATATAAAATAAAAATATATAAATAATTTAAATTTCAAATTTCGAATCGAATCGAATTAAAAATATGAAATTCGAAATTCGATATTATACTACGAATCGAATCGAATTCGAATATGAAAATTCGAATCGAATTTCGACTTGGTGTTTTTCGAATTGAAATCGAATCGAATTTCATTTTTTTCGAGTCATATTCGAAAACTGAACACCCCTAGGATTAACAGGCGTTGCAACCAGTTTTATGTCTAAGTTTTGATTTTCGCGATGCTATCACCACGACAAGATGATATACTCATAATTAATTAATAATAGTAATTGTTAAATAATAATTAATTTGTTAATGTTTTGTTTAGTCATCTTATGTTCATGTTTATTAATGCTAGATTTTACAACTAAGCATGACATTTTTTTTTATTTGATAAAAAAACAATTATAATATAATCGTCCTTTTTTTTCCAATGGCTATAATATAATGTAAGGCGTATATTTAGAGTGATTTTGATGTGACAATTGTTTTTACACTATATATGCATTTAGGAAACGACATCTTATATTATTATTACTATATATACATTTACAAAGTGCAGTCATTTCGAGTGAAAAATAATAATAATTTTCTATTTAAAACTTTTTGTTGTTTATGGGAAAAAAGGAGGCAAAAAATTAGTTTCAATCACGGCTAATAATAAACTGCAACAAAAAATTATGTTTCAAATGGCGAAAGCCGCGAAACCGCGGCACAAAAAAACAACAACCACTACAAAAAGAATGGAACCGTGGCAAAAAAAAGAGGCAAACTGCAGCAAAAGCTTCACTAACTCATTCAAAAGGTTTTGACTTTATTTGAATATTTTGTTTTTAACCCTAATCTTTTAACTATTACTTTTAAAGCCCCCTCTCACTTTACTAACATATTTTAAATGTTCACATGATTTTAACATTTGATTAAGTTATCGGATAACAATCATGATTATAATAATTTGATCGCAATGACCTCACGAACGTTTATATAAATTTTGACCCAAATGGTCACAAAAAGTTTGCACGTTATTTACAAGCCTATAACGAGTCTGTACATTATCGAATATTTGTATCGTTTGTATATTATTTTGATCGTAATTAGTTCACAAACGATTTTTATTTAATAGTAATATTTAACTAATAATGATGAAATATTTATCAAAAGTTAAATAATAGTATTAAAATAATAATAATAATTAGAAAACGTAAATGATTTTTTTTATGGTTTGATACTATGATTCGCATTTCGAACAGGCATGAATACATGATCTATAGGATAACTTCCATCTTGAAAGGTATTTGGCGTTTACTACTTATACTCAATTCGATAGAATTGTTTAATCTTAAGGGATAAGAAAATTATATTCAATTCGATATAATTGTTTAATCTTAATGGCGATCTTCTGTTGCTAACGCTATGATAATCGAATACTCATATCGTCATAACGGACACATTTACAATGGCTACCATTAAGGCTTTACGTCGTAGTTACAGCATATATTTACGTTTTAATATACGGAATCGGGATGGAATACCCGCGGCAACGCGCAGGTAACCCCTAGTTTGTTTACAAAAAATATGTTCTTTGGGATTTATTTTACACATTGTTGTTTGATTTGAAAGTAATCCTTTGGCGTTACCTTAATTAACATAGACCGCCTATGGCTTACATTTATTTTTTAAACGGCAAAGGTTTCAATCGTGTGAGGCAACTGCTTCCAGGTTATGTCACCAAGGTCTGGTTACCTGGACCTCCCATGAGCCACCACAACCATCCCAGGAGGAAACCTTACTGGAAAAACCCTCTGACCCCGATTTTGCTACGGGAAGGTTTTGAACCCAAGACCTCCCATTTGGAAGAATTATGTGGTACCATTGAGGCAATGCCTCATTGATGTCTATCGCTTACATGGGTGCCACATGATAGCATTTGAATATGGAGACTCGATTCAACACTTATTTTTGTCTAATAAACCAGCATACACAATATGTTTGTACAAGTAATAAATGTTTGACTCGATTCAACAAGTATTCAAACTCTCCGCCGTGTTTGTCTGTGTTTGATCGTGTTTGACCGTGCCAAGCCAACGACCCGTTGGTGAACCATGTGTCGGTGATAACTCGTGTAAAATTCGTGATCGTGCTCATTGTGTGCAAAACGCGTAAATCGCGTTTATGGAAAACTTACTATTTATATTAAATTTCCATTTTTAGAAAGTCCACAACACTTATCGTTTTAAAGATTCTAGCATGCTCATTAGTCCTACGTGATCATGTTAACGCATAGCACGTTGTCATATGCGATCCAATAAACAATAGCTCGTTTTTAGTCATTAAAGTTTCCTAATATGGAAAGTTTCTAGGTTTTGACATGTTCAACATTAACAATTACATAACTATCTACACAATGATCATATTATATCATGTTAATCCAGTTAGCATGCACAAATCATGTCTTGCATTCCTAGTTCAAGAATTCATACAATAAAGTTTTCTAAAATGGCAACTTTTCATTCTAGCATCCTTTTAACCAAATTAATGCTTAATATATGTTGATAATCTCATTATCAACAATAACACATCATTTTAACAACATATTTCTCCTAATATCATTATCTACCAAGTTTTCACAAAATAAAGTTACTATAAATAGTAACTATGCCAAGTACTCATCAAATGATCATCCTAAACATTTCTAACCCATTTTCATACCAATATCGTCATAATATTACACAAATGATCATATAATGTAACTTTTATGGCCATATTACACCAAATCATCAATTTATAAAATAAAAGTTTCTAAAAATAGCAAGATCTTCAACTAACCCATTTTAGTTCATAAACATCCTAATGAATTTTGCAAATGTACTCAATCATCATCAATAATCACTTCTCAATACCCAAAATCATCTAAAATCATTTAAAACACTTTAGATTATACATGCATGAAAGTATTCTTGAACATCTCATAGATTCATGACCCCAAATCATACTTTTATCAACAAAGCTCATCATAGATCATCATAGATCCTCATAGATACTCAAAATCAGTAGTGAAATCATCAAACCTAGATTCAAAACATCAAAAATTCGTGCATGTGATGCTACTTGCATGTGGGTTTTATGCCTTGCATGTGTGTGTACGGGTGTTAGATGTGTGTTTTGGCCATGGAATTACCTTCAAGAAGCTCAAGAATGCAAGGATGGTGAGTCTAGCAGAGTCCTAAAAACCTGGACATCTGAGTTGGGAAGAATCAAGATGGTGATGGTGATGAACTAGCTCTACAATCTTCCCTTCAAGCTTCTTAGTGGTTCTTCCAAGCTTCCAAGCTTCAAAGATGTGCTCCAATGGCTTCCCAAGAGTGTTTCAGAGGGTTTAGCAGAAGATATGCTCGGGAGGTGGAGTGTAGAACCGAAGGTAATGAGTATGCATGGTAGGATAGCAATGATTGTCTTGGTTTTATAAAGATTTGGCGTCTGGGTGTAGTCGCGTACCGCCAAGGGGTCCCCAAAGGGCTTGGCGTACCGTAATAAATTTCAGGATTCAAATCCCCCGTCCATCCATCGCGTATCGCCAAGGCTCTCTCCAGGTCCTTAGCGTACCGCGAAGGATCCCGGTTGAGCCTAATTTCGACCATTTTCGATGGTTTGGCTCGTTTTCGACGTTTTCTTGATTATGGGGCATTGCTTGGTCTTCTTTGAACTTATCAAGTTCAATGTCTGAGCATTTCGTGATGTTTATAGTGTTTAGTTACACGATTTGTTAAATGTTCACCAACGTTCGTATTTTCTTAGACACGTGTGTGCGTGTTGCGATAATTCACCGAATTATCGTGTTTGCATCATTGTTCGTACTGTTGTGTCACGTGTCAAGCTAAATTTAACTAATTCTAGTGCCACGTATGAAATTATCAATTAAATAAACATTTAATTAAAACAGAAACTAACCTGGACATTACAGGGTGTCACATCATCCCCCTGTTAGAAATAATTTCGTCCCGAAATTCAGCTCGCGTTGTCAGTGTTTGTCGGTTCAACGAACAGGTGTGGGTATTTCTTCTTCATTTGATCCTCACGCTCCCACGTGAATTCCGTTCCGCGTCGCGAATTACATCAGACTTTCACTATGGGTATCTTGCTGAGCTTAAGCTTCTTGATTTCCCAGTCCATAATTTCCACCGGTTCCTCATCGAAGTTCGATTTGAATTTCCTGAAGAGGAATTGCAAGTGTTTCGTCAGACAGGAACTTCTTGAGGTTCGATACGTGAAACATGTTGTGTACACTGCTCAGTTCGTTAGGCAGGTTCAGCTCATAGGCCACGAGGCCTATCCGTTTGGTGATCTCAAAAGGTCCGATGTAACGAGGATTCAACTTCCCTCGTTTGCCAAATCGGATAACTCACTTCTAGGGAGAGACCTTGAGTAACACTCTGTCTCTCACTTGTAATTCCAACGACTTACGCCTCTTGTCGGCATAGCTTTTCTGTCTGTCCTGAGCTGCTGCCATTCTTTACGTATCTGCACGATCTTCTTGGTCGTCTCGTGCACAAGTTCGGGACCGATCAATTGGCTTTCACCAACCTCCGCCCAACAGATGGGTGATCGGCACTTACGTTCGTAGAATGCCTCGAATGGTGCAGATTGTATGCTTGTGTGATAACTGTTGTTGTACGAGAACTCAACCAACCGTAGGTGAGTCTCCCAGCTGCTGCCAAAATCAATAACACATGTGCGAAGCATGTCTTCAAATGTCTGTATAGCTCGCTCACTCTGCCCATCGGTCTATGGGTGGTAAGTGATACTCATGTCCAATCTCATGTCCAATGCCTTATGCAAGGATTTCAAGAAATGCGACGTGAATCGACTGTCGCGGTTGGAGATGATCGAGATTGGTACTCCATGTCGAGTAACCACTTCCTTTAGATAAATCCGAGTCAATTTATCCAACTTTTCGGTCTCCTTGATGGGTAGGAAGTGTGCTGACTTCGTCAGTCGTTCTACGATTACCCAGATGGTATCTCAACCACTTGCCATTTTAGGCATTTTAGTTATGAAGTCCATGGAAATTTGTTCCCATTTCCACATTGCTACCTTGGGTTGCTGAAGTAGACCTGATGGCTTCTGGTACTCAACCTTGACCTTTGAGCACGTTAAACACTTACCCACGTAAGTTGCTATCTCCGCTTTCGGCCACCAGTAGGTCGTCTTCAGGTCATGGTATATTTTGTCATAGCCCGGGTGTACCGAATACCGGCTCTTGTGAGCTTCATCCATCACTACATTTCTCAGTCCTTCGTAGTGTGGGATCCAGATCCGATCCATGAAGTAGTAGGCTCTGTCGGTCTTTACCTCTAATTGTTTATCCATGTCGCGCAAGGATTCTTGGGTGAGGTTTCCGACTTTCAGAGCTTCTTGTTGAGCGTTTCTGATCTGTTGTGGCAGCTCAAAATGGATCGTAAGCTGTAGTGCACGCAAGCGTTTTGTTGTCTCCTTCCGGCTTAACGCGTCGGCCACTACGTTTTCATTTCCAATGTGATACTTGATGGTGCAATCATAATCGCCGATAAGTTTAACCCATCTTCGTTGCCTCATGTTTAACTCTTTCTGATCGAAGATGTGTTGTAGACTCTTATGATCGGTAAAGATGGTACATTTCGTGCCGTATAGGTAGTGCCGCCAAATCTTCAGGGCAAACACCACGGCTCCCAACTCAAGATCATGAGCTGTGTAGTTCTTCTCATGCACATTCGATTGTCGTGATGCGTATGCTATAACCTTCTCGTGTTGCATCAGCACACAACCGAGTCCTTGTTTCGAGGCGTCACAGTACGCCACAAAATCATCACATCCTTCCGGCAGGGATAGGATCGGTGCAGTGCATAATTTCTGCTTCAACAAGTTGAAAGCAGACTCCTGTTTTTTCCCCAATCGAACTTTTTGTCCTTGTGAGTCAGGTAAGTCAGTGACTGAGCAATCTTTGAAAATCCCTCGATAAATTGTCGGTAGTACCCTACCAATCCTAGGAATTGTCGTACCTCGGTTGGGGTCTTTGGTGCTTCCTAGTTCTTGATGGCTTCGATCTTGTTGGGTCTACGTGTATTCCCTCCTCGTTAACTACGTGTCCAAGGAATTGGACTTCGCGAATCCAAAAATCGCATTTGGAAAACTTTGCGTATAATTGCTCGTTCTTCATTAATTCCAAGACGAGCCTTAGGTGTTCAGCATGTTCCTCCTGATTCTTAGAGTATATCAGAATATCGTCGATGAACACTATCACGAATTTATCAAGGTAAGGCTTGCACACTCGGTTCATGAGGTCCATGAATACTGCCAGTGTATTCGTCAATCTGAAGGGCATGACCAGAAATTCGTAGTGTCTGTATCGAGTCCTAAAGGCAGTCTTAGGAATATCATCCTCCTGTATCCTCAGTTGATGGTAGCCCGATCTCAAATCGATCTTCGAATAGTAACTTGACCCTTGCAACTGGTCAAACAGGTCGTCTATCCGTGGTAGCAGGTATCGATTCTTGATCGTTACCTTGTTTAGCTCCTTGTAGTCGATACACATATGGAATGATCCGTCTTTCTTCTTCACAAACAAGACCGGTGCTCCCCACAGTGAGAAGCTCGGTAGGGTGAATCATTTGTCTAACAGCTCCTGCAACTGGTTAGACAATTCTTGAATCTCTGTCGGTGCTAATCGGTATGGAGCTTTAGCGATCGGTGTAGCTCCTGGTATGAGGTATATTTGGAACTCGATTTGTCGTTTCGGTGATAGTCCAGGTAAATCCTCAGGAAAGACTTCAGGAAATTTGCGGACTACAACGATGTCCTTGATTTTCCTTTCCTTCTTCGGTTGTTCAGTGATGAGAGCTAGTATGGCGGTGTATCCCTTTTGCAAATACTTGTTCGCCTTCATGCAGGACAAGATGTTTAGCGGTATCCCCCGCCGTTCTCTCTAGATTGACATTTGTTCTCCACTCGGCAATGTAACTCATACGATCTTCTCGTTGCACACAATCTCAGCTTGGTTTGCGGATAGCCAGTCCATTCCAACGACCACATCGAAGCTCCTGAGAGTTATCGGCATCAGGTCGATTTTGAGTTCGTGATCCGCCAAAATCATGACGCTTCCTCCAAAGACATGTTGTGTTTCTATCAGTTTGTCGTCGGCCAACTCTACGGTATACTTATAGTCTAGTGGTGTTGGGGTAATGTCAAGTTATTTGCTAAATTCACTAGATATAAAGGTCCTATCGACACCGGTATCAAATAATATGCTTGCATAGACATTATTTAAAAGAAACTTACCGGTAACGATGTTTGGATCGTCCTTGGCTTCCCCCGAGCCAATCACAAATGCTCTTCCCTTTGCCGCACCTCCTCCGGCTTTCTTCAACTGTGGGCAGTCCCTCCTCATGTGCCCCGGTTTCCCACATTCATAACACCCCTTGACAGTGTTCTGGTTGTTGTTGTTTTGGTTGAGGTTGTGGTTGTTGTTTTTTGGCAGCTTGGTTCGGCAATCCTTGGCCATATGGCCATGTCGTCCGCACTTTAGGCAACGGTACCTCTAGCATTGCCCAAAGTGGTGGTATGAACACCGGTTGCATAGAGGGTATTTTCCCTCGTACACACTCTTCCCTTTGCCCTCGGGTTGGGTAGCAATAAAGGCTCTAGCTAGTGCAGATCTTGGTTGTTGCTGGTGTGAAGAATGAGACTGGTGGTGACTGGGCTCCCATTTACGCTTGTGGCTTTCTTGTGGTTTCAGATGTTCACCTCGTTTGGGCAACTTCCCCTGGGCCATGGCTTGATCAGTCAGTTTGTGGGCCAGTCTGATGGTAGGTTGGATCTGTGTCGGGTTAGAAGCTGTGACCATGCTCTGAATTTGTTCGGGTAGCCCACTGATGAATTGCTCGATCTTTTTGTTTTCGGGGGTCACCATCCCCAGGCATAGTTTGCACAGCTCGTGGAACCATGTGCAGTACTGCTCAATTTCAGAGCCCACCATCTTGTGAACCCAGAACTCCTCCTCCAGTTTCTTGATTTCGTTTCTTGGGCAGTACTCTTCTTGTAACATCCTGGTGAAGTCTTCCCAGATCATCGAGTTAGTGCCGTCCAGACTGTGACACCCGGCAATTTCAGGTAAATTGCGACTCTTACAACTTTACATTTCACATTCATACTTGTTGCATTTCATTTAATTTTGTTTAATTAGATGAGTTAAACATAAGCAACTACGAAACGATAGTTCGAGGAACTATCGAATCGTACACTGCACATTGGTTTTGGAAACTAAGTGTGGCAAACACAACACTAACACAAAACAATAATTCGAGAAATTGTTGAATTGTGCATTACACGTTGATTGGGATTAATCAAGCGTGCAAACATTTTTAAAACACAAACACAAACGATCACCTATAATTCGAAGAATTATCGAAACACACACGAGTCTCACGAACGTTGGTGAACAAACCATTGAATAATGATTTCAGTCCTAACAATGTTAAACGATGAGTCATAGGCATGAAATGATCGAAAAATGGTTCGAAACGATGAAATTGGGCTTATTAGGCTTGTCTGGAGTTCCAGGCGGTACGCCTAAGCCCAAACAGTGAACCTAGGCGGTACGCGCGAGGAGCAAAGGAAGGATCCGGATGAGGTTCCTCCGCGCGGTACGCCTGGCGCCACCACCCCACGTGAGGTGGTACGCCTGGCAGACACAGATAGCAAAACTAGATTTACACTCAACATATCTCACTTTTAATCATTCCTATCCTATTCTCTCGACTAAACCACCTCAATCTCGAGCCAACACCTCTGTATCACCATCATTCCACTAGGAAAACTCCATTTGTGAAGCTTTGAAGCTTGGGAAGCCATTGGAGCTTGGGAGAGAAGCTTGTAACTCCTCATCATCAACACACCATCACTTGGACCTCCTAAGAGATCATTCCTAGCCACTTTTGGAGCTGCCAAATCCCTGATTCAACTTCATCTCAGTGGTTTAGAGCATCTAAGGTAGTTTTACTTGCTTATTTAGTGATAGATCTAACATGCAATGGGTAAAAACCCACATGCATGAACATCCACACACATGCAACTCCATGTGGCTCTTGTGCATGAAATTTGTTGATGTTCTTGTGTTGTTTTAGTGTAGATCTACTGATTTTAGAATGTAGGATTGATGAGATTGAGTTTTGATAAGTTATTTTTATGATTTTGTAGAACTTGCCATAAAAGGAAACTTTTATGTTGCATGTTGTAGATTTGTGATGATCTAGACATGTTAGACATGTCTAGATGTTGTCAAATACATATTGGAGTGTTTAGAAACACATTTGGGTATTTGGTTTTGTGAAAATACGATTTTACGATAAACTTGCTATATATGGAAACTTTTGTAAATTGAAAGACGGGTTTTGATGTTTTTAGATGCTTTGGTGAACTTGGATTATTGAAATATGTTTAAAAATGATTTCTAAGCATATTGGAAACTTGGATTTGTGAAAACGAGTTTTTAAACGGATACTTTCCAAATAAGGAAACTTAATTTGGGGCAAAATCCCATAAACGGTGATTTATATGTAAATGATATGTTTTAAGTATTTAAACGCGATTTATAAACATGTTAGAGTTATTAATTTTATGAAATGGGATTTCATAACTAAACTTTCCAAAAATGGTAACTTTTATGATTCTTACACGTAACTTAAGTGAACGTTGTACGATTAGAGTCATAGGATGCATGTAGGTGTCCTACTTGTATTTATGACACATTAAACGGACTAAACACAACAAACGTGTCACCAACGATTCGTCGAGTCAACACGCACACACTCGGTTGAGCACACCGATACTTGGAGTTGTATGGGATACAACACACCACAAGACAAATACTCACACCTATATGGTTATAGGTGCTTACTAGCAGGATTGCTAGCACTCGCAGGTAGTGAACACACATAAACCAGAAATGCTTTACCAGGTGAGTTCATGGCCCCTTTTTACTTTTTCTACTTTTGGGGGAGAAAACATTGCATGATAAATTGTTTTATGATCAACAACTCATTTTACTTTACATGTGGACATGCTTTATCACTATATGTATATGTGTGGACCACATCACAACTAAAAGTCCTCGCGATACTCCATGGACCGTTAGTAGCGTGTAGCGCCTAGCGTGGTAATTCTTGAATAATACTATTTGGGCCTGACAAGCCCCACCCATCGCGCCTGGGAGGCCAACCCGACTAGAGGTCGGAATGGTTGCAATATTGACCAACACTTTGCCATTGTCTTGTGATGGACATGGCGGGAGACACAATTGTCAACTTCGGTACGAACCCGCATATAATATAACTGTATTGACTAGCTATCAATCGATACTGCATTGTAATGATATGTAAATCATAACCCTTACTTTAAACATTGGATGTTTATTGCTTATGAAAAACCTGTGCTCTCACCAACCATTATGTTGACCTTTCTCGCATGTTTTCTCAGGTAGCTAAGGCACGCACTCGAGGATATGATGCTAGGATGGAGTCCATGCATCAGCTTTAGTGTCTTAGGACATTTTGAGAGCATTTAAACATTTGACTTGTTTTGTAATAATGAGTGCTTAAATCGCTTCCACACTATTACTCAATGTTGTTTTGAAAACTGTTTTAGATAACGCTTCTGCATACTATGAACTCTAATCTGTTTTGATAACTTACACCTTACCTCCGCAACTCTGATTTTACTAAACTGTTTTATCCAAGTTATTGGATGTACGTATGCAACCAGACATGTAGGTCTCGCAACTGTGTGACCGGAGACTGCGATCCTGACGGTCCGTCGCTCGCGCCCAGGAAGGGACGGGATTTCTCGGGGTGCGACATAGACCCAGTGTCTGGACATGGGTGTTCCACCATGTGAGGGCCGGGCCCTCGAGAGTACGGGTAGTAAACTTGACCTGGTTTTCATCAGCACACTCACACATCGAGAAGACGGATTCCGCCTTCTGCATCCAGCGGAGCATCCCAACAGCTCCTTCTGTTCCCTTGAATGTGTGAGGGTGACAGCTCAGAAAAGTTTTGAATGAGCACCCCTTGTTGGTGTTTCCTTGGGGTCCTGTTTGTCAGTAGACAATGTTCTGTGTTAGTGATCGCGTTAGCTATACTATGTTAGTCGGGTTAAGCAAATGTTAGTACCGTTGTTCATTCCACTGGTTTCGCTATGCAGACGACTTGCCTCGTACTCGGCAACCGCCTTGTGGACCCGCCGGTCAACCATCATCTTAATGGTTGCCGCGCCGATCTGCCTTTTATGTGCGTGTGGGTGTGTTCCCCGTCCAGCCATATTGTTAGTTCTATATGAAATAGATGTTGTGTTAGTTGTCAGTAGTGTTAGATGTTTGAGTTAGAATGCAACATAAATAAAGTACACAAATAATAAAATCAGAATATCATTTCATTAAGTAACATCCTTTGAGTACAACGATTTCCAAAATATAATACTACCATCATGATTCATATGAGCACATCCCGCTCATCTAGGCGTACATGAAAATAAAGTAAACTGAAAAAAAATTAACTACTCGGTAGCAACACCGCTCTCAGCAGGTCCGTCATCCTACTCCTCGAATGGATCCTCCTCTGGATCCTCGTCAGGGTCTCCCTCCTCAAGGTCCTCCGCCTTGAACTGGGGCTCATCCTCGGGCTCCGGTTCCATAATGAACTGCGCCTCCCAAGCGTTCATCATTGCGTCGCTAGCCTGAATCTGCGCGGTGTTCTACTCGGACACGACCTCCACCGCTACTAGTCAGCCGCCGTGCTCCTAGACAACTGCAGCGACAGATTGGTATCAGAGCCTCCGGTTATTGCGAATTAGGTTTGCATATAGTGAACTTAGTCTATAACCACTTGTCTCCATACACATAGAGTGTTAGTAGCAATAGTACTAACCTACGTAATCACTTATTATTTGCATACATGATTGTACGCACACTTACTACGCGCATAATATATATGACGTCACCATCGTCACCGCATGTGATTACACATGACGGGGAGGAGCCGATAGCTCTACATGTTTTCTTTCGGTACCTACCGCACACACTAAATTAGTCATCAAACATACACTAACACTTATTCTCACTATGAAGATCATGGCTGGAAGACGCGGAGGACGCAGGAACGCGGGAGGACGTGGAAACATCAGCATGACACCGGCTGAATTGAACGCACTCATCAACGAGCGAGTTGAGGAGGCCCTTGCTGCACGAGAAGCTACTCACAATCAAAACCCACTGAACCAAGGTGATGAGTCTTATTTCATATTCACCTTGTACCTTGACGGTCGAGCTCTCTTAGACTCCTCAGAGTCTACTCGGGATACAATGTCCTGTATCTTCTGTTTGTCTTCCTCAATCAACTCGTGCTCTGCCGGGCGTTTCCCCGGGTTCCTTCCATCCTTGTTGTTGTCCATTATGTAATCTTGGTTCAATAAGTAACTGATAACAATAATAATAACATATTATTGTGCAATGTCTAAGTCTAGTGTCTAGTGTTGAGCAATGACTATAGTCTAAGTTTACTACATGCAAACCTAGTTCTCTATAACCAAGGCTCTGATACCAGTATCTCACACCCCCAAATTCCCACATATGGTGTCAGTCCACATGGGTGTGACGTGACCAGAATCACAACTCATGGTCATATAGAACGACTGTATATGTGATGAAAATAAAATGTTTGTAACCATAAAAATTAACCAACTGTTCAAATAGTTTGCAGCAGAATACAAAAGTTAATGCAGCGGAAAGTGTGACAATGCAGCATTTCGGATTTATCCCGTTAATCAGATTTTAACAGAAACAATACGAAATTAAACAAAATTGTCACACCCCCAATTTTCAACTAACGGAATCATACTGTTTGGGACGTGACAAACCAGGATCTCAGATCATTAGACATAACGAAGACCTCTATATGATTTTCAAACATAATTTGGTCTAAACTGTAATACCAAAGTTCTAACGTTGCGGAAGCGTTTTTAAAACAATAACAAACATAACGGTTTGAAAACTGTAAATTACAAAACAAAGTCTCAAATGTTCAAATCCAAAACAACAGAAATGTAAATCAAGTCAACACAAACAATAGTAATGTGAATTGGCTAGTCAAACACTTGCGTAGACCTACAATCTACCAAGTGAGGTTTGTCAAACCTAATAGATCTATTTCCAACTACCACGCTTTGCACTACGGCAAACTAAACGGTTTGATATGTAAGGACTTGTAATGCTATGTTCGCACTTAATGTAAACAGCTAACTCATGCAAGTGATATGTATCTAAAATGTTTGTTGCACATGTTTTCTCCCCAAAACAGTTAAAATAAGAAAAGGGGTCGTGTACGCACCTTTAAATGCAGTAGAATGATCAAACACACGTGAAATCGCGTAGAAAATCCTCTACGAAGAATCTGTGTTTTAACAATAACTTTGCGTTATTCGGAATGTCATTTAATGTGTGAAATCACATACGTGTCAACACACGTATGTTAGATTTGTTAGAAACGTGCATACGTAAGTATGCGTGACTTTAAAATCATTTAATTAAATCATATAACCGTATACGATTTTATTTAACTAAGCGTAACTATACGCAATTATGTTTTCGGGTTAAAATCTAAATTTTATTATTTTATTTGGTTCGGGATTTCGTTATGGTTCTAACGCAACTTGAACGGGTCGAAACGGAGTTAGAATGAGTGATTTATGATTAAAATACCAAAAGTGATTTTAAATTCAAAAAACAGTAAAGGCCGGGTTCGAACCCGCGACCTCTACCTCCTAACACACCCTCCTTACCATCTCATCTGTTCAAATTTTATTAACAGATCATGGTGTTTATTAGTTTTAAGCCCAAACGGCCCACTATCCCTTTTGTTAATCCTAACCGAATCATATGGCACTCAATTGAACCACAATTCGAACTTGATCAATCACACAACCCTAGGGGTTTTATTCTTGAGTTCAAACCGAGTCCATGGCAGGTTTTAATTTCATAATTTCATCAAAGCTATACAATTATAAATTTAACCCTCACGATTTCGAACCTTAGTCCAATCCCCAACTCAAACTCATCAAATTCGCTACTGTTAATGTGCCAAATCATAGGGTTTTCATTACACTAGGGATTTCGACTCTCTCTGTATAGATTAATTCGATTCCTATTATTGTTTAAACAAAAACCCCATGTCGTTTTTTTAACCGAAAAACCCATAAATCGAATTCATAGAATTTGTGGTTGTTTGATAAAATCACTATAGATGAATCACTAAAGGGATGTTTCCGAAACTCTCTGTATGTATTAATTTGATTATCACGTCCAATTAGATCGAAACTCCCAAATCATTGTATGTCATGAACCCAAGAACTAGATCCTTTGCAATTCGTTGTTGTTTCATGAAATTGACTTAGGTTAAACTTAAATCGGAATCTTCTGGAGCTAAGGGTATCAATCAATTTGATTTTAAAACTTGTTTTCATGAAAACCCCCAATTACGTTCTTATCAAGAACCCTAGAAATCGAAATGCTAGAATTTGTATTTGTTTGATGAAATTAACATAAGTATTTCATTAAAACAATGATTTCGAAACTCTCTGTTGGTTTTAATTCGAATTTTATGTTCATTAGAATAGAAATCCCTAAATCGGTTCTTCATGAGGAACCCTAATATTCGAACTCAAGCAATTCGGTTTTAAAACTCCGAATTGTCATAGGGCTAAGCTTTGTCGGTATGTTTAGGTTAGGTAGGAATGATTACTTACTTGTTTTGATATCAGATTGAAGTATCTCGACTTCTAGGTTAAGTTTCGGCCGGCTCTTGATTCAAATCTGTCTCCCGATGCTTCTACAATCGAATTGTTGTTTGTAAACACCTCTAAGGATGCCGACTGGTGTATGTTAGAGTTTAATTGGATGAATTATGACCGGCTTATAGGAATTTGATACTCACTTCGAACGGTTACAACTTTTTGGTTCATTTTGAACTTAAATTGCTGTTTAATGATTCAATAACGTATTCTAGATGTTAATCATCATTAAGGTAATGATTATAACTGGTTTAATTCGGGTATAACTACTTATTGATGTAGAATTCGAATTCAATTTGATGTTCTAGCCGAATTTTGACTAGTGAAAGTCAAAATTGATACTTATAATCATTTACAAGTTTGGTCTTTGTAAATTAACCACTTTAAACTGATTTTGTTTGATTTTAAGTTCTTCTAATTTGATATAATTCATATTCGTATAGATTCTGTTAGTTTCCGATTAACGGAGTTAACCCTAATTTCCGAATTGTCACATCATCCCCTTGTTGAAGGAATTTTCGTCCCGAAAATTGTAAAATGTTGAAAGTAGTTAGGAAACTACTTATGAGTTCAAATCGTCGGTGCACTACAGAGTTTTTGTTTCAATTGCTGGAATGCAGCTTCCTGTTTATCCGTCCAGTTATATTTCGTTCCTTTGTGCGTAAGTGTTGTAAGTGGTTGAGCGATCTTTGAGAAACCCTCAATGAATCGTCGGTAGTAACCCGCCAAACGCCGTACCACAGTAGGGGTCTTTGGTGCTTCCCAATTCTTAATCGCTTCGATTTTTGCTGGATCAACATGTATGCCTTTTTCATTGACTATATGACCCAAGAATTGAACTTCTTGCATCCAGAAGTCACATTTCGAGAACTTAGCGTACAATTGTTCTTGTTTCAGTAATTCTAACAGTAATCGAAGATGTTCAGCATGCTCCTCCTCAGTCTGAGAATAGATGAGAATGTCATCAATGAAAACAATGACAAACTTATCAAGATAAGGTTTGCGAACTCGATTCATGAGATCCATGAATACTGTTGGAGCGTTTGTCAACCCAAATGGCATAACCAAAAACTCATAATGGCCATAGCGCGTTCTGAATGCTGTCTTTGGAATATCTTCCTCCTGTACTCTGAGTTGATGATAACCAGATCTGAGATCAATCTTCGAGTAGTAACTCGAACCTTTCAATTGATCGAACAGATCGTCAATTCTAGGTAACGGATACCGGTTTTTGATAGTAACCTTGTTAAGTTCCCGGTAATCGATACACATACGGAAGTCCCGTCCTTTTTCTTAACAAATAAGACTGGAGCTCCCCAAGGTGAAAAACTAGGTCGTATAAAGCCCTTATCCAACAACTCTTGCAGTTGTGTAGATAACTCTTGCATCTCAAACGGTGCAAGTCGATAAGGCGCCCTAGCTATCGGTACTGCGTCTGGTGTAAGGTCGATACGAAACACTTGTCTGATAGGTGGTAATCCCGGTAAATCTTCCGGAAACACTTCAGGAAATTCACAAACTACTGGGATGTCTTCGATCTTCTTCTCAGCTACCGGCTTCTCAGTTATAAGTGCTATAACTGCTGTATGACCTTTACGCAGACATTTGTGTGCCTTCATACAAGATATGAGACGCAGTGGCGTACTTCTCTTCTCACCTTGTACATACAGTGTCTCTCCATGTGAAAGAGGTATACGAACAATCTTTTCATGGCATACTATTTCAGCCTGGTGTTTGGACAACCAGTCCATGCCAATAACTACATCAAAACTGCCTAAAGTGATAGGCATCATATCAATTTCTAGTGTTTGACCCATCAAATCAAGGATACATCCCTTAAGGATTTGTTCAACTACAATTAACTTGCCATCAGCTAATTCTACAGTGTATGGATTTTCTAAGGCAGTAGGACTAACATTCAGCAACTTAGAAAATGAACTAGATACAAAACTTTGGTCTGCACCAGTATCAAATAGCATAGAGGCATAGTGATTATTCAAGAGGAACGTACCCGCAACGATGTTGGGATCCTCCTGTGCTTGACGTCCTCCAATCACAAACGCCCTGCCCCTAGCACCATTGTTGTTGTTATTATTGTTGTTGTTGTT
The DNA here is from genome assembly GCA_009363875.1 of Mikania micrantha. Classification (NCBI taxonomy): domain Eukaryota; kingdom Viridiplantae; phylum Streptophyta; class Magnoliopsida; order Asterales; family Asteraceae; genus Mikania; species Mikania micrantha. Next base: position 24,000,734 of record CM018683.1, read on the forward strand.
GGTGCCATTACCGTTGCCGTTGCCATTTGCATCATTAGTCCCACCCTTCTTAAGTTGTGGGCAATCCTTTTTGAAATGCCCCGGCTTGCCACACTCATAACACCCCTTTTGAGGGTTGTTCTGGTTGTTGTTCTGATTGTTGGAGGTGTTTTGCAGTTCCCCGCGGCAGTCCTTAGCTGCATGACCCGCTTTACCGCACCGTTGGCACCAGTACTTATCACACTGATTCCCGACATGATGGAATCCACATTTGTTGCACTTTGGGTATTTACCAATATACCCCCCAGATGACTGCTGACCACTGTTCGAATTGTGATAAGTCTTATTCGAATCCGGCCTGCGGTCGTGCTGAAACGATTGTTGAGAAGAGTTCTTGAAATTGTTGCTTTCCCACTTCCGCTTGTGGTCTCCCACCTTAGTAGCTGCTGTTCGTTTAGGCAGAGTTCCTTGTAACACTGCCTGATCGGTCAGTTGATGCGCCAACCGAACATCTTGTTGAATAGTGGTGGGATTTGCAGAAGTGACTAGTCCCTGGATCTGAGGTACCAATCCCCCAATGTACCTCTCGATCCACTTGCTTGGTGGAGTAGCCATGTGAGGTAGAAGTCTGGCTAATTCGTGTGACCGAGTAGTGTACTCCTCGATGTTAGACCCCTCCATTTTCAGATGCCAATATTCCTCCTCCAGCTTCTGCATTTCACTGCGAGGACAATATTCTTCCTGCAGTAATGTCTTGAACCCATTCCAGGTTAAGGCATTTGCTTCTCCCAATCCCAAAGTCTGAACATTAGAATTCCACCAGGTCAACGCTGGACCCTCCAACGTACCAGTAGCATATTTGACTTTGTTTTCTTCAGGACAATTGCACATTTCGAACACTGATTCCGCCTTTTCAATCCATCGTAGGAGTCCAATAGCCCCTTCCGACCCTTTGAAATTGTGAGGCTTGCAATCCAGAAACGTTTTGAATGTGCATACGATGGGTTTGCTAATCCCCCAGCTGGACCATGTGGTCCTGTCATGTGTGTCTGGGTGTAGTTCGCGATTGCCTCCGCGATCCTGTTGTTGATCAGCTTATTGAGTTCTGCAACTGTCATATTGACGTTTTCACCAGCCATTATCTTCCTAGTTAGAATAAATGTTAGAGTGTTACCAAAATCCAATGTGAAATGTGTAAACAATACAACAAGCAACAAACATGTAGCTGTATGATTTAACACAACTGTTGGCAATAAATAATAACTTTCTAATAGATAATAATTCAAAGTGATTACAATGCTTTCAATATCAAAACATAAAGTTTCAAACATCCAATACAGGGACACAACCCGCCCCTTCTAGGTTTAAAGTAAAAAGAAATCAGGCATCCTCAATAGTAGAATTAGTATCAGAATCAACATCCTGTGCTGGTATCTCCTCCTCTTCCTCTTCCTCCTCTACGTCAGATACAAACTGCTCCTCCAACGCAATCAACCTCCCCTCAGCGATGTCAGCTCGGTGCTCCTCCTCCAGCACTCGTGTAGTCAGATGCACCATGTGAGACTCCATCCCCTGGACTACACCACGAAGCTTTGCATATCGAGCGTTCGCATCTTTGAGCTCCTGCGCGAGGTGCTCGATCCTATCATTAGCCCACTTTGACTCCCAGGTCAGTTGGGTGATTTCATCAGACTCAAATCGTGGCCTCTTAGAGGCACGACATGTCGGTGGCATCCGGTCGGATGACTCCTCAGCAGGATCCTCCTCAGGAGCCTCCTGTGGGTCCCCCTACGGTGCCTCCTCAGGATCCTCTTCAGGATCCTCCTCTGGATCCTCCTCCGGGTCTTCCTCGTCGGGATCCTCCTCCGAATCCTCCACTGGGGCCTCCTCGAGATCCTCCTCATAACCCTGAAATGCTGGAGCTATCGGCTCCTCGTCCTCAAGTACGATCACGTGCGGTGGTGATGGAGCTGCCATACCTGTTACATAAGACCATATGTAAATACTAGGCAAAACTCAGATGTGTAAACAAATGTGTCTAATGTCTAACAGTTATAGTCTAAGTCTACTAATGCAAACCTAGTTCGCTATAACCTGGCTCTGATACCAATCTGTCACACCCCCAATTTTCAACTAACGAAATCATACCGTTTAGGACGTGACAAACCAGGATCTCAGATCATTAGACATAACGAAGACCTCTATATGATTTTCAAACATACTTTGGTCTAAAACTGTAATATCAAAGTTCTAACGTTCCGGAAGCATTTTTAAAACAATAACAAACATAACGGTTTGAAAACTGTAAATTACAAAGCAACATCTCAAATGTTCAAATCCAAAACAACAGAAATGTAAAATATGCATGCGACTCGATCTCCTAGTCCATGCTTGCTTGATCTTGTACCTTAACGTCCTAAGAAAACATGTAAATCAAGTCAACACAACGGTTGGTGCATACACAGGTTTGTTTGATCACAAATGTTTGAAACAACTGTTTGAAATGAAATGTTTGCAGATCACATAATCACACATGCATAGTCATGATAGCTAGTCATTTGTACTATTTACATAAGCGGTCGACACCGAAGCTGACTGTTAGAATGTAATTAGCTTTCCACTATTGTCTAGCACAAACAATAGTAATGTGAATTGGCTAGTCAAACACTTGCGTAGACCTACAATCTACCAAGTGAGGTTTATCAAACCTAATAGATCTATTTCCAACTACCACGCTTTGCACTACGGCAAACTAAACGGTTCGATATGTAAGGACTTGTAATGCTATGTTCGCACTTAATGTAAACAACTAACTCATGCAAGTGATATGTATCTAAAATGTTTGTTGCACATGTTTTCTCCCCCAAAACAGTTAAAATAAGAAAAGGGGCCGTGTACGCACCTTTGAATGCAGTAGAATGATCAAACACACGTGAAATCGCGTAGAAAATCCTCTACGAAGAATATGTGTTTTAACAATAACTTTGCGTTATTCGGAATGTCGTTTAATGTGTGAAATCACATACGTGTCAACACACGTATGTTAGATTTGTTAGAAACGTGCATACGTAAGTACGCGTGACTTTAAAATCATTTAATTAAATCATATAACCGTATATGATTTTATTTAACTAAGCGTAACTATACGCAATTATGTTTTCGGGTTAAAATCTAAATTTTATTATTTTATTTGGTTCGGGATTTCGTTACGGTTCTAACGCAACTTGAAGGGGTCGAAACGGAGTTAAATGAGTGATTTATGATTAAAATACCAAAAGTGATTTTAAATTCAAAAACCAGTAAAGGCCGGGTTCGAACCCGCGACCTCTACCTCCTAACACACCCTCCTTACCATCTCATCTGTTCAAATTTTATTAACAGATCATGGTGTTTATTAGTTTTAAGCCCAAACGGCCCACTATCCCTTTTGTTAATCCTAACCGAATCATATGGCACTCAATTGAACCACAATTCGAACTTGATCAATCACACAACCATAGGGGTTTTATTCTTGAGTTCAAACCGAGTCCATGGCAGGTTTTAATTTCATAATTTCATCAAAGCTATACGATTATTGATTTAACCCTCACAATTTCGAACCTTAGTCCAATCCCCAACTCAAACTCATCAAATTCGCTACTGTTAATGTGCCAAATCATAGGGTTTTCATTACACTAGGGATTTCGACTCTCTCTGTATAGATTAATTCGATTCCTATTATTGTTTAAACAAAAACCCCATGTCGTTTTTTTAACCGAAAAACCCATAAATCGAATTCATAGAATTTGTGGTTGTTTGATAAAATCAGTATAGATGAATCACTAAAGGGATGTTCCGAAACTCTCTGTATGTATTAATTTGATTATCACGTCCAATTAGATCGAAACTCCCAAATCATTGTATGTCATGAACCCTAGAACTAGATCCTTTGCAATTCGTTGTTGTTTCATGAAATTGACTTAGGTTAAACTTAAATCGGAATCTTCTGGAGCTAAGGGTATCAATCAATTTGATTTTAAAACTTGTTTTCATGAAAACCCCCAATTGCGTTCTTATCAAGAACCCTAGAAATCGAAATGCTAGAATTTGTATTTGTTTGATGAAATTAACATATGTATTTCATTAAAACAATGATTTCGAAACTCTCTGTTGGTTTTAATTCGAATTTTATGTTCATTAGAATAGAAATCCCCAAATCGGTTCTTCATGAGGAACCCTAATATTCGAACTCAAGCAATTCGGTTTTAAAACTCCGAATTGTCATAGGGCTAAGCTTTGTCGGTATGTTTAGGTTAGGTAGGAATGATTACTTACTTGTTTTGATATCAGATTGAAGTATCTCGACTTCTAGGTTAAGTTTCGGCCGGCTCTTGATTCAAATCCGTCTCCCGATGCTTCTACGATCGAATTGTTGTTTCTAAACACCTCTAAGGATGCCGACTGGTGTATGTTAGAGTTTAATTGGATGAATATGACCGGCTTATAGGAATTTGATACTCACTTCGAACGGTTACAACTTTTTGGTTCATTTTGAACTTAAATTGCTGTTTAATGATTCAATAACGTATTCTAGATGTTAATCATCATTAAGGTAATGATTATAACTGGTTTAATTCGGGTATAACTACTTATTGATGTAGAATTCGAATTCAATTTGATGTTCTAGCCGAATTTTGACTAGTGAAAGTCAAAATTGATACTTATAATCATTTACAAGTTTGGTCTTTGTAAATTAACCACTTTAAACTGATTTTGTTTGATTTTAAGTTCTTCTAATTTGATATAATTGATATTCGTATAGATTCTGTTAGTTTCCGGTTAACGGAGTTAACCCTAATTTCCGAATTGTCATAAAAATCAAACCAGAGGGACCGGAATTGATCAAAACATGTGTAAAAACACTTGAATTATAAAGATTAAACCTGTCATTAGAAGAAATACACAATTTTGACTTTAGAAAGTCAAAATTCGTTTGAAAGATAAATTTAAATTCGAATTTACATTAAAACCTAGTAATTAATCGAATTAAACTGACAATAATCATCATATTGATGATGATTAACCGTTAGAGTATATTATTGCTTCATTAACATTAGAATTTAACCCAAATAACAATAAAAAGTCGTAACTATTTCAAGGTAGTATCAAATTCACACAACTCGATCATAATTCACAAAATTGGAACATCAGAACTTCTAGTCGGCATCATTAGGTTCTTTTGCATTCAAAAATTCGATCTTAGAAGCCACGGGAAGAAGATTTTGATCATGAGTCGGCCGAACCTCAACCTAATAGTCGATCTACTTCAATTCGACATCAAATCAAGTAAGAATTCACTCCTGCAGTACCTAAAGTGGCCGATTAAGCAAACCCATATAACAATTTCTTGTAACAACATCGATTTGATGAAGTTTGATTTCTAGGGTTCTTGATGAAGAACGAATTGGGGGTTTTTGTTCAAACGAATTTAAAAATCTAATTAAACTATACAGGGAGTTTCGGAAACATCTCTTTCATGAAAGCCATATGCTAATTCGATCAAACGATAACGAATTGAAGGATTTTTAGTTCTAGGGTTTTCCATGAAAAACGTTTTGGGGGTTTCAAATCAATTGAACTTGTTATTTAAATCAAACATTACAGAAAGGTTCGTGGTAGTCTGTTTAATGAAAACCCTAACTTAATCGTGTCAAACAACTACGAATTTTATGAATTTGATTTTTAGGGTTTTTTCGGTTAACACCATTTAGGGTTTTTGATTTAAACGATCATAAGAATCGAATTAATTTACACAGAAAGGGTCAAAATTTCATTATTAATAAAAACCCTATGATTTTATTGAATAAATTAACGAATTTGAAGGATTTGAATCAAAGGTTATACGGTTAGGGTTCGAATCCTATTAAGTCCATGAAACAATGCGATTTTGATGAAATTGTGGAATTAAATCCACCTTTGAATTCGTTTGGAACTATAGGAAAATAGCCCATGGTTTGGGGACCGATCGGATTCGAATCGGGTTTCAATTGGATCAAATGGGTTCGGTTGAGGATACAAAGGGGAACCGGTTGGATTAGGTTTAAAACAATTAGAAACCATAATCTGTTACAAATGTTCAACAGAGATGACTGGTTGGGTGCGTGGGTTTGGAGTTAGGGGTCACGGGTTCAATCCTATGCCCCATTGGTTTTGAATTAAAAATCTATTTTTGGTATTTGTTCGTTTTAAGTCCGTTTTAACTCGTTCAAAATCCATTGGAACCAGAATTGAATCCCGAACATGATGAAATGATAAAATTTATATTTTGAACAAAAAGTCTAATCGCGTATACTTACGTGTTGTAAAATGAAATCGTATATGCTTATACGATTTAACCGAACGAACTTAGATTCGTACGCGAGTTCGTATGAACGTTTCAAACAACTTAAAATACGTGTTTTGACACATATGTGACCACAAACACGATTTGGACATTCTGAATAATACAACGTTATTGTTATAAAACACAAATTCTTTGTAGAAGCCTATCTACGTGATTTCACGAACACGTGATCATTCTGTTGCATACTAAGGTGCGTACACGACCCCTTTTTACTTTTACTGTTTTGGGGGAGAAAACATGTGCAAACAAACGCTTTTAGATACATATCACTTGCATGAGTTAGCTATTTACGATAAGTGCGAACATAGCATTACAAGTCCTTACATATCGAACCGTTTAGTTTGCCGTAGTGCAAAGCATGGTAGTTGAAGATAGATTTGACAAACCTCACTTGGTATATTGTAGGTCTACGCAAGTGTTTGACTAGCCAATTCAAACAGTACTATTGCTTGTGCTAGACAATAGTGGAAAGGCAACTTACATTCTAACAGTCAGCTTCGGTGTTGACCGCTTATGTAAATAATACAATGACTAGCTATCATGACTATGCATGTGTGATTATGTTATCTGCAAATATTTCATTTCAAACAAGCTGTTCAAACATTTATGATTACTCAAACCTGTGTGTGCACCAACCTTTGTGTTGACTCTGTTTACATGTTTTCTCAGGACACTAAAGCACAAGTAAGGAAATAGCAGGGACTAGGACGACGAGTCTCATGCATGAATTTCAATTCAAGTTTTTTGGATTTTGTTATTTAAGACATTGAACTTTGTAATTTATATTTTTGCAAACTGTTGTGTTTTGTTATTTGTTTTCAAACGCTTCCGCAAATGTTAAACTTTGATTTTACAAATTAAGACTGAATTATGTTTGAAAAGCATATAGGGGTCTTTCGCTATGTCTAATGCCTGAGATCCTGGTTTGTCATGCCCTAAACGGTATGATTCCGTTTCTTGAAATTTGGGTGGTGACAGAAAGTAATGTATTTAAAGTGCAGCGGAAAATACATTGTCAGACACTATGATGTTTTAATACATATCGTAAGTAAAATTGTTTGTTCAAATGACATGAAATGCATGCAAGTCCTGTGCTCGTTCTCTAAGTGCATTCCTGTCCATATGCCAGTCGTCTAGTTACCTGAGAATACATGTTTAAAAAAAAGTGTCAACACATAGGTTGTTGAGTTCACAGGTTTTGATATACATAAATAATAAGCAAAATGTTTGTCACGTGTCATGTTGTTTATCAAATGTTAGTCTCAAGCCCTAGGCTCCAAGTGTCAGTTGCGTCTCTACCGAACTAGACTTGTTAGTCCTTGCCTCCGCCATGTCTCGTAATAACAATGGCGCGATAGGTCGAGATTTCACGTGTCCCGACCTCCAGTTAGTATTGTGCCACGTGGGGTTCGTCGCACCCAAACATATCTATTCAAAACTCACCTCGTTGTTTGTACGTTAACGGTAAGACTTTGCGAGGGCTTTGTTACGATACAACATTTATGTTTGTCTAATAAACCAGCATACACAATATGTTTGTACAAGTAATAAATGTTTGACTCGATTCAACAAGTATTCTCCCCCTATTTAAAAAGTTTGCAAAAGAACTAAAGAAGGGTCGTAAACTCACCTTAGTGAAAATTAGGAAGTGATTGCGTAAGCTCCGGTTCGCTGCAGGTGACTTGTTCACCGGTTACCTATATCGTATAGCTTACGTGAGTTCGTGTACGTGACCGTGTTTTGTGTTCGTGCTCGTGTTTGTGCTCAACAACCCTCGGTTGTTATGTTTGTCCATGTTGGTCCACATTGATCGTGTTTGATCGTGCCAAGTCAACGACCCGTTGGTGAACCATGTGTCGGTGATAACTCGTGTAACATTCGTGATCGTGCTCATTGTGTGCAAAACGCGTAAATCGCGTTTATGGAAAACTTACTATTTATATTAAATTTCCATTTTTAGAAAGTCCACAACACTTATCGTTTTAAAGATTCTAGCATGCTCATTAGTCCTACGTGATCATGTTAACGCATAGCACGTTGTCATATGCGATCCAATAAACACATAGCTCGTTTTTAGTCATTAAAGTTTTCTAATATGGAAAGTTTCTAGGTTTTGACATGTTCAACATTAATATTATATAACTATCTACACAATGATCATATTATATCATGTTAATCCATTTAGCATGCACAAATCATGTCTTGCATTCCTAGTTCAAGAATTCATACAATAAAGTTTTCTAAAATGGAAACTTTTCATTCTAGCATCCTTTTAACCAAATTAATGCTTAATACATGTTGATAATCTCATTATCAACAATAACACATCATGTTAACAACATATTTCTCCTAATATCATTATCTACCAAGTTTTCACAAAATAAAGTTACTATAAATAGTAACTATGCCAAGTACTCATCAAATGATCATCCTAAAATTTCTAACCCATTTTCATACCAATATCATCATAATATTATACAAATGATCATCTAATGTTACTTTTATGGCCATGTTACACCAAATCATTAATTTATAAAATAAAAGTTTCTAAAAATAGCAAGATCTTCAACTAACCCATTTTAGTTCATAAACATCCTAATGAATCTTGCAAATGTACTCAATCATCATCAATAATCACTTCTCAATACCCAAAATCATCTAAAATCATTTAAAACACTTTAGATTATACATGCATGCAAGTATTCTTGAACACCTCATAGATTCATGACCCCAAATCATACCTTTATCAACAAAGCTCATCATAGATCATCATAGATCGTCATAGATACTCAAAATCAGTAGTAAAATCATCAAACCTAGTTTCAAAACATCAAAAATTCGTGCATGTGATGCTAGAGTCCTTGCATGTGGGTTTTATGCATTGCATGTGTGTATGGGTGTTAGATGTGTGTTTTGGCCATGGCCATGGAATTACCTTCAAAAAGCTCAAGAATGCAAGGATGGTGAGTCTAGAAGATTCCTAAACTCCTGGACAGCTGAGTTGGGAAGAATCAAGATGGTGATGGTGATGAACAAGCTCTACAATCTTCCCTTCAAGCTTCTTAGTGGTTCTTCAAAGCTTCCAAGCTTCAAAGATGTGCTCCAATGGCTTCCCAAGAGTGTTTCAGAGGGTTTATAAGAAGATAAGCTCGGGAGGTGGAGTGTAGAACCGAAGTAATGAGTATGCATGGTAGGATAGCAATGATTGTCTTGGTTTTATAAAGATTTGGCGTCTGGGTGTCGTCACGTACCGCCAAGGGGGCCCCCAAAGGGCTTGACGTACCGTAATAAATTTCGGGATTCAAATCCCCAGCCCATCCATCACGTATCGCCAAGGCTCTCTCCGGGGTCCTTAGCGTACCGCGAAGGATCCCGGTTGAGCCTAATTTCGACCATTTTTGATGGTTTGGCTCGTTTTTGACGTTTTCTCGATTATGGGGCATTGCTTGATCTTGTTTGAACTTATCAAGTTCAATGTCTGAGCGTTTCGTGATGTTTATAGTGTTTAGTTACACGATTTGTTAAACGTTCACCAACGTTCGTATTTTCTTAGACACGTGTGTGCGTATTGTGATAATTCACCGAATTGTCGTGTTTGCGTCAGTGTTCGTACTGTCATGCCACGTGTCACACTAAATTTAACTAATTCTAATGCCACGTATGCAATTATCAATTAAATAAACATTTAATTAAAACATAAGCTGACCTGGAAATTACGGGGTGTCACAGTGTGAGATGGTATGTAGTATTCTTTTCTCCAACAAAAAACAAGACACCAATTCTCTTGTATTTATACTACAAGATGGTGATTCCAAAGGTCTTGAATTAACACATGTAATCAATACATGTAATTTGAAAAACCTTGATTTAATTGAGTAAGATGAAGAGTTTTAATTTTAATTCAAATTAAATTTGATAATTAATCAAATGACTCAAATTTCCAATAGTTTCATACCTTGGTTTTCATCCCTTTAATCAGATGGTGTGCTGGTTCAGACGATAAAATTGTTTGAAAGTTCATTGGTCCTACTATAGCATCAATCTCTTTTTTTACCCATTTTTTTTCTTCTTGCTCTTTACGCCGCATATTTTTACTTCTGTTTCCATCTCTTGCTAAATGTGGTTTTTCAATTAGAAATGATTTTTTTATTAAGAGGTTACATGTTCAAATTTTGCGGCCTCCGACCTTTATAATTACTTCACGTTCAACGTCGTAACGTAGCTAGTCACTAGAGGTGGGTAAATCGGGTTTTTTTGAACCGGTTCTGGTCAACAAAGTCAATAACCGGTTCCAGTTTTCTGCCACCTGTACCTATCGGTTCGTGTATGACCGGTTCCTGTTTTTTTGCCCACCACTACTAGTGACAATATATTGACGTTGATTACATGTTTACAAATGTGTCATTTATATTTTACTAGGTTAGTACCCCATGTATAACACAAGATGAATAAAAATATTATTAATTAACAGTTAGCAATAAAAATTTAAACTATATAAGATTATTTTTTAATGTAAAATATGATTAAATATAATTTCATAAATTAAATAATAAAATAAATATATTATTTTTTTGAACACTAATTTTTAAAGTTTGTTTTTTTAAATATTTCGTGTTGTAAAACTATTATTAAAAATTCTAAATTTTATAATAATTTGGTATTTTATAAGCGTGTGTTTTTTTAATATTAAAATATCTTTAATGTATTAAAAAAATCATATTTTTAACTAAAAATGGTGTTAAAAGTATTTAAATATTTAATATAAGATATATTTAATAGGAGATAGATGCGAGAAAACAAAATAAAGATGATCTAAAAACACGACAAGTGTCCATAAAAAACTTTTATTTATTAGCTAAGTAAGATAAGATAAGATAATGCTAGACTCTTGACGTCTTTGAATGATCCGTTTTATGAATCAGGGAAAATGTATAGAAGAAAAAAAGCCCATAAGTTTGATGGTTTCATCAACTGGTCTAGTCCAAGCCGCTTGGGGCTTCCTTCTTAAAAGTACTAATTTTACAAAACCCTAATTCTATTCGCCTTGTCTCAGACAACAATCATCTTCTTTCAGTCGGTAAGCTTCTGCAGATCATTTTCTTTCAATCACTCCGCCTTTGATGATACTTGGTTGATTACGTGATTTGCAATTTGTCATTAGCTATCGCCATTTTACATTCTTTGATCTTGCATTTTATTCAAAATCTTCATTTTGAGTTCTGAACAAGAAATCGATATGTTCGTTGTTCGTTGTCAAGGAATGGACGAATGTTTGCAATACATTGACCAACCACTCGTAATCAATTAGCTACGTTGTTAATTTTAAGTGATAAATGGTCCGGATTGGATCATGATTTGTAGCTTTTATCCCTGATGTTGTTTTTTTAGATGTATGATTGATTGGTCAATGCATAACAAACATTATCGTTTTGTTGTTTTTACATATCAGTCCCAATAATTTAGATCAATTTTGAGCCAGAGCTTTGTTTTAAAAAAGGATGAACTGCACAAAAGAAATAGGGTCTCAAACTGAAGCGCAAACCGCAAAAGAAGCGTGCTTTTCGTATGTTAGGTGCAAGGTGTTTTTGTAATCTTTTATGCATCCTATAGGTTTCATATATCATTTAGTGTATAAATTACCTGCATGACGGATATCACCTATACGGCACACATACGTATATATATGCTCATATTTATACACACACTAAACACATTTATACACACATATACACACATACTGCACTATACACACACTGCATGAATTTATACACACGCTGCATATATACATGCACACTGCATACATACATGCACACTGCACACATACATGCACTTAACACATCTATACACACGCCACACACAGCACACCCCTACAAATTCTAGGTTATGGTGATATCCGGTTCTCACGGGTATTTGTTCACGGTCACGGGTAGGCCTGTAAACGAACCGAACAGGTCATGAACTGTTCGGTAAGAAGTTCGTTTATGTTCGTTTATTTAATAAATGAACGAACACTAACATAAAATTTGTGTTCGTATAATTAAATAAACAAACATGAACACACCTTGTTTGTTTATTTATGTTCATGAACAGTTCGGTTATGTTCGTTTATTTACGTTCGTTTATTTGTGTTCGTTTATCTTCGTTAACTATGTAATGTTAGTTTTTGTTCGGTTAACTGACTAATTTACGAATGATATGTATTTACATTTAAGAGGCTTGTCGTTTGTGCTTGTTTATACTTGTTCAATTGTGTTCGTTTATATTTGTTCAATAGTGTTCATGTTCGTTTATAATTGTTCAATTGCGTTAAAAAAATGTCCATTTATGTTTGTACGTTTATTTTATTTCGTTTGTGTTCATTTATGTTCATGAACAGTTTGTTTAATTTATTAATAAACGAACACGAACATATTTATTTTCTTAATAAACGAACACGAACACAAAATTCATGTTCGTTAATGTGTTCGTGTTCGTGTTCGTGTTCGTGTTCGGTTAAGTTTAAATGAACGAACACGAACATGCTTGTGTTCGTGTTCGTTCGGTTCGTTTACAAGCCTAGTCACGGGTGATGGACCGGAACTAGACTGAGCCTGTTTAAGATGCATATCATGAAGAGAAGAACCAATAACTGAACTGGTTTTAGAAAACAGGTATTGGAACCGGTACTCACGGTTGCACATCCCTAGTATTGAGTCGCACTTGGTTGTCTTCTTTTCGCCAAAGCTTGCCTTGCATCTAGGCGTGCTTTTTAAAACTAAGGCCTGAAGTATATAAGGCCTTGATGCACATGATTTAAAACTATCTAATTATGCAATTGTGGACGTAGTCTGAAGAAATGGCTGAAGTTCCAGAGTCGGTTCTGAAGAAGCAGAAGAGAAATGAGGAATGGGCTGCAGTCAAAAAGCAAGAGGCTGAATCTTTAAAGAAAAAAAATGCTGCCAGTAGGAAGCTTATATTCAAGAGGGCTAAACAGTACAGTGAGGAGTATGAAGCTCATGTATGAATACCATTATCATTTCAGTTTATATTCTGACTTGTGTGTTTCAGATTTTTGGTATATGGCTTAAATTGGACTGATATGCGCGTATCTAAATGCAGCAAAAGGAATTGATTCAACTGAAGCGTGAGGCAAGGTTGAAAGGTGGATTTTATGTGAATCCTGAGCCCAAGATGCTCTTTATCATTAGGATTCGTGGGTATGCGTTGTTGCTTTTGCCGTTTGCCATTTTCTCTCTTAATGATTGTTGCAAACTTGCAATACTTTATTTAGAAAATGTTATTAGTTTAATATTCGTTATTTATATTTGTATTTGTTAATGTTTAGTATCAATGCCATGGACCCTAAATCAAAGAAGATTTTGCAGCTCCTGCGTTTGAGACAGGTAATTCCCGATTACCCATTTCGGGACTCTCTATTCTTTCAAACTTCAGCTTATTATATGATGTCACTGTTAGTTGAGGATATGCATGGAAAAGTTGTGTTGCCTATAAAGCTCTTATGCTTGCTTGGTTATCTAAACTTGAAGGCTTGAAGCTTATTTTCTTTTTCTTAAATTTATCAAAATTTTATTTCATATATAGCAAATTAGCAATTGTTCTTTACCGTGTTTTTAGTCTAGCCCACATATTTTCTAGGGTTAGTGATAAGGTTTACCTGCATCTCACCCTCATCAGACCTTATCAATAGCCTTGCTGTGAGTGGCTACGGTTGTTATTGTATTCTTGTTTTTGTGGTCTAATGTTGGTTTATTGAATCAATGATTTAACTTATATTTTTATGTCTACTTACTCGTATGTTCTTATCAACCAGATATTCAATGGCGTGTTCCTGAAAGTCAACAAGGCAACTTTGAATATGCTGCACCGTGTGGAACCATACGTTACTTACGGGTACTTTATCTTTGTAAGCGTTTTCTTATTTTTTAAGCATTGTATTTTTTAATATTGTTGAATATATCTTTGTTCGCAGATATCCCAACTTGAAGAGCGTGAAGGAGTTGATATACAAGAGAGGTTATGGAAAGCTAAACAAGCAGAGGATTCCTTTGACAGATAATTCCATCGTGGAGCAGGTCTGTTCTTTTCTTTTGCATAATGTTCAATTTCTTTGTTTACAAAGTTTTGGAAGTTTATATGTGTATATAACTGGAACCTTCAAATTTCAATACAAATGAATGTTTAGTAAAAAACAAGGGTCGCGTAAAAGCTTGTGCATAGCCCGATACAATGAGAGAGAGAGAGAGAGTGTGTGTGGATTATGTGGTTACATAACCGTTGTTTGTATGTAACAATTAAAGCGAAATGTACACATAACACATGTTCGTGTAGGTGTCTTCTTAAAAATGGTTTTGTATTTAAGGACCATGTGTGTGTGTGTATCATTATAGTCATGACATGCATTTATTTTGGGATGATAGGCTCTTGGGAAACATGGGATTATCTGTGTTGAAGATCTTATACACGAGATCCTAACTGCCGGTCCTCATTTTAAGGAAGCCAATAACTTCCTCTGGCCATTCAAGCTTAAGGCTCCATTGGGAGGCCTGAAGAAAAAGAGAAACCACTATGTTGAAGGAGGAGATGCGGGTAATCGTGAAGATTACATCAATGAGCTCATTAGGCGGATGAATTAGAATGTTGGTTGGTCACATTGATGTTTCCCTTTGAAGTTAGTAGGCTGTGTTCTTGAATTTTGTCATCAAGGTAAACTGCAAATTTTCTTTCCAAACAAAGATGTATCATCCTCACTGAGAAATTTTTGGATTTTGTTTATTGATTTTGTGCATGGTGCTTTCCTATGGGACATTTCATTCTAGCCGTTTGACCAACAATAATCATAACTTTCACTTTTGTTGTCAAGAGCAATCTAGGTAGCATAATCATACAAAAATTCATTTGATTTCTACTAGATTTTTTTGTATGTTTTTGCATTTTGCTTTCTATCATCATTGAGTGAAATTGAGCGTAATTTTTTTATGATTTTGCTACTAGGATTGCTTGTGGCAATAAAGATAAAAATTATGATTATTGTTAGTCAAACTCATGGTATGCATGTCGATATCTTGGATTATTTAGAAACGAAAGAACATATCATTTTTAGAAAATCGGCTTTTACGTTCAATCGTTGCAAATGAGGATGTGGCTTTGTGAGTGTTGACCCAATAACTTGGTATATGATTGATACTTGAAACCGGTTAAAAAAAATTGTACAAGGAGTGAATAATAACCCATCTTAATTGAGGTAACCCATTAACCCGGGCAAAAAACGCTCACATCGCAAAATTTATTTTTTTATGGTTTTTTTTATGCAAAAATAGGGGGGGCTTCTTTTTTAAGCGTTCGCTAATTCACAAGCGTTAAAAAGTTAAACGAAATGTAAGTTTGCGTTACACTGCGAACATTTATTTAAGTGTCGCAGTGTAACGCAAACTTACATTTCGTTTAACTTTTTAACGCTTGTGAATTAGCGAACGCTTAAAAAAGGAGTCACCCTATTTTTGCATAAAAAAAACCATGAAAAAATTTTTTGCGATTTGAGCGTTTTTTGCCAGGGTTAATGGGTTAACTCAATTAATGAGGGTTATTATATGATCCCTTCCCTATATATATATATATATATATATATAGGGGAAAGATCAAATAAAAAGTCCATTTTGCCTAAGAAGGCTAAAAAGGATTTTTAAAACCTCGAAAACCGACCTAAACGAACTCCGATTGAACTCATTTCGATGGCGTTGGAATCGTCTTATCGAACCCTACAATATTAGCTTTTAAGTTTTAGTTTTAATAACAACTTTTAAAGTTTAGATTTTAGGGCTTGATTTTGGCTTTTTAGGTTTTATCTTTAGCTTTATGGTTTGTTTTTAAAGTTTTGGTTTTAATATTTGGGTTTATTGTTTACAATTTAATGTTTGCATTTTAGTGTTCAACAAGACGGTTCCAATGATGTAAAAATGAATTCAATCGGAGTTTGTTTGGGTCGGATTTCGTGTTTTTGAAAATCCTTCTTAGCCTTCTTAGGCAAAATAAACTTTTTAGAGGAACCTTCCCATATATATATATATATATATATAAACTTTTGGTTATTATAATCTGTACTATACACATGTTTGGATTTGTTAGATAATACAATATAGTGACTAGTGAGTTGTTTCTTTTAGGTTTAACTTTTGACAAATTTTAGTTATTTTTTTTAATCATATTCTATGTGTTCATTGGCTCATCAATACATCTAATCAAACTCACTAGTACTGCTATTAATTCTACATTATTCGTCTATTATGAGACATTGAGACTTGATTTTCAACCCAACAAGAAGAAACACTTTACTATTTACCTTTGTATCATCAGGTATATGTCATTTAGTTGTTAAGCCATTAGCAAATAGCAATAACTTGATATGGTTTGGTTTTAATTTTGAATGTAGTTTTGGCTTTGATTTAAACCATTTCTAAGGCATTGTGACCTAGAAACAGTCAAAATCAAACATATAACACATCTGTTGGTTGGGTCACCCAAATCATTCTGGTCTTTTGGAGACCTGAGGTTTGTCGCTTTAAAGGTCCTCAAACTCTAATGCATTGCAGACAAGCTGATAACCAAAGAAAGCAAGACCTATTTACATCTTTCTGTAAAATAGAAAAGAAAGCCTTTTTACAAACTCAAACTCTGAAAGACCGAAAACCATTGCTTTTGCTTCTATATCATTATTAGCAACATCACGAGCCAATCGAGGGTCCTTCATTACCAATAGCACAGACTCTGAATATACTTGGTTGGTTGATAAACGTAAAAGATGTCAACTCTGTTTTGTGATTTTTGTAGGCAATGACCTAAGTTCCCTTGGTTCTGGCTGCATAAAAATCAAGAAAAAAAATATTCCATGACTCTCAAACTAGAGGACAGAGGTGGCAATATTGCCCTACTTGTTAGTGATGAGTCAATTTGGATTGTGTTAACAGGTCAAATTAAAATATAGCCTAAAGGAAATGGGTCAAACGAATTTATATTGGCACACGGTGTAGATTTTATAGCATACAAGTATACAGTATACTACCTCCTAACTTGCATTTTTAGCAACTCTGGAGTAGTGGAGTGTAATAAAACACTCCAAAGTGCTTGCCCCAGGTTTGATTCCCCTCGGTTCTTGATGGCATGCCATTGAAAAAAAATCGCTTTATTCAAAGACATTATTGTAATAGTAATGTTTTTGTAATAATACATAAATTAAATAAATTGTGACAATAGTATGTCAGCATGTGTGGCTCATCATAATATAAATTGACTTGTTCCAAGTTCCAACTGAAAACCGTATTGAATCATTACCAACCAAGCCCGTAATTCAAAGTTGCATTTATGGAGTGAGTTCATTAATTCATATTTTTAAACCCAAAACCTGATAATATCATTGGAATAAACAACTTACTGTGGGCGTCCTACTTCCATGTTTCTGAAATCTATGGTTGGAATTTGAGGGTTCTGATCTTTGGGCTGGGTGATGAAGTTTCTGGATGAATTCCCGTAAATGATTGTATATGCTGCAAATATAGATGAAAATAAGGGAGAGAACACATTAACACACATGAAGAATGCCATAACATGTGTCTTCTTTTAAGAAAACAAGTTTCAGATGTTTCCTAAATACATGCCATGACATAAACAGGCCCTTTTTTTTTCTTGTAGTTGATAGAAATTGGTCTGGACATCACATAACCGGTCTTTTTGTTTAAAAGTGTAACGCCTAATTGGTTATTTCCCATGGTGCAGGATTTGTATGTTTTGAGAATTTGTGATTTCCTACACTTTCTCTTAATTGTGTTTGACGCTCTCAGATTGATGGTACTAATGAAATTTCAATCGAATGAGACAGAAACTATCAAGGGCAAGAATGAAAATTTGTTTAGAGAGTTGTACCCAAATTTGCTAAGAATACGATGATTAAACCAATCCAAATTGAGTCATAGTATAGGGAATGAACATAAACAATGCCCATTGCATCTTGCAGTTGATGTTATAATCCTCAACTAAATTGTTGTTGCTACCAAGGTATTTTTCATCATTCATGTATCTCTAATGCATTTTTTAAGCAAATTTTCATCATTTAGTGCCATTCTTGCCAGAGGCTTTGCCCCTTGAACCCCATCATAGGCCAGCCGTGCCTAAACCCTTGCCAAGCCATAGCCTGGAACCCGTCAAAGGGGCGGTGCCCTTTGGAACCTCCTTTGCACATTCTCGTATCAATGTATATTCTAACTTCTCATTTGGTTGTTAAGCAAATCCAGCTAAACTAAAATAATCTTGATGACACTAAAGTAACCAACACATGATCTTACTGTTACTATTGTCATGGGGCAGCTCCTAAACCCCTGCCAGGGCATAGCCTGGGAGGCTGGGACCCATCAAGGGGACAGTGCGCTGAAACCTCCCTTGCATATCATAGTATTAATGTATATTCTAACTTCTCATGTGGTCTTTAAGTAAGGCTGGCAAAACGGGTCTTAACGGGTTTTAACAGGTTCCAGACGTCGCGATTAATGAAAATATGAACATAAAAACGACTTGTTTAATACTTAGTTTAGTGATTTAAGCATGACAGTTCTCTATTTTATATAACAAAAAAGAAAAATGATGAAGTTTAGCCTCTTAATTTTGATTATTTTTAAAAATATAAAAAATCAAATAGTAATTTTTTTGCTAAACAGGTCTAATCGTGTCTTAACAGGTACCAATTTTGCCAGCCCTATCTTTAAGCAAATTCAACTAAACTAAAATGGTTTGACGAAACTAAAATTGCCAAAACATGATCTTACAATTACTACTGTCATTCTTAAGCACTGTTATTAATATCAATATTTAATTCTTTTATAATTAATATTTATTTAATATAAAATAATATTAGCTGTAATTACAATTTTGGTAACCACCCAAGAGCAACAAAATCTAACCTTAATCGGTGTCTATTGCAAGCTGCAAAGAAAGCAACCACACCATATAAAATGCTCTTGATAGCACGGAAAATCTAGAACAAGAAAGATTGCTATGAGCACAACAAATATACATGTACTCTCAATTAACGGAAACACAGAAAACAATACTTTTAAAGTTTGTCCACCTTAGAGAAAAGGTCATTCCATAGAGCGCGCCACATAGAAACCTCATAAGTGTGCTTGGTTGCCAGCTCAGCATTTGAAGCAACCTTTAATATGCTGCTCACAAACATCCATATACCTTCAAGGGACTCGTATATGTACTTGTATATAAGTCCCAAATACTTGGATAGTCCAAGAACGATGCTTGTTATTGCAGAAAGTGCTCTCCAAAGGCACAAGAATATTGGGCTCATTACACCTGTCGCTGCGACCAGCTCAAGTACGCAAAACACAAAATATTAGCATCATGTGTCAAACTAGTCTGTTTCCTATGTGGGTTCGTTAATGGGTCAAAACGGTCAGTTGAAACTTGTAGTGTTTAGTATTTTGGTTGAAACAGGATGGTTTGAGAGTTTGGCCCTCAAAACGGTTATATGAACATTTATATAACAATTAATATATAGTTATGATTACGAAAACTATATTGTTACAAAGATACTCCATATCTTTGAATAAAAAAATTGAGGTTCGATGCATTAAATTTATTCAACTCTTTTGATCAGTACACTTTAATATTTCCTTTTTAGCTAACATTTTTTATCCTGATCCCTTTGAGATGAAACACAACTTACATTCACCAATTAACAAATACATGGTGGTCAAAGTTGCCACCTCAAATTTCAAATGGTTGACAAAGATTTAACCAGAATATTAAATTACCAAAATTGCAAATAACTGATGAGATGTACCACACAGGGAGAAGAAGAATGTCCATATAATAATCCAGTAGATTCCAAGAAGTTCCCACAAGAATGCAAATAAACGAGTATAAACGAGCTCCTGTCTGCATAAACACATTCCAAAATGGAAAAAGCCCGTCCAAAACTACCATAAAAGGTGCAACTAATGGCTGTGTGAGAACCGAAACAAGTGATCTAATAGTTCGTGTCACCATCAAGAGCCACATAATCGCCTTCTCAGCATTATGCAGAAACAACATTGTTCCCAAGTATTTAATCCTCGATACCATCTCCCATGTTTCTATCCAGTCAAACAAAGGCCCAAACAAACGGGAAGCAGTTGCTTTCAGAACAGGGATATTTTTGTACAAGTCATAGAAGCCGATCAAGACTGTAACAAAGGATATTGCAACATATAGAGTTCTTGCTAAAGGGCACATCCAAGGACGATATATATGACAAAAAACTGGATAAGATTGAAAGAAAATCACCCATGATGGCAGTCCAGCCTCTAGTAAGGTAAGTAACCGTAATTCACTCATTATTATTTCTTGTAATTTGAATGGAAGGTCACGATCATTGAAACGGAATAAAAGCAATACATCCCTGTATTGGCTTGCTTCAGTTGCTTCTACACATTCACTTGGACATGGAGAGGGTAATTGACAGCTAGCAGTTGGACTGCAACATATTTCAGTATTGATATCATTCTCAACTTCATAATCATCTGGAGAAGTTATTAACTCTGTATTTGGTATATTTGTTTGGTCTGGACTTTCTAATGTTTCTGATTGATCATTTCGAATACATGGAGATTCATGTTCTAATAACACACCACTGTTTAAAATTTTATCTGATAACTCAACATTGTTTAAAATTTTATCATCATGATAATCATCATCACATGATGACGACCTGCATGTGCTTGGAGTTTCCATTCCCGCTTCATGAAATGCTTCTCCTGAGAAGATCTCAAACAAAATGATAAGCTATCATTTAATCTACATATTCTTTCTGTTACAAAATGATTTCTAGAGATTTGATAAAGATAGAATTAACATATACCTATCATAGAATTGAGATGATGTTCGAAAAGAAGACGCTCATATGGAGTCCCTTGAAACCAAGAAGTTATGCCTTTAGCAGCTTGAGCTATACTATCAAACTCCCATCTTCTCATGTACTTCGACTCTATAGCAAGAGATGTATCAATCTGCTCAAAAGATGAACAAACTAAAATATCTCTCCGCTTATTTAAAAAATGGGGCGAACCACATAAAAGTGATAGTTTAATCTGAATTTGCTTTGGTTAGACTTCTAAAAGTTTAGGGCGTTAACTGGTTTTGATATGCCATATAGCAACAAATCGGGAAAAGAAAAACCAACATGGTCAAAGTTACCAATAGGCAATATGTAAGTTGCCATGACATCGTTTTAACTAGGTAAAATGTCAGATTTTTTTTTGAAAGTTGGTTATTTTTTATTCTTGAAAACACCAAAATAGAAATTTAGCTGAAGTATGTTACTTTAATATAATTTTCCTATAAATAACTAGAGAAAAATATACAATATTATGTTACAAACCATTACAAAACAACCCTATTTTTGCAATCCAAATAGAAACAACCTCCAAGGAAGTGATGAAGTGGTTTAAGTGGTGGCCGGATCGACAACCTAGAGATCTCAAGATCAAATCCCAATAATGCCGGTTGGAGGCCACCAAACCGGTTGCTTGCAATCATGCTTACCTATTCCCCTTGGTTAGTAGGGTATTGAGGGGACCCGAGGGTTTATCATGTCAGTGGGTTCCCAAAGGACAACAAAATGAAAACAACAATTTTTACAAATTCTTTTCAAATGGCATACATAACTATAACAATTTTTACCTGAAGCTGATTCAAATAATTGATACCACGGACATCTTTCCATGCAACTTCAAAAACGATAAATCCATACAGGGTTCTATGCAATTTACTATTCGCAAGCAAGGAAGTCCTTAGTTTCTCTACAGGTAGCAACACCCTCTTTCTTGAAAGTGTTACCATTGACAACCATCTTTTCAACTTTTGGGAATTTTTTGAAGGCTTGGAACGACAGTTGAATTCACTGAACTTGGGATCCTCTTTATTACCCTTTTGTCCTCCTGTGATTGCAAAGGGAGACAACCTGGACTGAAAACAAAATCATGAAGAAATCTTAAATTTTTAGATTAATCAAAACTTACCTAGTAATATTAGAAATTAGTTGGTATGTTTTACGATTCTGCAACCTTGGTAACCATTAACTGCCATAGGTGCGCAGGCCCTGAGACCAAGTCTTCTAGCCATGGTCTGTTATCCACCAATATATAAAATGTCTTTCTCTCGGGTGCCAAGAAAAGGGTAAGATCAGAAAGATAAGACTGCAAATCCCTGCAAGAAATAAGCCAATAATACAACTTCGTGTAGCAAAAATAAATTTACTTGTTTCAAAAATACTTTTTTTATAAGAAGGGGCTATGCATTACTTATCAGAAGGTAAAACATGAGAGAATTAGCTTATCCACCACTCAAGTATACAACCAGTGTCAAATGATCTTTCATATCAAAAACACACCATATAACAACATAATGCTGATGTTAATCCTACAATATGTCAGCAAAACACTCAATTTTAACTAGAACTATTTAGCACTATATGGTAAACATAAACCCCTTCTTTTGCACAAATAATGAAGGTAATCAAAGAACCATTTGATTTTAAAAGTTTAATTTTCAACTTCTCACATTTAAGCTTATAGCATTATTGCAAACTAGACATCATTAGTGTTCAAAATTGCAACAGAATCTACAAATTTCAAGTTGTAACAAACAAAACACCTAAAATCACCGAATCAAAACCCTAATAAAAACTCAAATCATCAAACCAAGTATCAGTTCATATGAAAAATCGTTCATACCCAATCTGAAAACCGTTTAGACGAAAAAAATGCCGAACGATATTGCGTTTCCCCATGTAACCACGCTCTAGCCCCCTGGATACAAAACGTGTACGACAAAATGACGTTAAATTCAATCAACTACACATTCACAGAAGATTTTGCAGGCGTGACATACAATTACACCAATGCACGCATACATGATACGTTCAAACTTGCAATAAATTCATACCTGACAGGAATTGATTACTCGGAGAACGACATTGCGCAGGATCAGAAGAATAAAGGAGCAAATCAGCGTTGAACATGATAATGCAGAGGAGATCAGGTCATGCGTACATTAATATCATCGATTAAAGCATTAATGGAAGTACGCAATTCGTATACGTTATTAAATGATGAATGAAGAAGGTTGTTACATTTTCTCTCTCACAAACTTTCGAGTGTTTCTCTCTCTAGATTGATGACTTGGAATCCACGTGTACAAAGACACAATTTAAGAAGCAATGTTTTCATAACCGGACCGGACGTCGAACCGGTCTCCTTACCGGTCAGAGGTCCGTCCGGTCTCACCGGATTTAAGAACCGGATGATTTTATAAACATTTTATAAATATATATATATAAAATCATAAAAAAAAATCAAAAAAACCGGTTCAACCACCGGTCCGACCGGCTGGTCCACCCAAAAACGGCTCAAGACCCTTAACCGGACTGGTCCACCCACCGGTTCCCGGTCCGACCAGCCGGTCCGGTCCGGTTTTCAAAACACTGTTAAGAAGATAGAGGCTGATTGCTTCAGCATAATTACAAGATTGTTTGCAAAAAAGATGCCACGCAACGCAAGGCGCAAGGCCGCAAGCAGTGTTGTCGAAACCGGACAGACCGGCTGGCAGGAGGTCGACTGATCAAAAAACAACTTGTGAATCGCCTTTAAGGGAACCGGCCGGTTGAGCCGGTTCACCGGTAACCGGTTGACTTTTCGGACTGGATTTCAATTTTTTTTTTGTTTTTTTTTTAACAAAAATCCAAATAATTAAACATTAAAATCAATCATTGTGTTTTTTTAACATGATTATGTGTGTTTTAGCATTAATAATGTTTGTTTAAATGTATTTATAATGCTATAATTTTTTTTGGAGTTTTTTATATATTTATTATGTTATCCGGTTTTTGAATCCGGTCCAACCGATCCGACCAGTAACCAGTAGGGCGTCTGGTTCGACTTCCGGTCTGGTTATGAAAACATTGCAAGCAAGCTGCTCAAGATTTGATTTGATAAAAAACCTGAATGAAACGAGCTTAAATGAGCCCGTCTTAAAATTAATTGCCGAGTTTGAGCTGGCTAACGAGCCTAAACAAACTTTTCATATATAAATTTTTATTTAACTGAATGAATGTTTATTTACATAAATAATTATTTATATATATATAATTAGAGTAAAGTACCGATATAATCCTTGTGGTTTGCTACTATTTCACTCTTGATCCCTAAGTTTTATAAATTACCCATATAGGTTTCATAACACATATGGTCCTTAAGTTACTAAATTACCCTCACATAATTGACCAAAGTACCCTCACATAAAGACTATATGTGTTACAAATCTGCAAAGTTTGGGACCTTATGAGTAATTTATGAAACCTAGGGACTAAAAGTGAAATATTAACCACAAGGACCATATGGGTAATTTACTCTATATAATTATGAATAATATAATAAATAGAGTAAATTAATGAGATGATCCATGTGGTTTGCTAATATTTCACTTTTGGTCCTTAGGTTTCATAAATTACTCATATGGCCCCAAACTTTAAACATTTGTAACATATATGGTCCTTATGTGATGGCAATTTGGCTAATTGTGTAAAGGTAATTTGGTGATCTAAGGTCTATATGTGTTACAAATGCCTAAAGTTTAAGATCATATGAGTAATTTATGAAACATAGGAACCAATAGTGAAATTCTAGTAAACCACAAGAACCATATCGGTAATTTACTCTAATAAATATTAGATATATTATGTTATATATGTAAAATATAGTTATAAATATATTTAAATTGACAATAAAATTAAATTAATTATTTAACTAAATATTAAACGAGCCATGCCAAATTCGTAAATTTTCCAACGAGCCGAGACAAGCTTTAAAAATAAAACTTTAAAGTGTGTATTAATGTTCGTTTCTATTTCGAAGGCAATGTTGGAGCTACTCTCAGTCTCTTTACATGGGAGTAGTAACATTTATGCGGGTCAAAAACGCTTTAAAACGGGTTGGTATTAGTTTTGTTAACTTGTTACCATATTTAATATTTAGAATAACTCAAGCCTGTTTACGGATCCATGCGCCCGTAGGTATATAGACGTCCGCCTATAAAACCAACCAAACAAAGCTTGTTACGTGTCTTATATAGGTGTTAATGTCTATAATCTATGGAAGACTGTCTGTAAAAGTGTATTTGAATCATAGTAGGTGGAGGCACCAATAATTTTACGGGCGGACGCCTGTAATCCATGGGCGCCGTCAACCATATAAGACGCATGACAGATTTTGTTTTGTTGTCTATGTAGGCGGACACGTGTATACTTATGGGTACCTGCGCCCATAAAAGGTATGATCATTTTGATGTATGGAAAATAAAAATGGAAAAATATGTTATACATATAGTCAAATGGACATTTTGATAATTTTTCTATATATCATTTATTTCTTAAAAATGTTATAAAAATATAACTTATAATGCAATTATATTATTTACCAAATTAAATAAAATCATTACTATTTAACAAGGTTGCAAAAGTCCTTAGGCGCTCTCAGGCCGGAATGGTTCCTTGGAGCGAGTAATCAAAGAGTACTCGACCTAGGTGGGGAGTACCCAGGGAATATTCAGCCTCGGAAGAACTCCTTGAAGCGAGTACTCGGCCTTGAATGCCGACTTTTGCAACTATGTTGTTTAATAGAAAACGAAGGAGAAAAGTTGAAATTAAAAAAATGTTATATAAATATTTAATAAGAAAGAGAGACATGAAAACAATTTTGAAGTGTTTTTTTGAACATGATATATGTCATTATAAACGTTTACTTAAAGAATAGTCGCTACTCAAAAAGTTTAGAAAGTTTAAGACGTCAAACTTTTTTATTTTTTAAAAATTGTGTATGCCATTATTGCAAAAATAATTTCATTCCCTAGTCGAAGATCAAAAAACACAAAATTTAAGATTTATAAAACAGAACGAGTCTCATGCAAATATCCATCATAATTACCATTCACCACAACGAACTCCTTGTTTTCATGCACACCATCATCTCTCATAAATTACATCCCACTCCTACTCATTGAACCAACCGGCCGTTAAACTCAACGGCAACATCCGGTCATCATGTCCGCCACCAACGAAGTCATCATGAAACCGGGCCGCTCAGCCTCTGTCTACAGTGAGCTCGAGACTAGCCGCCTTAACGTCTCGCCACCTCTTCCATCCGTACTCAAATCCTCATTTCGTGTCGTCCATGGCCCGAAGACATCCGCCACGGGCAACCCAGGTTCTCTCCATGTTCACACTTTTTGTGTATTGGCAAACTTGGTGCACAATGCTCCTACATGCGTGAGTATGTCAGGCCTAATGCAAATTGTATTTGTGCCAAATGTTATTTTTATGATTACGAACATGTGATCTGATGAAATTCTCCGGTTTCTCTTACTGCTTTATATCCTCCAAATCTTAGGGATAAAGATCCATCTATTTTTAACCCGTTACCCAACCCAACCCAATCCGCATTGAAGAATCTTCTGGTGGTTTATAGGCTGATGTTACTGAGGAGGCGCCTACTTCTTCTTTCTTTATCAAACTTGTTAGTAATGGATATTCCATTTCTAGTAATTCATCCTTTATTACCAGAATTTCTTCTCTTACTTCTTTTTCCTTGTATGATGGATATGGTAATTCCACCATTTCTTTCAAATTATCATTTTGGTAGCACCATTGATTTTCTATTGAGTCTTCGTCTGACTCTTCATCATCAGCAGAGTAATCATCCCATTTTACTTGACATTCTTCTGTATCAATTGGTTTGTTGGAACCAAATGTTGGTTCTTGTGGATCATCAAACTCTTCTCCCCAGCCAGCTGCTACAATTTCTTCTTTTTGACTTGTTTCTTCATAACCATAATTTACATAGTAATCATATTTTCCTGATGGTTGGCCAAGGGTATCCCAATTTCCTTTCTTCTTATGGTTCTTCTTTTTGTTATTCCATTTCTCCTTTAATTCCTCATCTTCCCAATCATCTATAGCAGCGCCTATTAAGGGATCTCTTGTTTCAACACCAACTCTTTTGTAAATTTCTTCTCGAATTTCAACTGGTAATGCGGGCTTCATAAAGTGCAGACTTCTTAAAAGATCAAAATCAATGAATCTTTCAAGAATTGCAACTGCTGCCATTTCTCTCACCATTGACTCTTCATCTTCATTATCTTGATTAGCTTGTCTACTTGATTCTCCGGTTTCTCTTACTGCTTTATATCCGCCTAATGCACTCATCCTGACCTGCATCCATTTTTAACCCGTTACCCAACCCAACCCAATCCGCCATTTTGCTAGGCATAAGATAGATGTAAGGTTAATTTGCATACATTTATCCTTCCAGACATTTACAAATAGCCATGCTACGACAAGTATTTTCTGGGCATGGTTAGTTTATATTTTAACGAATAATTGATTTGTGTGTGACTGTGTGTGAATAAATTGCGAGCTCTAAACGATATTTACCGTTGATTAGTGAGCTTAGATATTTGATTAATCCAAATTGTTTGTTTAAAGTAGTGAATTTTGAGTGTATGGTTGCTCACAAGCCGAACCAAGCTAAGTTGAGTTAAGCCGAAGCTATTTTAATATCATCATCATCGTACTCAATATATCCCACCATTAGCAAAGCTAAGGTATGGTCTGAGAAGGGTAAGATGTAGACGGCCTTACCTCTACCCCGTAAGAATAGAGAGGCTGCTTCCAATGAGACCTCTGGCTCATGATGCAAATAGATTTTGTAAGCTATCCATATATCCTTTAGTCCTACAAAATACCATACGAAATAGAACGCTTAGAAGGGATATAAAGAAATTCTTTGATTGGTTCTTCCCAAAGGAATGATCTATTTTATTTGACTCATGGAGCCAACAAACAATTCATTATAACAAATCAAAAAATATCTAAAACAATCTAATAAAACAATCTAAATCTAAATAATAACTAAAATAAAGAAAAGGTCTGATCTTCTATTCGAAACGTCTAGTGATCTTCAACCAATTATGAGCTTCAATATAATTACCAGGAGTAAGTGCTATAGCCTGTTTCCAATACTCAGCGATTAACCAACTAACCCAACGCTTTTAATGTTATTTTTACAAAAATTAAGTAAAATAAAGTTAATATTCACGCAATTTTACTTTTGCCCTTGAAGATCGACACATATATTACACTATATGAGCGCATCGCACACGAGGGCTTATATTTTAATATCTCTATGGTATATGTAAGTGTGCATTATTGGGCATTGGGCTAAAATTAGGACCCATATAAAACATATGCAAATACATTTCGGAATGACCAGTACAAGGGCCAAAAACATTCATAACTGAGTTGTCTTGGTTAAAAAATATCCGAGCTGGATGGTGGTTGGGTCTCATCGGTTGTATGGACAATTGATGTAGAGTTTATAAGTCAAATAAGCTCTCTCACCCATCAGACTAGTCTTTTAGATTGAGTTTTCATGTTTTGCTTGTAACATACACCATGTAGTTTAAGACCTTCAAATCATATTTTAAGTCTGGTTGGTCAAAAGGGTTAGAATTATGTTATGTATCTGGTTTGGGCGGGTCTGAAACAATACTATAACGGATCAAATAGCAGTTATAACACCTTCCATATGACTCCAAAAAAGGTCTTGTAACCGCCTTTTAACCGCCATCAGGAAGGCTATAAATTGGTTATTGTAGCACAATATGTCGAATGTTCGAATGTACAAAGTGTTTGTTTCATATATTCATTCTAAATCACCTCTATTGTTTCTTGTTCTTATATAATCATTCAAATTCTCAATAATTGTTGCTATAACTAGATTCTACCAATGTAGATGAAATCGCCAAGCACTTTCCAAATCTGTTCGGGCAACCATCGGTATCTTTAAAATCCGGAGGCTCGTTACCACAACAGAGTCTAAAGATTGGTATTGTTCTGTCTGGAGGACAGGCTCCTGGTGGACACAATGTGATATCTGGAATTTATGGTTAGCAAATCATTGAACTACAAATCTTTATTATCATACGCATTACGCGTTTGTAAGATGTAACTTGCTTTATTCATTGATAAACCGATTATAACTTCCCAACGGTTTCTCTTTGTTGTGTGCCCTCCGCTCGACTACAGACTACTTTCGTAACAGGACTCAAGGCAGCACGATGTATGGGTTCATAGGTGGTCCAGTGGGGATTATGAAATGTAACTATGTTAAGTTGACAGAAGAATTTATCTATCCTTACAGAAATCAGGTATTGTTTAGATTTTTTGGGGCATAAAATGTTACACAACCCGCATTTTACAGGATTCGAACCCACAACTATCTGGCTGGTGCTTAGATTGTTTGCCATCATTTTCATTTGTAGGGTGGCTTTGACATGATTTGTAGTGGCAGAGACAAGATTGAAACACCAGAGCAGGTATAGCCATGTTCAATTTGCAATGGGTTTATTATAACCATATGTTTGTTGATGAGATTGTAATTCTTGCAGTTTCAACAAGCTCGAGAAACAGCTAAGAAGCTTGATTTGGATGGAATTGTAGTCATTGGCGGCGATGACTCGAATACAAATGCTTGTTTGCTAGCTGAAAACTTTAGGTCTGATACATTTTGTTTTTGCTTAAAAAACCAAGCAAAACAAACATACCCAGTAAAATCTCACTCAAACAACAAGGTCTGTGGAGAGCGAGATGAAGACAGTACCCATTGTACAAATACGCTCCTCCTAATTATACTTAAAAAACCAAGTCACATATGTTAAAAATATTTCTATATATATTTACCATAAAAGTTGATTGGTGTCTTTTAACTTGTTAAAGGGCTAACAATTTGAAGACTCGGGTTATTGGATGCCCAAAAACCATTGATGGTGACTTGAAGTGCAAGGAAGTTCCAGCAAGTTTTGGGTTTGACACTGCGTGCAAGGTAATCCGCTCTTAGAAGGAATATTACACGCCTAGATCAATTTTTTTATGACCGTCGGACCCTACTTACATAGTAAACCACTTGTCCTCCCAATGCGCAACTAACTAGGGGGACATGTAAATGCGGCCACAAGCAGCCGATTCCGTGGCCCCAAAGAAAATCAACCTTAATAAGAATTGAAAGTAAGACCATTAGGTTGTCACTGTGTCATGATTTTCTTACAAAGTTTATATGATGTATAGATATATTCAGAAATGATTGGTAATTTGATGGTCGATGCACGTTCTACCGGAAAATATTATCACTGTAAGTGTGCATGTTTTAGCTATTCTAGTGTATTTGTGTTAATATATATTCTGATCATAGAATATTGTTTCACTTAATTATAAATATCCAAATATTAGAATTATATATATTTTTTAATATTATACATCATCTTTGAGGTAGAAGTAAGACCGTTTACATCTTACATTCTTACCCTTCTCATACCTTATCTTAATTTTGTTAATGATGAGATATACTGACCGACTACGACGATGATGATCTTTGGATTCATTTAATCTTGTTTCAAATTGTAACTTTAAATGCAGTTGTAAGGTTAATGGGTCGTGCTGCATCACACATAACTCTGGAATGTGCTTTGCAGACTCATCCAAACATAGCAATTATCGGAGAAGAGGTAACAAAGTAAATTTCACCAGCGTTTTACATTTGTAAGAAAATAAATTCGTGATTAATGCATTTTTTTGCAGGTTGCAGCCCAAAAGCAGACTCTGAAGAGTGTCACGAGTTATATAGCAAATATCATATGCAAACGCGCCGATGCTGGTTACAGTTATGGTATCGTCCTCGTACCAGAAGGCCTAGTTGATTTTATTCCAGAGGTATATATATACCATGTTAAAAACACGTGTGTTGCACGGATTGAATTAAGAAAATATTAAATAATAAACCGTAAAATTTGAAATAAAGGGTTATACAAAGGAAATATTAAACCTTACAAGGGGAAGAAATAAAATATAAAGAGGTAAATAAGAGAGGCGGAAAATAGAAACATTGAACCCAACGGCAGACGGCAGTCCTGGGAATTTTAGTGTCTCGGACGAGCCGAGTAAAAAAGATCCCTAGCGTTTTATGCTTTTAAATATAAATAAATATACATAAAGAATTTTTAAAAATTTTGTGCCCATGGAAAAAATAGGCCCTGGCAGAAGTCGGGTTTGCCTCTCTTCAAGGCCTCCCATGCTTGGACTCAAAGAATTGTTACAGGTGGCGCAAGCATTTACATACTTATTAGTTACAGATATTATGAAATGCAGGTGAGACAACTAATTGCAGAGCTTAATGAAATTTTAGCCCATGATGTTGTTGATCAAAAAGGAGCATGGAAGAAGAAACTTAGGAGTCAGTCTCATGAGCTCTTTGAGATATTACCACAAGCGATTCAAGAACAACTGCTGCTAGAAAGAGATCCACATGGAAATGTGCAGGTAGTTATGGTCAATGATTTGAAAACCGGACCGGTCGAACCGGGAACCGGTGGGTGAACCGGTCCGGTTAGGGGTACTGGGCCGTTTTTGTGTTGAACCGGAGAACCGGTGGTTGAACCGTTTTTTTTTATTTATATATATATATATTTATAAAATCATCCGGTTTTTAAATTCGGTTCGACTGGTCGGACCTCTGACCGGTAAGAAGACCGGTTCGATGTCCGGTCCGGTTTTGAAAACATTGGTTACGGTGCTTTAATGTTGCATTTTTTTATGGTGCTCCCTGAAAGGACAATTGGTTTAGCGTAGCCTCATGACTTTTCTTATCTAAGGCCATGGGTTGGAGTCTCATCTTGAGCAAAATTTGTTTTGGGTTGAGTTAGGGAGTTTTTATGGTTGTGGGTTTCCGTCCTGTAAGGGGCGGGCCAAGTCACCCGGTTATTGTTTTTTAGGACCGAAGAGTGATCCAGGGTGATCCCAGGTGGTCTGGCCTTTGCTGTTAAAAAATGAATTGATTTTTGCTTGCATGCATGTAGGTGGCCAAAATTGAAACAGAAAAGATGCTCATTCAAATGGTGGAATGTGAACTAGAGAAGAGGAAAAAGGAAGGTAGATATAAGAAGAATTTCAAAGCCCAGCCTCACTTTTTTGGGTATGTAATATTCTTCATTCAGCTATTGAAGGTTACTTTAATCTAGGTATGAAAGAAGTACCAAAAGTATGAAAAACCTAGACCATTCATGACAGATAGTCAAGTATGTGACAAAGTATGCAATTAATTATAAAATTATTTGCTGGATTGCGACGTGTATGATATTAGATGATACCCGTCCTGTTACCCGAAACTGATCCCATTCTTGTTTATATGCATTGAAACCGAATATATGAGGGTGACATATATTTTGGATAAGATAAGATAAGATATATGTAATTAAGATGCTTTGGGCATGTGAAAAGAAGAATGATGATGAATCAAGTGATAACCAATGGAATCCTCATTGTAAAGGGGTCATGAGGAGAGGCAAACCCAAACTAACTTGAAATAAACGATCAGGCAAGATATGATAGACTTGTACATCTTTGAGGACATGAATAAGAGTTATTAGCTGAGAGGTTGTTAGGGTATATGCACATGGAAGCAACACAAACGATAAAAAATTACCATAAAAAGTCAAAACGAACACGAGCACATGAGGGTTACTAATACCAATACTGCATTGTCGTTAATGTGGGACTAGTCTACTTAGTAGAAGCATTGTTTCATTGTTGGTGTTTAAAAAAAATATCAGTACACTGTCGCCTGTTTTCATCTCATGTTACTAGTTCCATTTGTCCTAATAAACAGTCTATTAGTGCAGTTATGAAGGGAGATGTGGTTTACCTTCCATTTTTGACTCAAACTACTGCTATGCTTTGGGTTATGGTGCTGCAGCCCTGATTCATACAGGGAAGACAGGATTGATTTCTTCGGTTTGTTTTATTTTTTTATTTTTATTTTTAACTAAAATTTCATTTAGACTATCATACCAGGGGACAACCTTTCTAACCTTTTCATGATTATTTTTATCTATTCAGGTGGGAAATTTAGGGGCTCCTGTTGAAGATTGGACTGTAGGTGGAACCGCATTGACATCGTTGATGGGCGTAGAGAGGAGACAAGGTAGGTTTCATGTTAAGGGTGTTAGTCATATCAGGTTGACAAGATAGACAGAGCCCATATATGTATTTATGTGCTAATATGTCAATCTTAATCTTTACACATTTAAAGTCATGTAACCAAAACAAAACTTATTTTGCCTATTTATCAAACCAGTAAAACAGGTTGGTGGATTTTAATCAACTTGTAAAAAATACTAATCGTCCTATTTGTGGTGTACACATATAATATATATATGTGTGGGCACTTAAGGGGCAAAAGTAAAAGTGCATTAATTTTAACGTTATTTCAATTATTTTGTGAAAATAACGTTAAAATCATTGGGATGATCAACTTCAAACGACAACTTTAAGTCGGGGACTCTTTCGGAGCAGTCTCTCTATCCCAATTGGGATAGGGGTAAGGTTTGTATATATCCTTCCTCCCAAGACCCTACTGAAAAGTGGAAATATACTGGGTAAGGTTGTTGGTTGTTGTAAAAAAAAAATACTAAACACGTTAGTGGGTTGTAT
Source organism: Mikania micrantha (assembly GCA_009363875.1). NCBI lineage: Eukaryota > Viridiplantae > Streptophyta > Magnoliopsida > Asterales > Asteraceae > Mikania > Mikania micrantha. The sequence continues at coordinate 24,034,720 of CM018683.1, forward strand.
TTAATAGGCTAAACATGTTGTAAATGACTTAAAGGGTCAACTTGCAATTAACAGATCAAATAGATCAAGCCGAACACATGTTTAGTAAATAGGTTATATAAAACCTTATAATTTTTGTGTATATTTCATGTATAAACAACTATATGTCACTTGTATAGTCATATATATTAAAAGTAGAGCCATAAACGTTTTTGCAGGCAAGTTTAAGCCTGTGGTCAAGAAAGCAATGGTGGAGCTCGAAGGTAAAAACCATGGCACAAAATTTTTTTAATCATAATTTGTATGCTAATGGTGGAGTTGGATTCGTTAAAATTAGTTTTTACCTAAAGAGATATATTTTTTGTACCGAATTTCTATTTTTACATATATACAGTACAAAAAATATGTGTTTTTACGTTTTTAAACAAAATCTTATTTTTATTTTATTATATCCCGTTGGTTATATCAGGAGCTCCTTTCAAAAAATTCGCATCCATGCGTGATGAATGGTCGCTAAAGAACCGCTACATTAATCCAGGTACGTTTATCAAACTTAAATCATCCTTTAAATTTTTAATTTTGTAGCTGATTAAATTTTAATAATATAGTTATTGTAATCATATTAAACACTCATTATTTAATTATTTATCTTAGAACTAGGTTAAAACTAATATATTACATAGGCTAAAATAACCAAAACTAAAAAAAAAATTATTTTTATACTTTTTATTAGGGTAATGAAAAGTAGGTTTGAGTAAAAAAAAGTTGTAACTGGGAAGTAAGAGTCATGTATGATTATGAAAAATAACAAAAGTATTAGTTAGATATTTTTAGATATTACTATGGAAATAAAAATATATTAAGTAGTAATATAATGAGCGAAAAGACATATAATTAGTGCATATAACTCGTGTCTTATAACTTTTGCCGATTAGACCCACCCAAGTATGAAGCTTCTTTAGGGACGAGGCGACCGCCTCTTTTTTCGTCTGTTAATTTTTTTTGGCCGGAAAGGTTAATTTTAGTTAAACATACTGATTTCGCCTTTCTTAGGTTCAAAAATTAACATGTATTCTGGCTGTCATAATTTCCCGCCCCCTTTCAAAGCGTTCAAGCTCTGTTACTAGACCCACCCACACATGTCGCCAATATTTTTAACACTCGACCACATATTCAACTCAGGTTGTTTTATTAGTCCACTGCTTAAATCATTCTAATAGATTTGGATAACAGATTAACGTTATAAATATTTAAAAAAATTATATATGTAATTTAAAATAAAAATTGAAATTAGTCTGGCCCATTGATCATACGGGCCAGTTCACCAGGTCGACTAGTTGATATCCCAGCTCACCTGAAAAGCGGTTCAACTTAACTAACCAGACCATAGCCAACTGGTTTAACTAGCCGGTTCAGAAAACTCTGTATTTCGCATTATCGCACCTCAAGATGATGATGATGTTCATTTTTCATATGCTGTTTTGCAGGCCCTGTTCAATTTATGGGTCCGGCATCTGATGTTTTAAACCATACTTTGAGGTTGGAACTTGGATCCAAAGCATAGGTCTCGTTAGTCTTTACTAAAGCTGCATAAGTTCTTTTAGTAGACTTGAGTTGTTGACCCTGCGTATAATTTACTTTTAACAATCGATTTTGGAACAATTTTGTATGAACGGCTTGGTACGACGACACCCAACGCAAGATTGCAGCCATTTCCATGGATTTGGTGCTCTGGGGCGTATGCTCTCTCAGGACAATTGGGTAAATCTCCTAATCTTACCTCAACAAACATATTTCGGCCTAAATTTGAACGGGTCCAAATGGATGTCGTAGTGTCACCAGGATCACTCCGGCGCCATCAACTCGTTGGCACTGTCGATGCCACTGTCATTAACACCCTGTTATCATCGAAAACGCCACACGCCGGCTGCCGCCCTCACCACCACCCTATGCCACATCCATCATCGCAACTGTTATCACACCGCTGCCATCACCGCAACCTTCACCATTGTCAACACCAACCAAACCACCGTCGACAGTGCTACCACTATCACAGTCAACACCACCCCGCCACCTCCACCATTGCCTCTATCACAGTCGATATTTGGTCCCTGCTTATTTAAGGGGTACGGTCTCATGACGATCAAGAAAGCAGCCTTGTACATTGTCCGGTTCCCCTGACTAACACACATGAAATACTCTGGCGCTAAAAAAATCATTAATTAAATGATCAATAATGATAGAATTACACGTTTTTCAGGGGTTTTGAAGTTAGTATTTTTTTTTTTGAACGGCAAAGGTCTCAATCGTGTGAACCCACTGTTTTCAGGCCATGTAACCAAGGTCTAGTTACCTGGACCTCCCATGAGCCACCACAACCACCTCAGGAGGAAACCCCACTGGAAAAACCCCCTAACCCCCACAGACCCCTTTTTTCGCTGAGGGAAAGATTTGAACTCAAGACTTTGGAAGAATCTTGGGGTTCTATTGAGGCAATGCCTCTTTGGTTTGAAGTTAGTAAATGTAAAATTAATTTAACAACTCAATGACCATTTTGTTTTACTTGCAAGGATTTTGGATGATCAAAATATGTTTCTTTTTTAAAATAAAAAATTCTTTAGGAAATCCAATTCTAATTCTATATGCGAACCAGAACATTTTAACGTTCAATTAAATTTTGTGGTGTAAATACCAATGATAATTACTAATATATCTAGCAGCCAGTCAGCCACTAGAATTAATCACTTTATTTACTAACTAGCTTATTGACCCCGTATTACACGGGCTGAATTATAAAATTATATTAAATAATACAAATTAGCAATTAAGAAATAAAAATTGTAAAATGATTTTTTGTGATAACCTTTTGTTTTTTAATTTGTAGAATGAAGTTAATTAAAAATAAATATTAATTACAGAATGATGATACATTTAATAATTATAAAAATTTGAAACCATTCATAAAATATAATTATCATCATTATTCTTTCTTTTTTAATTAGAATTTAAAATTTGTGTATTGAGTATCTTGATAATTTAATTTGAAAATTTTTGAATTTCAAAATTATTAATCATAAATGGAAAGTTGGATATGATTAAATTTTAATTAGTATTTAAGGAAAATAAATATCATTTTTTAAATTAGGAAGTTTGACTTGATTACATTTATTAAATTTAATATATTTTTAAAATATTAAGGATTAATATAATCATGACAAGTGGCATGAGTTGCAATTTGTCCAATCATTTAATGACATGTGGCATATGGTTTAACCAGAAAACGACAAGTGGCGGAGTGTTATTCTTTCTATTATATAGTATAGATTAATCAACATGATATAATATTTTAATGTTTCCATGATTAATATAAATATATTTATGAGTGAATATAATTCTGATGAGTGATGATACAGCAAACATTATATTCATTGGTAAATACATGTATCCACGAATAAATTAATAAAATAGTTTTTAATTAGTAGTTCTTAAACATTTAATAGTCTAGCTCGTTTGAAGAATGAAGCTAAAGCTATCAAACAATGACACCACACTACGGGTGTTTGAGGTTCGGTTTTTACATTTTTTATGTGTAGTCGTAAACCAAACTGTTAATAACGGTTTTTTAATAATGAAAACCAAATAAAATCGAATCAAACCAATTCTTTTTTAGTTCATAACTAACTAGTTACACAAAGTCTAAATGTATTTTTTAAATGACAAATAAATTATGAACGCAATACACACACATATATGTATATAAACATGCATATATATGTATATCTATATTTACACACACACGGTCCGGTTTGGTTTTTTAAGGGCTGGTTTTTGATAAAAACAGTGAACCAAACTGTTTATTACGATTTTGAACTTTTGAAAACAACCGACCAAATGTTTGGAAAAAACTCAACCGTAAAAGTATAAAACCAAACCAACAACCGGTTTAGCCGGTTTCGCTATTTGAAACCGGACCATGAACACTTCAACATCACACGATTCAGACCAAATTAAATGAGTTAGTGTTTTAGACTTTATATAATGGTTTTAATTTTATCAATAATGGAGATTTAAATAAGCTTTTTTTTTTTTAACAACTAGTCTCCTCCTAATCAATATAAATTATATAGTTGTTTACTTGTTTACTCCAAAACTATAACTCTTGATACTCATTGTGTGCATTTTATTTTTTTTAAAGGCTTGAAACGAAAATACACAAGACAAGATTTCAACTGTCATCTTAGATTTAATGCTCTGAGGCATATGTTCAAGCCCACCTCAAAAGAAACCTTAAAATAAGTTAAATCTCGTGATCTTGTCTCTGCAAATATATCCGGACTTGGATTCAAACTCAAGATGTATAAGAAAGTCAAGTGAGTAAATTAGAAGCCCAGACTTATTTATGCATGTTAATTAGGATAGAGACTTGCGATATTAAAAAGCTATAAAAGAAAAGTCAAAATATTGACCGGATGCTTGCCACACCTCTCACCATTGACACCCTTGTTATTTATACATATTACTTGGCTCAAATCAATTGTATCATCTCAAATAACTTTTACTTATTTATATTTTTTTTATATATTTTTTAACATTAAAAATACAAAAAGATATTGGTACACTGGTGTACCAATATCAATAGCCTTTATAATTCATTTGATGATAATTATTTAGTAAAATGTCATTTTAGTCCCTGTGGTTCGACAACATATGTCATTTTAGTCCAATAGTTTAAATTTTTGCCATTTTGGCCATTATTGTTTCATTTCATTGACATTTTGGTCATTATGGCTTCCATTTTTATTGTCATTTTAGTCCAATTAAGTTTTAAACTTTAGGACTAAAATGACAAAATTAACCAAACCATATGGACAAAAATGACAATAAATTGGAAACCATAATGATCAAAAAGACAAATTTTAAACTAGTGGACTAAAATGGTAAAAGGTGCCTAACCATGGGGACTAAGATGACATTATACTATAAATTATTAATAAGATCATAACAAATTAATTATATATGTTACAAAAGGCTATAATTTTATGGTTCGTTCTAGGCTTCGAAAATAAATTAAATATGCGTTTTAATGTAAAAAGAATTTGATCCATAATAATAAAAATTTGACATGTTTGATAGAAATGAGCAATAGGAAGCTTTTGACCATAGTGGGTCCTTGTACATGCAAATAAAATGAACCATAATATAAAGACTTTGATCCATGGTAAATGAAAGTTTTAACATTGATACACATGAATCAAAATATTGTAGATTTTGAAGTTTGAAATTCTCATGGGTAATCAATTTGAGTCATGTAAGAATCATTTTAAGCTAAATATGTTGGTAGTACTTCAAATCTATAATTAGAAATGTATATGAGAAAACAAAAGAGACAAGTATGTTTTTCTGACTGAAAAATATACTAGAAAAACGCATGTAAAACATATCAAAAACCATCTTTATATGGCCAGAAAACCATTACAACATTTTGGTTGAAAAGTCCACTTTTTGGAAAAATTTAATCAATTAATGGTTATGGTTGGTGGTTATACGCTTTTATAGTGTAGTAAGTTCATAATTAATAAGTAGTTTGATTGATGATGACAATTTAATAACTATTTTCTTTTGAACGATCAAGGAATACATATAAGCCCGGTCACTCAGGTAAATCCAATGACGAAAGGACACCCACGCCCATGAAAGTAGGCATCGACCCGACTCGCCCCACATTCCAAAAGAAACCCAACGTCCGAAGACCACTGTGTTAAAGCTTTGGCCCACCTGGATGTTCTAAGGGAGACTCAGGGGCAGTTTGGTTGGGTCTGAACGATTAAGTGCTGAATGGTTAAGACGTCTGAATGATTAAGAGGGTCTGAATGGTTAAGTGCTGATCAGTTAAGACTGTTTGGTTGCATGTCTGAATGAAACTAAAAAATAAAAAAAAATATTTACTTTTTGTAACCTAGCCACCTAACTGCCCGCCCCACCCCTCGTCTTCCAGCACTCGCCGTCCACTGCCCCATGATTTTAGCAATCGTGAAGCCAGCATACCACCGTGAACCAAGTCGATCAACAACCGTGAACCAAGCGATCAACCTGTTTAATTGTCGGTCAAGCAAGTTGTTCACATCCCCTTTGTGGCTCCATCGCAGCCCCTTCGCGGCTCCATCCCAGCCCCGTCGCGGCTCCATCGCGGCCCCGTCGCCACCCCCGTCGATGCCACAGTTAACACCGGTCTCTGAACCATCGGTCGTCTGAACCATCGGTGTGGCGGTCGCCGGTCGTCGATGCAGGTGCTGAACCATCTGATGCGGCGAACGAGAGCAGTGGACAGAAGCAGCGATTGATCGGGAACGAAGGTCAGGAATCGGGAACGAAGGTCAGGAGCGATTGATCGGGAACGAAGGTCAGATTCAGACCGGCGGCGGAGGTTGATCGGGAACGAAGGTCAGCCGGTCAGGAGTGGAGTTGGAGACGGCACTTGGTTCACGGAGTTGGAGTTGGAGCCGGCACTTGGATCGGGAACGACGGTCCATAGATCATTCAGATCCTCTTCCCTTCTCTTCCTTCTCATTCAGACTTGTTTTCAAGTCTGAATCATTCAGACCCTCATTCAGACCTTCTATCCCATTCAGATGTGTCTTTTTTGCACGAAACAAACGGTCTGAATCTGAATCAGACTCATTCAGACCCATTCAGATGCAACCAAACAGCCCCTCAATCACTCAAACTCATGAGATTCACATTAAAAAACCATAGGGTTGACTCCTTTCAAACTAAATGATCTATGGCTCATTGATAGTCCAATTACTATTAATAGGTTGTTAGTGGTGATAAATTATCATAATATCATTATTGTTCTTAATTGCTACTGATCCTCGGTTGCTTATGATTTAAGGTCACCAACACCTGATCTACTTTTTAATTCACCCAACTTGTCAACTACGTGATTTGAACCCCTAACCTTTAAAGAAGGTATCACCTATCAGCCATCAAAGATTAATCACTTTATATCATAATGCATGAGATGTTTGTGTTTGTGTTTGTGATTATTAATCAACTAGCAAAATTAACCGTGCATTGTGGCGGTACTGTACAATGTGATGATACAACTAAAAAGCATATGAAGTCATGACAGATCGATCGTAAAGATTGAAAAATAATTGAGTGAAATGTAATTGCTTTAAGAATAAAAGAAATCTAACGCATGAGTTATTTATCATGTGGCATCAAGACCACGACAATCTTGTTTGGAAAGAAAAGTCACCAAAGGGAGAGAACAAAGAGAAAAAACCTAGGGTTTGTGGTGGCACTACCTCATCTAAACACCACTAGTTTTTTAGCAATCAAAGGCATATATATATATATATATATATATATGTATATATAGCATAATGATTACTATCTTTACTTCCTAGTGAAAGTTCTTGGGTTTGAGTTCAAGTCAAAACGTATTTGTTGAGTCAAGGTCAGGGGTTTCCCCTGGGATGGCGTAAGACGTATAGCCCATAACATCAAAATCTTAGGTAACAGTTAAAATCTTATATTGGGTGGTTTGAATCCAGACTAACACATATTTGTTGAGATAAAGTCAGAAAATTTACCTAGTGCTGGGTTCCCCCGAGGTGGGCTCCGCCATATGTCCCAAAACGTTAAATCTAAGGAGATGATTGAAATCTCTTCTTTGGTGCATGCATGACTGCATTCCAAGCTGTTAAAAAATGTTATTTTTTAATGTGCAAAAATTAGGCTGCGACAAATAAATATACATATGCTTTTGATAATATAATCATCTTTTAATTAGAACAAAGTGTTTATTTCAAAAGCATTAATAATATTTTGTAAAACACAAGAATCATAATAACCGTTGTAATATTAATTATATATTGACTAGAATGCATAAATTTTAATGATTTTAGATTTCGTTTAAAAAATATGATATTTATAATCTTTTATTCAACAGAAAAAAAAGGTTTAGAAAAAAAAGATAAATTTTAAAGGTAGTAACAGATAGATATTTGCACGTCTTCAATGTTACCAAAATGAATTGAAACATTATTGATTTTAAAATGAGCTTGTCCCTCCTTACTAATAATATCAAATTATTACATGTGATAGCGGTGTTAGACACATTAAATACTTGTGCGAAATAATTCATTAACTAAACGTTTTGCCTCTTAGATAGGTTCATGTTTAAACTCATATAATAACTAGATTTGTCTGGAGTAATTTAACATTATATATATATATACAGAGAAAAGTATAAAAAATAACCCTCTTTTTTTGCTATAACTACATAACCCATTTCAGCTAATAACAAAGTTACAAATAAGCTTTACATTAAAATATTAAAAGTTCATGATAGTCAATTAACCATATGTAAGTTTACCCACTCTTTTTTAAACATTAATAACTTTTATAATATATTATTTTTTTAAAAAAATTGCACCATTATATTCGTCTCATTTTCTCTTTAACTCCGTTATATTCTCGACTATTTTTTTTTACTTTTTTTAATGCCCTATATTTACATCATTGTAACGAATTACATGCCCTATATTTACATTTATTTACAGTGATGTAATAAATTATTTACAGAGATGTAACTTATTTTTTACATTATTTACAGTGATGTAACACTTTAATTTACTGTTGCTAGAAAAAAATTAAAATAATTTGTTATGTTTATGTTCGTTACATCGATGTAAAGCGAGATATTTGAATTTTTTTTAAAAAACTAGTCTAAATTAAAACGGAATCAAAGAAAAAAATTACATTACTGTAAATAATAAGTTACATATCTGTAAATAATGTGCTAAATAATGTTCAACATCACTGTAAATTACATCAATGTAAATTACTTCACTGTAATTTACCATTGTTAGAAAATTTTTCAAATAAATTTGTTATCTTTAACTTCGTTTCAATGATGTAAGTATAGGGCATCTAAAAAAAGTAAAAAAAATAGTCGAGACTATAACGGAATTAAAGAGAAAAATGAGACGAATATAATGATGCAATTTTTTAAAAAAAAAATAATATATTATAAAAATTATTAATGTTTATAAAAGAGGGGGTAAATTTATATAAAAAAGTAGAAAGAGAATTAGATAATTCATTTTACAATAATACCCTTTTCTCATTCAAACCAAATATAATATATTTTTTATTGTGGAGCTAATATTATCCATTGGTTCTAAATTTAGATTCAATTAGATTGAGTTAATGTGTTGTAAGAAAAGTTATGGGTTATTAAAAATTCTATCCCCTATATATATATATATACATGTATATATATATAGGTGGATGTTCAAATGAAAACTATTCAAACTTGAGAACTAAATGAGCTATTTCTAGCCACAAGTTTAAATGGTATATATATACATGTATACATGGAGCTATTACTTTATACCCATAAAAACATGTGGTTTAAAATTAGTTTCTTTGATTATATCATATTTAATGGTTTTTATTGGAATAAGTCCCTATATATACATGGTTGTTGTAAAATCGGCCTAATCGGCCTAGACGGCCTAGTCGGCTTAGGCGGATTTTTATTTTATTTTTTTTGACTTTTTTTCGACTTTTTTTTCTGGTAAAAAAAGACCAATTTCATGATTATTTAGACATTTCTCAACCAAAAATCATTAATATGTCTCTGAAACATCGAATCCAGCCGGTTAACATCGAAATTCATCTCTAAACTTTGAAATCAATGTTTAAGTTTGTACTTTAAAGTACTTTATTTAGTATATTTAAGTTTATTTTTTTAAATTATTTGAAGTATTATATTAAATTATTTGATATTAATATGTGTATATAATATATATTGTAAAATTACATATAAAAATTCGAATCCGCCTAGCGCCGATTAATCGCTAGGCGGTCCCTCGCCGCCCGACTAACGCTTTGCGACTTCTACATACATACATACATACATACATACATACATACATATATATTGAAAAAATAGTTGGGTTGGGTAACAGGTTAGAATAACTGTGAGCCAGGATATAGTTTTAAGCAAATCATTTTTTGTGTTTAAATGTGTGTTTTAAAAAAAAAACATAAATTTCGTTCAAGTTGTTGTAACTAAACAAAAAGTTTATTTGAAACTTTTAATGATTTCTATCAAATATCAAATATATTATGATTATTCTTACACGTTTGAATCTATCATATTCATATAGGCTTTAAGTTACTTATCTTGACCATTATTGTGTTAAAGTGTTTCATATCTCAACTTATTTTATGTTATAATACTACTCATTTCAACACAAAATACAATATTTAGGGGCCGTTTGGTAGCATCTGAATCATTAAGTGCTGAATGGTTAAAGATGTCTGAATGATTAAGAGAGTTTAAATCATTAAGTGTTGAACGAGTTAAAATTATTTGTTGTTGAATATCTGAATGAATATGCAGGATGACTATTTTACCCTTCTTACGCCTTTTTTTTTCAGTAAATATATAATATTAAAAACAGGGTAAAATCCAAACATCCAAATTACACAAAAACATCAAAAACATTTTCTACAAACCCACATCAATAATAGATAGAGAGAAAGAATACCAATTTCAAAACATCTTGAATCAACATTAATGCAAACATGCTTATATGTATAGATAGAGAGAAAGAGTACCAATTTTTATAGGAAACGGCGGCGGTGAGGTGTGGGAGGCGCGACGGTCGATTTGCTCAAGGCTGGCGAACGACAAGGAGGTGGTCGACGACAAGGAGGTGGATGACGGCGGTGAAAGGCTGCAAGGAGGTGGTCGACGTCGATGGAAGCAATGGAGCGAATAAACGAGAGTGCAGATGGTTTAGGTTAAAAATTGGGAGAAATGGGAAGGGTATAAATGACCCCTTTTGTTTTTTCTCCATTCAAACTTGTGTTGAGGTCTGAATCATTCAGACATTAGCTCTCATTCAGACATGCTTTTTTTTTTTGTAAAACAAACAGTCTGAATCTGAATGGTTCAGATTCAGACCAATTCACACCCATTTAGATGCTACCAAATTGCCCCTATATACCAAAATCTACCTATTTATCTTGTTATGCGTTAAGATTGTCATGTGTAGATATTTTGTTGATTAAAAGAAATATTTGTTTTATATATCAAACTAGGTTATAGACCCGCATATTATACGAGTTTGCGAAAAAATTATGTGATTTTATAATTATGTATTCATGGATTTACTTAGTTAAAATAATTTTATTACATCTTTTTAAGTTTCCATTATTATTTTAAAACTAATAATATTAGTTATACCTTTTTTATATAGAAAAACATTAAAAATAATAATTTATAAAAAATGTTCTTAATATATATATAACATAGATGTATTACACATTTACACAGGTTAAATATTTAAATTTTAAAATCATTTGTTTAAAATAACATAATATATATTTTTTTAAAGACGTTTTGTAAAAAAATAAAGAATTGATTCATAATTTAATCATATTATTTAGTAAGTTGAATAAAATCATTAATATTTAATAGGAGAGGGGACATGAAAAAAATCAAAATTTAATAAAAATATGGCAAAAAATATTTATTATGAGAGAGACGGAAAACAATTTTTAAGTTATCTAAAATGTTGACATGTTTCTTTACTTGATGCTAATTCTATTTTGAATGAAACACATATGTTAAAAACTCATAATGAAATGTTGATAACGTTTTAGCTTAGTTTCTTTATAAAACAGTAAGGGGTCGTTTAATTGGGTATAAATCATTAAGTGGTGACATGTTAAGATGTCTGAATAGTTAAGAAGGTCTGAACTATTAAGTGGTGAACCGGTTAAGACTGTTTGGTTGCACATCTGAATGAAAAATAAAAAATAAAATAAAAAAAACTTTTTTTTGTTCAAAAACCTAGACGCCTCACCCAAGCCCACCCGCTCGCCACCTCCATCGCCTCCATCGCAGCTCGCCACCTCCCAGCAACCGGCTCCCTGTTGCTCAAGATTGACCGCACCGTCGTCGTCGTCACATGCAGCTGACCGCACCATCGCACTATTGCTGAAGGTAAGCAGTGGTCGTCGACGTCGCCGCATCGACCGAAGGTAACTAAAAACCTCAAACCCTACTTGTTTTGTGGCTCCGATCGTCGTCGCCGTCGAGTGGGCATCGGGAAGATCGGTCAAGCGACGGTGTGGCCGCCGGTTGAGGTGCGGTCGCACGGTGCCAGTCAAGCATGGCGGTGTGGCCGGCGACGGCAGTCAGCAATGGGCGGTGTGGCCGGCGGTGGCCCAGCCCCAACCCTTCTTCCTTCATGTCTGAATGGTTCAGGCTTAATCCCAAGTCTGAATGGTTCAGACCTCCATTCAGACATTTTGTTCCACTCAAATGTAGTTTTTTTCGCCAAACAAACGGTCTGAATCTTAATCACCAAACAGCCCCTAAGTGTAATTAGGAGTAAAATATTACTGTTAAAAAAACTAAACGCTTTTAGCATAGCGAGTACTCACTTGACATTCCTATGTGAGGTATTGTGTTCTAATCCGAACCGAGGTTTATTTACTGAGTCAAGGTCAGGGAGTTTATCTAGTTGTATGGTTCCTTTGGGTGTACTCAAACATACGTCTCATAATATCAAATCCGAAAGAAAGGTTGAAATCTCGTCTTGTGTGTCATCATTCAAAGTTGTAAAAAAAATAATAATGAATTGAATTCATGATTAAATGACAAAAGGCATAAGAAAATGATAATCTGAGATCTATTATTTTGTCAAAAGATTGATGAAATTAAATCAGCACTGAAGCAGCTCAAATAATTATAAAATAATTAAAAACATTATTTTGTCTATCTTAAAATAAATTCATATGGACATCTGTATCGTATTATTCTTCTAAAAATGCATAACAATTCTTATGCTTTTAAGTGTTAATAAAATTATACTAATAACGATCGTTGCTATTAATTAGAGGTGCACAAATCAATTAACCAGTTTTGGAATAACCGAATCGGTTAAATGATTAAAATTTGGTAATCGATTTTACCAATAACCAGTTTGGTTAATGCCCAACTTTTCAAACTCAGAAACCGAACGATTTAACAGCCAAATAAGTGATTGTTTACTTAGGTACACCGGTTAACCAGTTAAAAGCTGGTTTGACCTCTTAAACCAACCGGTTCTAAACCACTGGTTCTAAACACTTAAATTGATTCAAAAACCGGTATCTAACATGTACAATTTTGATTAACCGGATTTTTTGTGCATCTCTACTATTAATGCAAATGTTTGTGAAATTTTTTAATTGAGTTTAATATCAATATATCGTTCATATCATCTATATATCATACATATATCAAATTAGTCGTATCATATCTATTATATTTATTTATATATTCTTTTATCTAAAATTTTTTTAAAAAAAGGTGCTATAATTCTCTATTTTATATTTATTTTAAAGTCCATGTATTTTAATATTCTATAATTATCTACATATATTAAAATGCATGTGAAATGAATAGGTAAAATATATATATATTATATTGAATAGTAAATAATAATGCATAATGCATGTGAAATGAATAGTTAAAATATATATATTATATTGAAAAGTAAATAATAATGCATATTAAAATGAATAGTAATGTATATGTGTTTAATTCATGTATTAGAGTTTCGAAAAATTAGAGTTGAACCACTAGAGGTTTCTTTAACTTTGAAAATTAGTAAACATAGATGAGAGTATTAAATTTGACAAATTTGTTTAAAGATTTGAGTTTTTATTAAATTTGAGAAATTTGTTTACAGATTTTGGGTTTTTGTTGGTTTAGATTTAGAGTTTAGGGTTAAGGTTTAGTTCGTGATGAGAGATTTTATTTTGCTATGTAACTTATGCTTTTGCAAATGATATATAATAACCGTTCTTGAGAGTGTACTGTGATAACCCGCCGCAACGCCGCGCCGGGGGGGGGGGGGGAGTATACCTAGTTATATTTATATTCAAGAGATGTATAGGTGTGTATTAGTAATATTAAAGATTGTTATATGGTCTGAATTGAACTATACGATTCGTATTGTTTCTGAAATTTTCTCGTAATCTGATCACATCTACATATAAAACTGTACATGTCTGTACGTCCGCTGTTTGTGTCGTATTAGGTTTGTTATACGACCGTACATCTTTATATGAATAAATTAGGGTTTGGTTATTTACATTTAAAAATCAAGTGTCAAGTGTCAAGTAAGTAGTAGTAGTTGGTGAGTAATCATAAGTTTTACATTTAAAAATATTTACAAAATGATTATGAAAGTTTATAGTTTTATGAGATAATCCACATAAGCACCAGCGAGATAATCCAACACAACCAAAACACAAACACAACACAATAATCACATAATCCAAATAATCCCAAATAGTCAATCACATACATTCAACCAATCTCAATCAACAATATTCTCAATTAATATAAGTGACAATACATGGGATCGTTGTAAATGACCAAAGTCAACAACGACAACCCATGGAGTGTGGTAACCCACGTGACAATACATGCAATCATTATGGATGACCGAAGTCAACAACCACGATGCACGGAGTTGTGATAATCCAAGTGGCAATACATGTAATCCTTGTGGATGACCAAAGTCAACAACAACGATCCATGGAGTTGTGATAATCCATAAACAAAGATAATCCCATAATGTGAATATCATAAAGATAAAACAGGTGTCACCCATGCGTTATCAAAATAATATTTTAAATATTAGTATACATGTTTCACCTCCAAGTTTAAACCAAAATGATTAAAAGGGAGGTTATGATAACTCACCTGAGTCCTTAGATAAGTGTTTCTTGTAAAATGCGCGCTCGCGTATGTAAACTCAAAGCAACTCAACAATCTGAAATTATTCGTATTTTCGTGTTCATAAGTATACACGTTTATTCTACTTAATTGTCCAAGTAGGTTTACTTTAATCCGTAGATATCTCATTAACTTAATTTATTTAATATAATTTAAGTTGGAATATCCAATATTTTTAAATAGTATGATCAAAGTATATAAATTGTAAAGGTTATTACCTCCTACCTTTATGTAAGCTTTATAAATACACACATGCATGATTACTTCAATCCATCACCTTATCTTAATTATAAAAATTCACTTGAGTTTAGTGAGATTATATTTAAATTATTCTTATCAATATTTCACATTATATATATATATCCTCAACATTTGAAACTTATCTTAATATCAAGGAAAAAGGTGGTGACTATGATAACTCATCCATGAGTAATGTAATCCACCACCATGATCGAACTTATAATAATTCAAACTCTTTAGGTTAGGTAATTAATACTCAAATCATTTACATAAAATGTTGACACCACGTAAAATCCCCTAATTCAAACTTAGATTATTAAGAAAGAGGTGGTAATTTTATAATTGTTTCCATGCATGCATGTATATCCCATGATTTTCTCAAGGTCCTAAATTCCTTATTAACCCTAGTTCCACAATTTGTTTTATTGATTAATAAACCAGCGAACCTATTCTAGATTCTCACCTAGGTTCGGCTCATGGTTCGACTAAATGAGAGTAAGGTTCGCATGATTAGGTTCGTTACTTTCTATAGGTTTTTGGACCAAGGGTTCGGCTAAAAGGTAGCTTCAGCTAACCAAGGTTCGTATAAATCAAAGGCTCGTGGGGCTATAGTTCGGTACCTAGGAAGGTTCGGCCAAGAGCTCACTGCAATGCAAGGTTCGGCCAACCTATAGGGTTCGGCCCATAAAGGTTCGGCTATACAGGTTGGTGAATCTCACATGTATGCAGCAGTTAGGGTTTTAGGTTTGGCTGAGATGGGCAAAAGGTTCGTAGCATGAGAGGTTCGCCTACAATGAGAGGTTCGTGGTCTCATGGGTTGGCTACGGAAAGGTTTGTGACTAAGGTTCAGCCCATGAAAGGTTCGGCCCTCCTGCAACTTTGAACCCAACAACCATGGCTGTTCATCACCTTCCTCATCGAGTTCCAAAACATACAGGTTTGTTCATAGCTTCACTAGGTTTCCTACTAATCCGATTAACACATATAAAACTCAAAAATGAGGTAAAAAGGTGGTACCCATGTTCGAAATAGGGTTTTCACCAAAACCGAAAAGTAAAATGGGCATCTTACCTTCAAATCGTGATCCACAGCTGGTTTTCTTCGTATCTTCTTGTTCCTCTCGACCTCACGAACGTTTTGGCACAGAGATCTCGCGAATCCGATGAGTAACGAGTGAGAAAAGCTAGAGAGAATGTACGAGAGAAAGCTATGGCATTTTTGGTGTTTTAGAGAGAGAAAGAGTTGTGTGTGAAAATGAAAGGAAGAAGGGTGTCTTCCTCCTTATATCGCGTATCGTTCCCCCGCGTGCTCGGTCTCGTTTTTATCGCGATAAAATTATAATATGTTCGGTTTTTCCTCGTGAAATACTTTTAAAACGTAAAAACATTCAAGTACTTATGTTTCGTTTAACAAAATGATTTTAAATAAAATAGTTTCGTCAACGATTCGGTTAAATTATTTATTTAATAAACAATTTGCTTGAAATCCATTTAGGTTGTGATTTCTAATAAACACTATTAATTTATTATTCATATTTTAATATCGTAAATTATTATTTCGTTATCTCGTCGAAACACAATACTTGCGTACGTATTCGTAAAGATCGTCACCTTTACGAATCCAACGCGTTGGTAACATATTTCGATTCGATTTTGCTATTTATGGAATATCGTTCAGAATATTATTCTTAATAATTATATTCGTGTGAATCGTCACCCACGCGAATACATTATTAAGTTAATATTTCTGAATTAATATTCGCGTTTAATTTATAACCGTAACCTCACCATCACGTAATAAATTCCAATAAAGCTTTCCATTAATTTATTATCTGTAATATTATAATTTCCAAATCCAATCCCACTAAACCATATCACTGACACATCCATGATAGACCGAAATATGCATATGTATAGGGCATATATAGGGGTCAGTCGCAACTGCCCCAGCCACCGTCCCACCTGTCCACACCCCAAGCCGGCGGGATAGGATCGGTTGTCCCGTCGGGCGGAAAGGTTCCCAGGGCGCGATATCGTGAGTGATAATCGTGATGATCAGATTGTTTACATTGCACATGATATAACTGAGAATGCTAAATATAATAGAATTACAAAGTTAAATTACATCAGTATTGTTTATAATTTAACAATGTAAATCTACCATTAACATCATATATTTCTATCTTGTATTTACACAAGATATACAAAATAATTGTATAATGATCTGTCTTCAAAAGTATGCAGGTCCAAAATGCTAAGTCTTCTATCTGAAGTCCTAGTCCAAAGGAATAACTCCTTAGTTGACATGTTCGTCACCTGAGAAGTCATGCAAAAATCAAGTCAACACATGGTTGGTGAGTTCATATAGTTTTATGATTTGAAAATGATTGAAAACCTCTTTTGGTAAAGACCCTAACCTCATTAATTCCACATGTAATATCCACATCCGTATGCTTATATATAGGGAATCACGAAAGGGTCAAGCCCAGACACTACCCACCACATACATAGCATATGACACTGTTGTTAATGATGATTAAGCATTTACCCAACACCTCTGTATTTGATTATGATTTTGAAACCTG